>CM070658.1:15273582-15688582 GCA_036346575.1 Dendrocalamus sinicus | reverse complement strand
TTGTTATCACTTGGTTCTGCATGATTCTGCTTAGTTTTTTGTGTTAAACTCAATTTGTTGTGCTCTGTGTGTTGTGCATAGTTCAGAGCTTGTGTGCATTGTTCTCTGGTATCACTTGGTTGACTGTTCTGCTTGTGTATACAACTTACAGAAGTCAGTACTGAATTTGTTGTTATGTTGTGCAGAGTTGAGTGTTAAGGGATAGCAGTGTGGTGATGGGGTCGATCCATCCTCTGGCTCCGTCACCTTCCTAGCCTACCCATGTGTGTACGATGTACGTGTACTTGTGACGTATGTGATGTTGTAATGAAATCATACTCAACTATGAATACACGGGATTGAATGCAAGTACCATATTGTGATTGTTTCAGAAACAGCACTCCAAAATTAGCTTAGCACAACCCAATAGGCCATAAGCCATTTGGAGCACCACAAAATAAGCCTCAGCTTCTTTCAGCCGCTACAGTGTAATTTAAGCCAAAAGCCATAAGTTAGCAGCCGTAAACTAAAGCCAAAAGCATGTTGGAGTGGGGCATCCATAGGATTATTCCCAAATTCTGGCATTAAAAATAGGTCTTAAGACGTAGAAGATATAAACCTACCATTATTTGATAGAGTGAACACACCAAACTACTGAAAAGCATTAGAATGCAAAGGATGAAGTTTCGAAGATGTGGAGTGACTAGAAAGGGTTTCAACCCTTAAGGCTGGGCCCTATCTAGATGGTGGGATTTGGTGTAACATCTCGGCTCAATAAAAGCCTAGAATATCACCCACAACTACAAATACTACCAATTTAAACCATTAATTACACATTACCAACAACTAGGTTTCAAGTATAATTTTCTCAACATAACCATGAACATATAAATTTCAGCAATATAAAAATTATTTATTGATATTAAGATGAACCAATTAACCATAATCTGAATCAATAGTAAGTTTAACCAAAGGGGATTAACAAATAGTGACAATATAAAAACCATTTAATGCTAAAGGGAAATCATTATTCATCTAAGGAATTCATGGATAGTGAGTTTTACTTATAACAATGAATAAGTGATCACTAAGTGAAAGAAAGACTATAAAATGCAAGATCAACTTGTGCTATATCCTGTCCATACACGTCATGATCAACAAGCACCTGAAACAACAACAAAGCAAAGTAGAGTCCATGACTCAGCAAGTATATAATAGAATAATAAACGAGGCCAACATCATATTAACAATTCATATCCATTCACCATCATCTCAATTTCACATATTCATTCTCATCAAGTTCCACACATATGTTACATTATCTCATGTCTCTTTCTATGAATGCAATAAAATACTCGTGCACATGTCTGAACTTCTCTTTAGTATATACCGGTATAGCGGAGTGTCACACCTATCGGTGTCCACTCAAACCCATCCTTTTTCATGCGGGGATCTCGAACTTGTCCTTTTTCATATGGAGGCCTCATCTCTACTCCAGTAGAGTGCCTACCGAAGTAGATCTTCCCCCTCTCTTATGGGGTACCTACCGAAGTAGATCTTTCTTCACTCCCATGGGGGTGCCTATCGAAGTATGTCTTTCTCCACTCCCGTGAAGTCACCCACACAAACTAGGCTCTAAAGTGTCACACAAGTCACCTCTTTGCAACATGAATACTTAACATGCAATGCAATGATTATTTCATTCATTAGTTAATCATCAACATTAGTCATTTGACATCATCTATGCCCCCATTTTCCACCTTGAAGATGGTTTGAGTATATACACTTTCTAATGCACAACTTCTTAGTTCATCACAAATTTTAATTCGGCCTTCTACTATTTTTAATATAAATATTGGCACAACAAAGTCTTATCACCACTATTTACGAAATAGTGGGCTTTCAATTGTCATAACTTTTAATCTACTCAACTGAGACTCGTGTTCTTAGACTCTATCGAAACCTTAAACAATTATCTACACAATTCATAATATTCAAAAAACTTAATTTGGCAATCTTCTATTTTTGCCCAATCACGATGATTCACTAGACAGAGAACTTGCAAATAAAATAGGTATTAATCTATGTAACCAAATTTAGTATTTAAGCACTCTATGGAAATCTAATAAAGTTATCTACTATGGAAAGCTAATGAAGTTATCTACAACTATCTAGTAGACTACTTTTCCATATTAATCATGTGCAATGCCCAAAAATATAGTAGAAGACACTGTTCTTGAAAACAAGCTCCTAAATAGGGCTTTGTGACTTCCCAATCGTGACCTATCCCATCTAGTGATACCAATCTAAGACATGGAACCAATCTATAGCATTAAAAGGTGAGGAATAAGGATTTTGATTATTACCCTAGATACAAACGACAAAGCCGTCGGTGATAGTAAGCTCTCAGCTCCTTCCTTTCTTCTCTGCCTTCTATGTTTAGCGGCACGGCAGTGAAACCACTACTGCAGTAGCTCTCCTTGTCACATGATAGTCTTTGGCAAGCATTAGTCAGGAGCATCGCTTCCTTCCCTTGTCACATGGTAGCCGCAGCAAGACGCATGTGGCATCAGCAAGAAATAGCGGTGGTAGCAAATCGGAAAGGTTGGAAGTGCCTCCCAGTCGTGTAGCAGTTGCCACAACAGCATGCATGTCCATGGCAAGGCATGGCAGCAGTAGAAGCACAGCATGCAGCTGCAACAAAATAGCACGCACGTAGTGTCAAGTAGTTGGCGGCAGCCATGGCAGGGCACACTGTAGGCGGCGGTGTGCATGCATGTGCATGAGGCAGTAGGGAGGCAGCGCTTGGGAGAGGCGGTAGCGCTAATGTATGCACAGGATTAGGTGTAGCTTAAATAGAGCTTACCAATTTGGGTTAGGATTAAGGTGCCGCTAGGTTGGGTTGAAATAAGCTGGCTTATGGCTGAAATTGCACTGTAGCTGACTGAAATTACATTGTACCTGAAGGTGACTTATTTGACGTAACTAAATTTACAAAAAATTAAAAATATAAAAAAACAAGTTAACCCATCACGGACAATGCAAACAAATACGGAAAAAAGAACCAACAAAAAACTCAAAAAGCATAAAATCAGAAAAAGATAAAATTTATAAATAGTAAAAAAAAGAAGCCAGAAGCCCAAGCCGAAATGAGCAGGGAAGGTAATTAGCCCACTGATGGACCATGAGGGCCCAAATAACACAAAGTTATTTTTTTATAAATTTTAGTTTCTCCATTGCCATTTGAACTCAGCTGTTTAAAATAAATTTATGAGAACATGTAACACTCCAGCTTAGCAAAAACCCAAGATATCACCTGCAACTACTATCACCACCAATTTTAACTGGTAATTCAAGTATTACCAACATCTAAACTTCAATAATAAACATTCAACATAATAACAAACATAAATTTTAGTAACACTGTAAACCATAAACTGAATTTAAGATGAACCAACAATAACCAAGATGAATCATAAACAAGTCTAAAGTAAGTAAAGCATCAAGTAGCAATATTAGGAACTATGAAGACTAAGGGGAACCAAAAATTGTCTAATCAATGCTATGAAAACTACTAAATTATTTATGTCCATAAGCGATAAATAGCTAGGTGAAGTGAAGAACTATAAGTTACAATAATCTATGTTCTACATCCACCCATTCATGATGATTTCAACGTTCACCTAAAAATAACAAATAAGCATGGGTGAGCCCACGACTCAGCAAATATAAAGTAGAATAATAAGTGAGGTATCATCTTATTAGTAATTCATAACCATATATCATAACTCAATTCCTCATATTCATTCTCATCAGTTGCCATTCACATATCTCATTAGCTCAAATCACTTTTTACTTTTCGTAAATGCTATGCAATACTCATGCACATGTATTCACTCTTCTTTTGTAAATAACGGTATAGCTGAGTGTTCACATATTGATGACACACCCTTACTCTGTCCTTTTTATATAGGGTTGCCCTATCCTTTTTCATACAGGGTCTCATCTCCACTCCTATGGAGTGCCTACCGAAGTAGGTATTTACAACTCTGATGCTTACATGCAATGTAATATTTATCTTTCATTAATTAATTAGGAGCACTAAACAATTGGCAACAACATTATTTTAACTATAAACATCATCATCATAATTCTCTGCATAAGCATAATCATTCTACCATAAACAGGTGAGTATTATAAAAACAAGCCAATCATGTGAACTATCATGACAAGTATTTATTTAATCATATCACCAGGCTTTAAATACCCGAATATCATTCTACCATATACTTGCCTTTTTAGTTGTGACGGCTGGTTTGATTAGGAGATGACAACACACTCAACGCTAACTTTTCCTACAGCAATTACTCATTCTCAAAATAGGCTTTTGTAATACAATATAACAAATAAATGATAAGGCTCCAACACGCTTTCCAAACCCATAACTTTTCCACCTTACTGAATAGTCAACCCGCTGTTCCTTTACTAAAATTATTATGACTTTCAATTCCCATATCGAAATATAGCAAACCATACCGGTTATGGAATCTATATAAAACTTCCTACAACTTTCTAGTTGACCAAATATTTAGATTAAATCATCTAAACCACCGTTTTGAACCCAGAAGTTAGAACTATTATCTTCTAGACAGCAGACTTAATAATTTCGTATCATTTAATCCACACATGCAAACTTAGTAAACTATGATATTTTTAAAAACTATAGAAAATTACTTACCACTTCCTAATTATGCCTAAAATTCAATTCTACTATTAAATTAGTCAAATCAATGATTTTCCATGACTAAATCCAGCAGCAATCCGGTTCTGAATAGCAGTCTCTCAAAATTCATAACTTCTATTATACTTATCTAAAAATCATGTTCTTAAATTCTATTAAAAGGTAATGAAATTTTCTACCACTCTCTAGTTATTGTCCAGACCTAATTCAATCTCCTCAAAGGCTTAAACTATAAAAAATCGTAGCATCGCTTGATTATAATGAACTGTAGGACAACAGAATTACAAAGACCATATCTTATAATTTACTCAATGGAATTTAGTGATCTTGAGCTTTTTGGAAAGATTACAAATTTATCTACAACTCTTTAGTACACCAACTCTCCAAATTCGGCCTCTAAGGCCCTAAAAAATTATTTAGATCTAAATTGCGCGAAACCAAAAAATCTAGCAATCCTAAACGAGAATTAATACTATCCACGGGGCTAATCACACCATAATTACCAAGTTAATTCATATAAAAGTTCATCTATAGGATATGATGAAAGTATTAGATGATTATCTTCGCATCGAAGAAGATCTAATGAAGAAAACACGCTAATTCTTATCCTCATTCTTAAACTCTTCCTTGCCTCCATATCTACCTCCTAGAGCAGTCATGGCAAAGCCTTAGGGAAAAGAAGAAGAAGAAGAAGAAGAAGAAGAAGAAGCCCTTGAGAGGTGCCCTGGGGAAGGTGGTGGCTGTTCTTTAAGGAGAAAGGGGTAGTCCTAGAGAAATCCAAATACAACTTATTCTTATAGGGCAAGGCTTAGATGGGCTGACCCATCCAGCCCATCTGGCCCTTATACACTAAATTAATTATTAAAGTCAATTTTACTATTATTATTAACATAATAATAATAATTTTTGTAGTCATATTTGTCACAAATTTAGGACATTATATACTAATTAGGCTTTAAGGTTTTAAATAATTAGCCTACTGATATCCAATTAGACCCAAATAGCATCAAGTATTTTATTAATTTAATTAATTCATAATTAACATTTTTGGGATATTATAGAACTTATGTAAGTTCGAATTAAATTGAGTTCTATAGTCACTCCATCATGACTAACACTTATACTCATCATAGAGGCAGCATCAATAATCCTTTTCCTTAGCTCCTTTTTCTGTTTTCGCAAAAAGTTCCTTGGGAAGGGTATCTACGAAATATTACATTTGTACCCAAATCCTTAGGATTTAGTTCAAATTTGAGCTAAGTTTTATGAAATCCCAAAGCAATCCCCATCATCCAAACACCCCAACCAGGTTATTTTAAGGAGAATAATTGGTTACACCTTCGTTCTAAGTGTATGGTTTACATCAAGTACTTGCTGGGTCAACTTCTATATGTTTGTATATGCAACGGTAACTCAAAATTTCACACGCGAAATCTTTTTTGATAAGGCAATAAGAAATATCACATGAAACCTGAAATTTGCCCTGTTTATGAATGCTAATTGGGCATATATATATATATATAATTAAATGAAGTTGATATACATATATATACATATACATATATATACATATACATATATATATATATATATATATATATATATATATATATATATATATATATATATATATATATATATATATATATATATATATATATATATATATATATATATATATATATATATATATATATATATATATATATATATATAGATATAACATTTGATGTATATCTTTATCACTATAATAGTTTTTCGGTACATTAGCTAGTTGGCATAAACAGACAATTATGCAACCTACACAGGGGATTCCCCTGCCCTACATAACTTGCGCGTTTGATTCATTCTAACTAAATGTCATACTCCTCGCGAAATCAAACAAATAAATGTCATATTATTCATTATTCTCATAGAGTCGTTCCAAAAAAAATTATCATACCGTGTCTTCTACCCCACAACTTGCTCCCTAGTTGCACATTACAGGACGGAAGGCGTAGGCTACTCTAAGCATAGAGCTCCTTAGTTAATCTTGATTGTGATGCACAAAGCAGCATAAAATAGTCCTGCTGTATGGAAGCAAGACAGCTCTATTGTGCAAACCACCAGCTCCCCTTGAGCCATCATTAGGCCTAAATCGATTTCAATTGATCCCATCACCGTCATAGCGCTCATCTCTATACTAACATTACTCCATATATATCACTTCTTCCGTCCTGTAATATAAATCTATAACTGATCATACGCACAAACCAATAAAGAACTAAATTTAAGAAAAGATTAATATTATTAGACTATGCATGTCTCTATTAAATGACATATTGTAACTATTCATCTACTTTTTTAGTATTAAAGTAGATCTCTATAATAGACTTTTATTGTAGGATAATATTTTTTTAAAGTGAGAATTTATATTACGAGACGGATGGAGCAGTCACACGGAAGTGCACTCCTATATTCTATTGCACTACCGGCACACAATAGATCAATCTTTCAGACCTCACTTGTTTGTCCGTTTACTGCTGCATCACGTAGTGCGTATGCATGCTCTGTCTCCATATGGTTATGAATATGCATTTGTTGCTTCTTTCAAGACATAACCACAATTGTTAAGGCCCTGCTCAGTTGGGCTGAAAAGTTATGATTTATAGCTGAAAAAAGCACTATAGTTAGCTGAAATTTTATTGTAGCTGAAAGTGACTTATTTGGCGTAATTAAATTTAAAAAAATTAAAATAGAAAAAACGTGTTAGCTCATCCCGAACAACGCAAGTGAATACGGAAAAAGAACCGGCAAAAAAAGCTCAAAAAAGCGAATAAATAAGAAAAAGACAAAATTTATGAATAGTGAAAATAAGCCAGAAGTCACAAGCTGAAGCTCTTCGGGGAAACAATCGCTCTGTTTGATTGTGCTCTGTCTAACTGTCTTGGTGCGACGCGCTAGTGGGATTAATCAAATAATGTTGGGGACTTGCAGCACCAAAACGACATCTTTCTTTTTTAATTTAACCCCAAATAGTCGGTGGCCTAAATATGTGTGGAGATAATGAATCAACAGGGGCGTATTAGGTACAAACTACACTTAAAATAGGATACTGTGAACTTATTATACTCACGCCTACCCGTTGAACTAGTATATTCGGACAGTAGCAACATTAGTTTCGCAAGACGAATGAACAAAAATCTTCTTGATTACATGATCAAATTCCTTCAATTTTAAGAATTAAAAGACGATCCTATCTGATAGGATCTATGAACTAGAGATAATGCACTACTAGATGTATGTTTTCGGACCATCAAAGTGATTAGCTTATGTGGCTCCAAACTTGCAAGCCTAAGTTCTTTTGGGCTGTGACTTATAACTTAAAATTTTAAATTCTAGCAGTTCACGAGAGGTAAAACGTAGAGAAAAATAGTCGCATACGATTTTAGCCTATACAGCTCAACTTAGAATATTTTTTACTCTATTTTTAACTTAATCTTAAAAAATGCACTATTTAAAAGCTAATTACTATATCATATACAAAACAAAGCCGGCTTAAAGTCCTACAAAGGCACCCATTATGGTTATTAAAAAGAGAAAAGATATTGGTACAGAATACAGATGGAAGTCACACGATCTTTCTCAAAAAAAAACACTAATGAAGTGTAAGTTGCACAAGTGGGAATCTCGAAACATCGTCATCACATACAATTGATATACTTTTATCAGGGAGGGGCATGAGCACTTATTTTTCAATGCCTTACTTGCTGATTTGCTTTGCTAGAGATCTGCAGCTAAGCCTGGAGTTTATTCCCAGCTCACTAATTGGATTCCTGCACTTTAATCAAGTCTCAAATCAACGGCCCGTCTCGTGTACGATCGATGCTTAACTAATTGAAAACATCAGCTGTTTTGTTTGCTTAAGTGGTAATAGATCAATCCACGTCTACGTACATGTTCTTGAAAAAGTTTAGCACAATGTTACAAAAGATTACAGGGACGAAAAGAGAACGGGAAGAATAGATCTCACCCACTACGATGAGTGCCATCATGACGTGCTCAACTTGCCGGTCGATGTCTCTGCTTTGTGCTAACTAAACCGGAGGAACCGTATCATTAGTGATATCTTGAAAAAGCTGAGCATATCAATTGAAAAGAGTTAAACAATTCGCTACCTAGGTATGCCGCTGTTTCGTTGGGCCTTTTGCTTTCAATTAAATATGCTTAGCAATTCTTTCCATCGTGTTTTGACCCTGCATGCTTTCATCAACTATATGATGAAATGTTGTGATAATTTTCTTATAAGTATACTTAACAGAAAGGTGAACAAATGTTGTTTTCTGTGTAAGGATTAGTTACTACTAACCATAAGCTAGCATCGGGTACAAACCATGCCATGCTGTGCATTAGAAAATTTGCATAATGTTAAAACAAATTTTCAAATGTATTTCAAATTCCTTGTGTTGCGATGTACCGCAACTAAAAACTTGGGATAAATTCTCAAATTATTTCAAAATGAAAATGCAACTAGCTAGAATATATGCCCAAGGACTGAAATTTTGAAATGAAATTAACTTTCAATTAATATCACTTCACCGGTGGGAGTTATAAAATTTATCATAAATGGCTTCATCGATATCAAGATCACCAACTTGATCAAAAGTTCAAAACCATGAAGAGCTCCCTCGTTGTCTCATGACGTACCCCCACAGCTCCAGTCGTCCTCGCCCTACGGTGGCGGCAACACTTCGGTAAAGATATCCGCGAAAGTGAAGAATGAGGGTATGACCCAATGCAACCTGTTCTCGTACAAAATGCAAATTGATCTTAATGTGTTCCATACGATGTTGCACGGGGTTACTAAAGAGGTACGTAGTAAAGATGTTGTCGCAGGAAACAACCGTAGACTTCGTCGAGGGTCGATGTAGTTCCAACATGCTTTAGCGACCGCATTTGCCACCACACGATACTCAGCTTCAGTGCTCGAGCGAGAGATGGTGTGTTGTCGTTTGGAGGACTACGACACCAAGTTGTCACAGAGAAAGCATAGTATCTAGAGGTGGATCGTCAAGTATCCGGGAAGCCGGCCCAATCAGCGTCAGTGTAGATAGTAAGAGCTTCGGAGAAGAAGGGTATATCTGGAGCCCAAACTGTAAGGTGCCCTTGATGTATCTAAGAACTTATTTGACCAGTTGGAGATGGCCATCGTGAGGGCCGTGCATATGTAAACATACTTGCTACATGGTATAGACAATATCTAGGCGGGTGAAGGTTAGATATTTCAGTGCTTTAGCGATGCTATGATAGGCGGTAGGATCATCAATTGGAGGACCAATGTCATGAGGAAGTTTGGACGAGGTATTGATGGGTGTAGGTGAAGGTTTGCAAGATGTCATGCCAGCACGGTCGAGTAGCTTAGTGCATACTTCACCTGAGAGAGAAAGAGGCCAGAAGCATTGCGAGACACCGAGATGACCAAGAAATAATGCAGAGAACCGAGATTAGACATAAAAAACTCCGACTGAAGGGTAGTAATGATGCATGCAAGGTACTACAATGAGGAGCCCATGAGGATGATATCATCAATGTAAAGAAGGAGATATGCGATTGAGAGACTATGTGAAGGTCTAGAATGTATTTGTGATGAATAATTGGCACTTTGGTTGAGTTGAATTTGAATTTTACAAAAGCTTTAGAAAATTCCTATTTCAGAGTTGCTATCTGTCAAAGACAGTCTGGTCGTAGGTCCGGTGTGAGTAGACTTTGGTTACCTGTCAGACCACTGGTGCAGTATGACCGGATTATAGTTGGCAGGTGCTTTCTTCTAGAAAGTGTGTTTTGGAATTGGACATGTGCGGTCCAACTAGCCAATGTTGGCGGTTGGACCGAAATCAAGTTGGGTGGTGTGATCGGCATTGAAGATGCACTCACATCGGTAGACCGATTAGACCAGCTATTGGTTGGCAGTCTGACCGATGTGGTCCAACCACCATGGGGAGTGCAGTCAGACCGGTGGTGCAGCCAGGGGCAATGAAAATAGTTCTTGAATTGGGTAAGTATATGCACGACATGGTTGTTGTTGAGTGGTTATGTGGTGTTACATGATACATGATTTTAACTAACATGAGTAAGTGCATGAAACTTATGCTCGAGATAGTTACTTGGTCTTTGGATGTACATGTGGCTTGAACAACGTTAGCGGCCAACGATAATAGACTAGGACTAGGCGGGGGAGCTGAGGTCCGAGCGGTTATATAAGTCCAGGTGAGACTACGTGGCTCAAACGGGAAGCATAGAGAAGACAAGTATCGTGAAGAGAAGATTTGATACATGTGGTGCACCAAGAGTTGGTCTAGCCTTTTTGAAGTGGCTTATCGATATTCGGTTCATTTATGCAAGCACTCGCGTTAGGGCCAAAAACCATAAGCCATAGCCAAAAATAACCCAACTTCTTCAGAAAGATTGCCATGCAAGAAAATATTTTTGACATCAAGTTGATGAACAGACCAATTGTTGGACAAAGACAGAGACAGAGATGGTAGCATAGATCCAGCCAAGGACGGTGCAGTCGAGTTGCCTCCACTTGACGTCGTCAATGTTGTCAGGCTGGATAACATCTTCCTTGACAAGATTGGTAAGATCATACTTGCCTAAGGTGGTAGAGAACATCATCGTCCACTTTGCATGGTTATACGCTTATAGATCAAGGAAGATTGGCACATTAGACACATGCAGATCAAGGAAGATCGGCACATGTGCCTTGATGTTGGCCACGCTAATGGCTTGGAGATGAAACAAGGGTGGACCAGCAAAAGCAGTATTGCCAGGGCGATAGGATTCTTGTTCTTGTTGTTGTCAGAGAGGCCGATGGCACTGGTCATGGCTGACCGCACGAGTTTATGGAAGAGAAGGAGAGGGTTGGGCAGTGGAAGAGAAGAACGTCTTAGGGTCAGATGTGCTCTGATACCATGAAAGTTTGGGTGAATGACTGCTCACAATATTCCTTATTGATCAAATTATGTAGTCAATACAAATTGGTTGTTACAAGATTAGGGGATAAGGCCCAGTGGCAGACCCATGATCAAAATTTAAGGGGACTAATAGGATTTGCTCATTGATTTGTCAAATGCCGAGTTGCCGGCCTGCAGGAACCTACCGCACTGCCGATTAGGGAAAACTATTTTGTTTTGCAATTTTTTCGGAGGGTAACGAAAGAGGCGAAATGGTCAAAATTTTGGTATTTTGGTGAAAATTTTGGTCAAATGGTTCAAATCAATTTTAAATTTTAAACTTTAGACCTGAGGTAAAAAGATATGTACAGTACTTCTTTAAAACATGCAGTACCCTGGTGTGGTGAGATGAGACTTTCTGCTCAAGCGATAGGTCTTCGGTTCGATACGCCTATGGCACAAAGTTTTTTTTCCCTTTGTTAGAAATTATATGGGACCTATATGTCAGCAAAAGAAAATAACAAAAAGTTCATAGAAGATGGGGATTCGATCTCAAGACCTTACACACGTACGTGAAAGGACTAGCTATTAGCTATTAGGTTAGAACTAGAAGGCTTCGTTTGCCTGCAATGGACTGGCCATTGAACTAGAAGGCTTCGTTTGCCTGCTTCCCGGTCGTGCTAGTGTACAACTCGGGGTACCCACAGGCCGATTGGCAGTAGGGGTGCCAACCGCTTCTGACCCCCCCGATGGGTCTGCCCCTATAAGGCCTACTCATACAAGAGATACACAAGATACATTAGTTAGGTGGTGATCGGTTCGGCTAAAAAGCTCATAGCTTATGGTTGAAAACATCAGTAGTTGGTGAAAAAAGCATCAGAATGTATGAGAGGCTTATTTAGCATAATTAAATTTAAAAAAATTAAAAATAAAAAAATATGTTAGCACATTACGTATAATACAAACAAATACGGGGAAAAAAGAACCGGCAAAAAAGCTCAACAAAAACCAAAAGTTCAGAAAAAGACGAAACCACACCTTCTACACTATTGCCCCTATACCCATTGCTACCCATTGCTACATACTCACTATAGGACCAACAATGGTAACAGAGAAAATGTAAATGGTGTCTTCTCAAGTTTCTCTCAAACCTTAACCCTAACCTAAGAATGGTTGGAATGGTTAGCTACAAGCCTCCATCCCAAGCACTAAATAAATAGAGCAACCAGCCCACATCTAACACTAATGATATTATTCACTAGCACAATTAGGAGAAATCCTTAACCCCACACAAAAGGTTTTACACTCACACTTAACTCATGCACATTTTTCAAAGCACATAAGCACAAACCCACCAAGGATTTATCCTTTGATCCACTTGACCCACTAAGAATTTATCTTTTGATCCACTTGATCTTCTCAGTATCTACCTGATCTAAACCGCTTTCTCAAATGCCGTTAAAGCACTGCGGTTTTGATCCAACAAAGTTTTTGGTATTTGGCAAACTACCAAAATACCCTCAGCTTAACCTGATCTTCACTTTCTTTGCAAGAAATCATCATAATTGCCACATGTAGATGCACTAATTGCTTGTCATGCGTCGACAAGTCTCTTCTGCTCTGGTTTTACTGGACCACGTCTCACTTAGACCGACCAAGCTACTTGGTATAACCCGTTGTTCCAATCTTCCCTTTAATATTTCTTATCTTTTCTATGTCATGCTTGAGCTATCTCACCTAACATTTTTGACCGTTCTAAACCTCGAGTCCTCCATGAGCGCAGTTTCGGCCCTTACTGTTGATCGTAATTGACTTGAAGCTACTCTGCACACCTAAAGACAAAAAAATCGATTTTTGGTACAAATTCTTCACAACTTGACCCACGTTAGCTGCGACATACGTCGTGCAACATGAATGCACTGAAATAGGACCAAATTACCTAAACCTCGACCAAAATTCCAAAATGCAAAACTTACTGCTAAGACCAGAGGGCGGTCAGTCTAACCGCTCAGCCGAGCTAGTCAGATTGATATGCCTGGCTGGTCTAACCTCTCAACCTGGCCAGTCAAACAGCCAAGAACTGAACAACAGGCAAAAAATTTAAATCTTTCTCAAATTTGAATTTCAACTCCACACATATTGACAATAGTCCATCACAAATAATCATAAACCTTCTCACATATTCCTCACTCACCTATGTCTTTCGCACCTCTGCTAAGAGCAACTCCAGCAGGGCCCCTACTTGAGCCCTCAAACCTCATATTTGAGGGCTTGAGGCAAAAATAGAG
Source organism: Dendrocalamus sinicus (assembly GCA_036346575.1). Lineage (NCBI taxonomy): Eukaryota > Viridiplantae > Streptophyta > Magnoliopsida > Poales > Poaceae > Dendrocalamus > Dendrocalamus sinicus. The sequence goes on along the minus strand of CM070658.1, from coordinate 15,674,642 downwards.
GTCCAGCAGGGTCCCTACTAGAGCCCTCAAATTTGAGGAGCCCCTCAAATCCCCCCTCTAGCCCTCATTCCTAGGGGCCCCCTACTCCGGCCCTCATTTTTCAGCTTTCCTCGTTTTTTGTGGAACATTTGTGCTTTCAATTTAAATTCGGAACAAATTTGAATTTTCATATTTGAATTCGTATTTGAATATTCGTATTTGAATTCATATTTGAATTAGGAACAAATTTGAATTTAAATTTGAATGTTATGTGATGAACTTTGTGCTTTTAATTTAAATTCGGAACAAATTTGAATTTAAATTTGAATATTCGTATTTGAATTCGGAACAAATTTGAATTTAAATTTGAATGTGATGTGATGAACATTGTGCTTTCAATTTAAATTCGGAACAAATTTGAATTTAAATTTTGTATTTGAATATTCGTATTTGAATTCGAAACAAATTTGAATTTAAATTTGAATGTTATGTGATGAACTTTGTGCTTTCAATTTAAATTCGGAACAAATTCGAATTTAAATTTGAATATTCGTATTTGAATTAATATTTGTGCTTTCAATTTAAATTCGGAATAAATTTGAATTTAAATTTGAATTCGTATTTGAATATTCTATTTGAATTCATATTTGAATTTGGAACAAATTTGAATGTTATGTGATGAACTTTGTGCTTTCAATTTAAATTCGAAACAAATTTGAATTTAAATTTGAATATTCGTATTTGAATTCATATATTTAAATATTGTCTCTCATTGTGAAATCATAAATATTTTATTGTGTATTGTGCTTTTGTCCCATACATATGCATATAGTGTGTGAGGAAATAGAGGGAATTGAGAAGTAGGGGCCCTATTTTGAGGGCTCCTCTGAGTGCAGCCTCAAAACAGGCCCTCAAAGTAGAGGAGCCTCAAATGAAAAGTAGGGGCCCTATTTTGAGGGCTACTGCTGGAGTTACTCTAACCACGTCAAGGCTTTGCTACAGTGAACTATCGCCGTACTTGGTGAACCCTAACAAGGTACTAGAGCACAAACCCTACAGTACATAGACTAGCAAAAGATGGCTTTGTCTTGAAAAAAAAACCATTTGTTTGTACACACGCTTCCATTTCTTGAAGATGGTCTCATCATTTGTTTTTGCAACTTAGAATTTACCGTGGATTCCTTTGCCACACTTCACTGAAACTAGACCCAGTCCACTGGTAGCACCAGTACATGTCGAATTACTTCTGTTTGAAAATCATTTATGACAGTAGTAATGCTCCTGTATGATAGGTTACCCAAACTAGAACATTCTGTGGTGCACCACCTTATCTTCCGATCGTACATGGTCCAATTTGGAGATTTCTATTTTCACCTCTTAAAAAAATTTGACGGTGTCTATGGAATACTTGAGTATTTTTTTTATTTAGAATACTTAGATTTTTTTTAAAAGGATGTATATATGGAAGAAGATGATTCGAGTGTTTTTTGTTATTCAAGGCACTCACTTTTTTTGGAGGGGGTGCATACATGGGAGAAGATGATTCGAATGTTTTTTGCGGTTCAGACCACTCACATTTTTTAGAGAGATGCATATGTAGAAGAAAAATCTGAGTGCTTCCAGTAAAAAAAAATACTCGAGTGTTGTTTAGCACTTTCATACAACAAAAAAACACACACAACAGCGCACCAATATTACTCATAGGCATAGCTTGTTTAGAGTCTGTTTCGCATAATATTTTTAGAGTTTTTAGAGAATACCGTGATTTTTTAAAAATACCATAGTACCGAAAATTTTGGGGTGTTTTGATTCAACAAACTTTGTAAATTTTGGGGGTGTTCTGATTCAACAAACTTTGTAGTTCTATAAATCGTAGTATGTTTAATACTATGGTGTTTTTGAAGTTTTTAAAAATCTACTCACGACGTCTTTTTTTCTAAGCCGAACTCACTCTTCTAGTCTCATCTCCCATATATGGCATGTTTTTTCTCCTCCGCTCTCTTTTATCGCTTATACGGCTGAACATTTAAATGCCCTGTACCTGTCTACTCGTACATGGCCGTATAGGTGACTCGTTTTCATCTCTCATGGCATGCATACAGCTCGTAGGGTAAAAAGACACAGAATCTTCGATTTAGGCTCAAGCCTGCGCATCATCGTCGTTCCGGGCTTCTAAGATTTGATGCGTAAAATCTAGCAACGGAGGAGGAAGGGATAACAAAAATCTAGCAATATACACGTATTAGCATAGAAGTACGTTCATTAACAAAATACTATATAAAATACTGCAATTTCGACATACCATGGTGTCCTCAAAACAGTAAAATACTATAGGTAGTACGTTAAAAACTTTTGTTTTTGATATACTGTGGCTTGTCTAGTTCACTACGTACTAAAATGCATGCCATATTGCCATGTATTCTCGACCACAGGACAAATTGTCTTTGCCAAGTCTTGGGCTCTTGGTTTGATGGTGGTGTTTGACCGCATTTTTGTCGAAAACTGGAAAAAATCCAAATTTCTGCTTAAGGTTGATGCAACTTTTGAGATTATAAATTGCGCTCTTACCTTTGGTCAGGGTAAATTAAATTAGCTGCAGCATTTGAGAGAGATAAATGGTCTAAATCAAATTAGATAATTATAGAGAGGGAAGAGGAGAACACATCCATAACTACCGACCCCACTTTATATAATAGTAAAGATGTTATAGACAGAAAAAAAAAAGGTCTCGACCGAAGCCGGCCCGGAGCGGACCCAGCAGCGTCCCAGTCCAAAGCGGGGCCCACCTACGGCTTCAAAGTCCACCGCACTGCTCATCCTTAACAATGACATAGTATTACGTGGGCCCACCCACCGCCGCCAGTGGGACCCACGGCGAAAGGAAGCCAAACGGGAGTAAAGGACCGGGCAAGGAATCATTGCGATATACAGTGAACCATCGCCTCACCTACCCCTGTCGCTTTCCCAGCCTGTGGCTGCCGCCTGGGCCCCACCTAAAATCCCCAGACACGTACTAATACTCCGGTAGTACACTTGGGTATTTTAACGGGCACACCCCTAGACTTCACCAGTCCTATCAGACCGACCCTACAACACCCTTCCCACAGGCGTCTCACGCGATACCAGGGTCTGATAAGGACTGCCAGGGTCTGATAAGGACTGCTCGGAGATATGATTATCTCCCGGGAGCCTCATCGTAAAACCGCCGCCCTCCGGTGGGCCAGCACTCGGAGGCGGGGGCACGCGTCAACGTCGCGGGCCCACGCCTGACGTGGTGAGTCGCCCGTCGCGTAGCGGGCCTGGCCTGGCGTGGCGTGGCAGCGAATGGCGGGCGCACACGTGGACGAGGCCACGTGACCTGGCGGGTGTGGACTCCGAGGGCGCGTCGCTCTACCGCCGAGAAGACGGTAATGCCCCCCGGCCCCATGGAGTCACCGTCTCGCTGCAGGATTCGATTATAAACCAAAAAAAAAGGAAAAGAACAGAAGAAAAAAAGGTGAAAGGGATGTGAAACCGATGGGAATTATGGAGGTTCCAGGACTACCTATGTTTGGGGGTACACGGATTGACACAAGATTCCAAGGCATTCGTCGCACTTGTCTAATTGTGGACGTTATGATAAGTAGGGCGACGCGTACGCAGTGTGCGAGTAGTACTGTCGTGTGATGGAGAAAGTAGGAGAACAACAGAAAAAAAAAGGTGATAGAGAAATGGAATAACTAATTGATGAAACTGTGGTGTCAAACATGGAGACATTGGAGTACACACTCGACAGAAATGAACTCTTATCTGTACCGGCGTTCTCAGATGAGATACCTGATTGGTTTTACTACAGGTCAAGTGAAGAAACGAAAGATTGACGTAGAGTAGTTCTGAGCTACTCGAGTTCGTATTTGTGTATTTGTATTGACGTAGTGAAGAAACGAAAGATTGACGTAGAGTAGTTCTGAGCTACCTGATTGAGCTACTTGTGTATTTGTGTATTAGTTTTGATAGCTTGTCAAAATTTTATGTAGAATATGTAAACTAGCTTGTCAAAATGAGGGTATTTATATTTTTACCTCTCCAGAAACAGTAGCCTGAGGCTTGTTCAAATTCAAAATGAATAGAAATGATTTGAAAAGCTATTTTAGATGTCCGATGATTGGCTTGATGGTGTGCTATATCGAGTGAGAGATATTCAAAAGACTTGATCGTTAAAAAAATAATCAAGAAACGATTTCAAGACATGAAAACTCGAAGAATGAAAATGTCTCGTTCTCCAAGACGTACTTAGTTATTTTTTTGTCTTCTTTTTATTGCATCTTTTATATTCTATTATCGAATTGTGACACTACTGATTTATCTATCTTTCACAATTGACAGGTTATTTCTTTTACAGCTCATCTACAATTGTGGATTAAACTTCATTAGTGAGGTATTTTTCATTGTCCTTCGTTATCTACATATGTTAACATGCGAATTGTAGTTGTTGTTTCTATTTCGTATCACATATTTTTATTAGTGTGATTGCAATATAGTTTGATTATGGATTGTTTTGCTTTTGGGTACTACTGTTTATTTCACGCTTTCGACTTCAGCCTACCTAGTTTTTTTCCTGGGTCCGTCACTGGACTTCGCCCTACCTAGATTTTTTTCCTGGGTCCGCCACTGTCACCGAGCCGAGCTCGAATAGTTCGCGAGCCCCGATTCGAGCTTAAATAGTAATATATATATTAATTCTTACCGAGCTTACTCGAACCGAACTCGATCTCGAGCTTGCTTATTATTGAAAATTAGTGTGTATTTGAATTATTTTGATTGTTATCGAGCTTACTAAGCCCTGATCAACTCGGCTTCGGCTTCTGGCTTATTTTTCACTATTCATAAGTTTCGTCTTTTTCTGAACTTTTGTCTTTTTGTTGAGCTTTTTTGCCGGTTCTTTTTTTCCTGTATTTGTTTGTATTATACGTAATGGGCTAACATATTTTTTTATTTTTTATTTTTTTAATTTTAATTATGCTAAATAAGCCTCTATCAGCTACAGTGCTTTTTTCAGTCAGCTACAGTGTTTTCAGCCATAAGCCACGAGCTTTTCAGCCGAACCGATCACCACCTAGAACGAGCTCAAGCTTAAAATTTTCTTATTATTGAAAAATAGTATATAATAAATTATTTTAATTGTTATCGAGCTTCAACGAGCCGAGCTCGAGCCTACTCGAGTTTAGACCGAGCTCGAGCCCAGGTCCAAGCTCAGACCCCAACTCGAGCTCGGCTCAAGCTTCTACTGAGTTCGAGTCTGGAAGGTCAAGCTCGCTCAAATTCGACTCGTTTACAGCCCTAGTTCTGTCGTACGCTACCCCAAAATCTACAGCTATTTTAGGCCAAAATACGGTAAAAAAATTCTGCTAAAATTGTTTATATCGAGCATTGACTGCACTAAAATGATGTACTTTCAGCAATTTGTTCGCATGTGATGCATTTGGTCAAAAGATGTCACCCATGGACTGAATTCTGTACAGTTCGCGCTTTCGCCTTTTCTTTACAGGAGAAGGCGGTGCTTGCGTTCTCCGGAGCAAGGACCTTTCCGGCTTTCCGAAGCCATCACATAAATTGTACTGTAATATATTTTTTAAAAAAATCTGACTCTTGAACACACGAACGTGTAAATTTGACATCCTCCGTAACCACAGCAGTAGCAACAGACGAAATGTATGTCTACCAGACTAACCCATTACGGTAGATGGCAGACACCGCTCTCGACACTGCAGGTGACCTACCGAGATAGACGAGCTTCATAGGTAGAGGATCCACATGGCTGCCGCGCCGACTGAGCTTGACAGCTCCACCACTTACTGCACTCGACCGTCGCCTACCAAGCTGGCACCAGGTACTGCCGTGTTTGCCACCTACCGTGATGGGCGAGTGTAGTAGACGATATATATTGTCTACTGCTATTGTTGTGATCATAGAGAGGGCCAAATTTGCAAATTGTGTGTTTGAGGACTAGATTTAAAAAAATACTACAGTGCTTTATATAGTATGGATTCGTTTGAAAAAAAAATAATACTACAGTGGTGTATATATATTACGGATTCCAGCTTTCCCAGCTTTCTGCGTAGGAAAAGAGAACATTTTACTTTTCTTTTTCCTTTATCTTTTCAAGGATGTGGTGGTGACTGTTCTCTTCTATAGGCAGCATGACGCTTGTGTGGTTCGATAGTCCTAGTGAGACGCAGAAAGTACTACTGCATTCCTGGATTTGTTAGTTTGTTCGAAAAGACCGGCTAGCTTGTCTGAATGCACAATTTCACATAAAATTTAGCAAACTGTTGACTCCAGACATCAACAATTATCCATTTCATGATGCTGAAAAAACTCCTTATATGTACTTCGCTGTTCTGCGGTAGTATTACATGATTTACATCCATTTTCATTGGAAGCTTTGTAGGTATTGATCGAATATATACACATTCTCTATGTTCTTGTTTTTCCCTTAAAATTTGCTAGGATTAACTTTCTTTAAAAAAATTGTGTTTCCTTGACTAGCGCATGATGGGCCTGGGCAAACATGAAACAGAGGGCGTAATTCAGAATTTGAAATAAATAATCTCTACTAATATAAAAGAGGAGTTTATTTGTTCACCCTTCCACCTTTGGTCTTCTTTTGCATGTGCTGCCGCTTAGGCCCGTGTCGTCAGCCCCCAGACTGAAAGGGGAGTTTATCCATCGTCCAAGCTCGCATCCTTGGCGCGTTGTTTGTGCGAAACGTTGCGAGAAAACTACGTCGTCAAATGGGTAGGTCTCTCTACTGAAAATGAAAAACCGTCACACACCCTCTTGCCAGTCGGCAGTCGCCATATCCTCATTCACGACAACCATCACGATGTGGCTACACCTCTTTGCCTCTCCCCATCAATCCCATGGTGATTTCCTCTCAATCCCAATCCCATCCACCTCTGCCTCCCGTATTTGATCCCCACTCCCCTCCTCTCATTTCTCGGTTCCCATAGTCCAATCTAGCTAGGACGACACCAAGTTCGGTGATGACAGATTGGCACTCAGGCAGCATCGGTAGCGCACTGTGACACCCCATTTTTGAATTCGTGTTTTTGCCTGGTATTTGAAGTGGTTTGTTAAATGCTAGTTCAAACATTTCAAACTTTATTCTTGCTTCTCCCAAAAATCCTCCTTCCCTTTTATTTTCCCGGGTGGGCCAGCCTTCCTTTTCTTTTCCTCGCGCGGCTCGGTTTCCTCTTCTCCCGGCCCAGCCTGCTCTTTCCCCCGGGCCCCTTTTCCCCGTCCCCTTCTGGGCTTCACCCGGCCCAGTGCAGCCCCCCCCCTCTCTTCTTCTGCTTCCCGCAGCACCCCGCGCTCCTCCTCTCTCCGCTCTGCGTGCGCCCTCGCCGGACCAAAAGCAGCGGCCCGCCCATGGGTTTTCCGTGCGCGCGCGCCCCGTGGCAGTCTCGCCGCGATCCCCGGCGCCCCCGCCGGCCTAGGCTTCCGGCCCCCTAGCCGTAGACTCCCCACGCGCCGGCTCCTCGTTCGTCGCCAGGACAACCCGATGGAGCCGCCCCCGGTTTCGTAGTCTTGGACACATTGCCGCTCGCCAACCCCGGCATGACCGTCGCCGTCGCATTCAATGGGCGGCAGTAGAGTCGCGTCCTTCCCCCGCCTCCCCGGCGTTGTCGCCCGCCGTCCACACTGCCCCGGGCCACGCCGATGCACCGCCGTACCCGAGCCGTAACCGCCGGACAACACCGCCCATACCCGCGCGCCGTGCCCCGCGGGACGGCCGTAAGAACGCGGTACCCTCCACCCATGCCGTCCGGCCGCCCTAGCCGGCGCTAGCCGCGTCATCCTCCAGTACGCCACAGAAACGGGAGCTCCGTCGTCCATACCTCTCCCGTCCTCCCCTATGCGCTTTTCACCGCTATAAAAACCCACCCGTTGGCCAGTAGTCTCCCCCATTCACCCCCGTTCTTCGCCACAAAAAAAATCGCCGCCCGGCGGCCGTTCTTCGGGCCGTCGCCGCCGCCAGCCCACCCCGAAGACCCTCGGCCGGCATTACTCTTCTCCCCGACTTTCTCTTGCCCCCGAGAACCTCCCCTCGAGTTTAATCGGGTTTTCCTTCTCTATGCAGCCGCCGGCACCCGTCTCCCCCATCTCCGGCCATCCCTCGCCGCCGCCGATTTGAGGGATCCCCGACCGATTCCTCATAGCCGGAGCGTCCTCGCCACCCCGTGAAGCCAACCGCACCGTCGAATTGGAGCTTCCCCCACTCGTCTTCTCCGGCACCGGTTGACCCCCACCGCCTTCGGAGCTCGCCGACGCCCGTCGCCTCCACCGCTTCCCGAGCCCTACCCTCCTCCCTGGTGAGTTTCCAACCGTTCCTAGAAGCTTTCCCCCTTGTTTATTTGACCTCCCATTGACGGAGTCGCCGCCGTGGCCAACCCCCTGGCTCCGCCGCCGCTGGGCTCGCCGCCGGTGCCTCTCCGGTTTGCCTCGGGCCGACTCGCCCCACAATCGGGTGCGCGCGAGGCCGGGAGGTCCGTTTTGGCCGTCTCCCCGAGCTCCCCTAGCCCACCCTCGCCGCCGGCTGGCTCCGCCGCCGCTCGGTCGGGCGGAGCTCTGCTCCCGCGCGTTTAGCCCCCGTTTGGCCGTTAACCACCGGTGGTTAGGGAGCTAATGACCTCACTGACAGCGGGCCCGAGTAGGTTTAAACCCCCCTAGTTAGATTGATGCGTGGGCCCTCCATTTAAAACAAAATTGTTAAACCCCAGGGAAAAGGCTTAAGTCACTGTCAGGTGGGCCCTTGCACAGTACCTAGGCCCACATGTCAGTCTCTGGCCCATTTTCAGAAGAAAAAAAGATATTTAATTTAACCGTGGACCCCACATGTCATACACTGTATTTTCCCAAAATAAAAATTATTCTGAAATTAAAATTAAAAGCACGCGGGACCCACCTATCAGAGAGTGAACTCTCTCTCTCCTTTTCCATTTTTGGGATTTTCCCGGGAATGAGAATTCAAACGACTCGTTCTCTCTCATCGTAACTCCGATTTGGGCGAAACTTGTTTCTAAATTTTTCTAAATTCAAGCTCTTTCTGTTGGTTCTGGTTTGGTTTATTTTTTGAGCTCATTTTCTTGTTATTTTATGCTTATTTGTGCTCTATGTTTATTTCCTGCTTTGTCGGTTTGCTTCGTTCGAGTAGAATTTGAAGGCACACCGGAGCAGCAGGGCGATCTACCTCAAGACCAGCAAGACCCTCTACCCTTAGACCCAGGCGAGTCAACGTTCTTGATCATTCTGCTCCAATGTTTTCTTGCAAATTATCTTGGTTTAAAAATAGTCAAACTGCATGCGTTATTTCATGTACAAAGTATGTGAACTATAAGGTAGTTACCTCCCACTTGAAGATCTAAAAATGTATATAGCTATACCCTCCTTGAATTTTGATAGCCCATGTACCTTGTCGCCGTAGGTATTACTGCTACTATTCTAAATAGGTATAGGTCTAAATTAAATGCCATGCGCGTTCTGTCCAGTCTAGGGCATTACTTGCCCTAATCATAGCTTCCAAAAACTTGAACACTAGTTTTGGGCTAGTCACGGGATGTACGTGGCTGGATATTTTGTGACAACTTATTTTAGACTTCTCAAAACCCTCAAAACTTGCTATACCTGTTTGGGCGGACAGTAAGAGTGGTGGGTGTGGAAGTAGCACATTAGCTTGTGGTTTGAACCGCCCGAACACATTAAGGACTTAATCCTGTGATGGCATCTCCGTGTACTACAGTACGACCACAAGTCTGCAAATTGTAACTTAGCTAAGTAATTCTATCGAACCCCCGAAACTCATCTCACCGGTAGTGGAAAGGAGTGCTGTAAGGGCAAAGGAGGGCCGAAAGGGACACCGAGAGGAGGGTGACGTCTCCAGCCGTGCTAGCGTTATGGAGAGTGGAGTCCGAAGGCGCTAGTTTCCGTGGTGACATCCCGTGCAAAGTATGGGACCCACCGCCAGTGGGAGCAGCCCATAAGGTAAGATGACGAAAGGGGCTAGGTATTTCGAAAAGCTATTGTGATGGTCTACTCAACCACACGACTTCGGAATCGTGTGGAGCAACGAGTAGGTCGTCTCTTGTGGGTAAAGTGTACGATCTCTGCAGAGAATAAACTATTCGAATAGCTGTGCCCACGGTCAAGGGCGGACATGGAAACTTCCTTGAGTTAGTTCTATTTCTAAAACTCTTGTGGGCGGGAAAGAAAAACAAATTGGAGGGAAGTACTCCAACCTTTGAATTTTCCTGGAGGGAAGTACTCCAGTGTTGATATGAGCTAGTAAATCCAAAATCTTTTAGCATCGGTGGATGTAGCCGATACCACTAAATACATATTACATTACTCAACTCTTGAAAACACGCTTTGTTAAAATGCCAGGTCCTAGGGTTTTGTACTTATAGTAATTACAACTGTTGCTCTACGCAAATAAAAGAACCCAAACTATCCTTGTTCAAACCTTGCATATAATTACATGCATTCTGTGAATGTTGGCTCGTGGAGCACGGTTGTGTGTGCTCACCTCGCTCTCCCTCCCTTTCCCCAGAATTTGCCAATCAGGACCAATACGAGTACTACCAGGATCAAGAGGGCGAAGGACAGGAAGATGGTGGTAGTTAGGCTAGAATCTATTCTCTCCTTACAGTCTGGCCGACCAATCTAATTGAAAGGTGTCCTTAGCATTAACCAGGTCCTCTGGGCAATATTAAGTACACCTAGGTTATCCCGGTCGCTTGCCTGTGGGGAGATGAGCCCCTCCCTTTTGCTTCCGTCAATAATGCAATGGTACACTGAACTTATGTGGCCTGAAGGCCTCTTTTGTAATACTTGTCCTTATATGGGACCTGTGTACTCTGGTATTGTAATAATATTGTCAGTACCGTGTATGAGATGAATCAGCATTGTATCTGTGAGCACTATCTACTGATCTAGGGAATAGTACAGTGAAATCACAGAGGGTTCCGGGTTGGTTCAAAACCAGGGTCCGACATGCACGATGAGTAGGAGATGTGGTCAGCGAAGTAGATGATGGAGCCGTGGAGGTGGCCCTGCGTGCGGACGTTGTGGCCGTGGACACGTTCCTTGCTGACATGTATGCCATACACGGATGTGCCTGTCGTCCACGGTGAGCAGCATTGCGCTTCTACTAGTTTCCCGAAGGTGAGGCTTTGCAAACAGGTGGCCTAGTAGGTGGTCATGGAGGTGCGCGAGCTTGGACTGACGTCGTGCTGCTCTTTGACACCATGCATGCCGTCCATGCATGCCAAATGTCTTCCGTAGCCTATTGGTTCTAGCTACACAAGTTTTCTTTTATCATTTTCATTTTGAGATGGTGGGTGAAAAAGAGAATACTGGTTCGTAGAATTTTGGACGCCGGTAATTTATGGTTTCTTTGTGAAATCAGATCATGGTAAACATTTGATTTCATTAGCAATTTTGTATCCATGCTGCCAAATTATACATGCATGCTTCATTGGTCCACCGGCATGGCTGAAACGAGCGCTGCCTGCTGTCGACTTTTATGTACAGTTACGCACTATGCTTCGCTGACGTGTGATTGCTATCTAGATCGTAGAAACTTTTTTGTTTACCAGTATACAAAGGAGACGGGGCCAAAGATTGCTCCATTATACAAAGTATGGATGGATTGGAGCAGCGGAGGAGGGCATTTCCGTCCGGCCAGGCCGTCGCCCCGCCCAATAAACGACCACCAGAGAGTAGAGGAGCGAAGGCGAGAGGAGGGATGGGGAATAAAAGCGTGGTCCCCGGGCGGGCCCAGGTGGGTGGTGGTGTACGTACGTGTGCCACCGCAGTTTGCCACACTGCCCGAGGCCAAGGCCACCGCCAGATGCGACGCGAGGCGAGTCAGCGTCGCCTCTGCCTCCTCCGCGTCTCCTCCTACTTAATAATTCCCTTGTTGCCACTGTACCTAGCGCGTCACTCCGCTGTTCGCTCTCTCCCTCCCTCCTCTCATCTCGCTGCAAGCTTCAACCGGGGAGTAGCGCTACTGCTCGCTAATGTCCTCAGATTTTAACCAGGGTTTAGCTCGCCCAACGGCATCTGTGCTTATCGCTACTGCCGCACTTGCTTTCTGTGGAGCTACTCCACGCTAGTTTTGGAGCTCGCAGTGGGTTTGTTCAATTTCTTTCGGTTATTTAACAATAGTGCAGTTTACAATACTACAGTTTTCTGTATAAACTTTAAGTCAGGGACTTACGTCACCACCACTGCCCAACTGTACTTATGTGATGAGATCAAGAGCTACAGCGGGCAATGTTCATGTGGCCGTACACAAGTATCAAGGCTGGATCTACCCTCGGAAGCAATAAGTTTGGAATGTTCTCTTCCCCCTCCTCATAGTTTGCACACCTTGACAGCACCCAATAATTCGGTTCAATCCTCCAAATGGAGTACTCTCCTACGACTGCATCCAAGTGGCCACAACGAAGCGAAACCAGAGAGAGAGAAAGAGAGAGAAGGCAGAACTTCCGATGCCACATGATGATGCTACCTAAAGCCAGCTCACCATTTTTCTAAGTCCCATAATTTTCAGCAAACCAATCAACGCTCTGCGTACGCGCGCTCCTCCATCCTTTCCGCCCCCACTAGAGATGGCAATGGGTACCCGAAACCCAAAATTCGATGGATTTTTACTCTATTAGGGCATAGGTCTGAGTCAATTTCTTAACCCATGGGTCTCTTAATAGGCAAAAAGCCCAACCCATCGGGTCTGTTGGGTTCAGGTACGTTCCTATAGTATCCAAACCCGTAAATCTATGGGTAATATAAACCCGATTCATAGGAGTTATAAACCTAGGCTCCCAGCCTCCCAGGCAAACCAGCTCAGGCATAGCCCATTAGCTATTTAGCCCCAAGCCCCAAATCCAATGCGGCAATGCCCCATTACCCATACGGCTAACCCTAGCTAGCACTCGATCACGGTCACTGCTCACTCCTCCCCAATCCCCACCCCGATTCAACAGTCGTCGCAGCGGCGACGCATCTGGTCCTCCGCGCTCGGTCTCCGGCAGTCTCCACGCTCGCCTCTCGTCCGCGGCTCCGCTCCTGCTCGCCTCTCGCCAGACGCCGCGCCTCGCCGTCGCCTCGCCTTCGATTCGACCGCCGCCCGTCCCCGCGACCAACGCGCATCGCGGCAGATGAGCCCTTGGCCATGGCGCGCCTCCGGCTCCAACGAAGATGGCCGGTGAATTTCTTCCTCCTCTCCATTAGCTATTGTTGCAGCTCGCATTACTGACCCCACGGGCGACCCGTGAGTACCCGTTAACCCAGTGGGCATGGGTCTGGGCAAAAATCTGTACCCGTCACAGGTATGGGTTTTTTAGCGGGCACATCCAACTTTCATGGGCACGGGTTTGAGATAGCAAAACCCAGCGGGTTTATGCCCATTGCCATCTCTAGCCCCCACAGACTCGTTGCACAATTGATACGCACACCAATTCCATACACAGATCAGCACCCGATGGACCGGAGCATCGTTTTAACGGATTTATTTATGGATTTTACTTTTCGAGCAAGATATTGAGTAGAGTTTTCTTTTTTTTTAGTGATATTTATTCTATCCATTTTCGCGAGTGAAGTCCTCTTTGCTGTTGTAGTAAGTTCATTTTAGAAATCAAGCTTGCATAAATTTCTGATTGTCTGCCCATTTTGTTAATGCTATGAAACAAGCTAAGCGATTATCGTATTTCACAAAATTGGGTGTGCATGGTCTAATTTATTAACGATTCTTAGATTTCGTCTCTTTTACTATGCTCACAAAGCGGTTGAAAAGAGTACTATGAAATTTAAGATTGGATTAACCCTTTCTAATCCAAATTTATCAGAATATTGCTAACAATGTTTCTCTTATGTTAAATGGATAAAATTACCCTTTAAAATATTTATCTGTGGGATAGCTCAAATTTGCTTACCTATGATTTGCAAAAACAATCTGGACAATAATCATCTGTGTTAAACTAAATATTATGGTGCAATACAATATTAGAGTATTTCTATGCGGTGTACAAAAATACTTTATTAATCTACTTCATATGCATGTTTTGGTATATAACTTATTTGACACTACAAGAGCACACATTTTTTCAACATCTTAAATCTCACATTTATATTTTTTTCTTTTAGAACACAGTTCCAAACTGTATATTTCGTAAACAACCTGCTTCTCTAGTGCTTTCATATAACAATACAGGTGCCCAAAATATGCAACCACTCCATGTTCCCCTAGCAGCAGCAAAGAAACCAACAAAACAGCTTTTCTTAAAATAATAGAAAAAAGGAAAAAAAATAAAACAAAACAAGAAACCAGCCTTCTAGAGGCTACAAATACATGAAACCCCTCACGATCTTACCCACTTCCTCCTCCCCGAAACAGCAGAGAGAGGAAGGCAAGAAACCAACGAAGAAACCAAACAGAACCTCGCCTTCCTAATCTACAGCGAGGCATGGTGGAGAAGGCCAGGGCCATGGCGCGCAAGGTCGGCATCGCCCCGGCCGGACGCTCGGCGCGGAAGGCCGGCGCTTTCGACGGCCTTCCGTCGCCGACGAGCCCGCTGGACCGCACGGCCGCCGCGCCGTCGGCCCGAGGGTGGCGCCACCGAGAGGCTGGCGGGGTTGGGCTCGGTATCCTGGCCGCGCTCGAGGCGCAGCCCGCGGCGAGGGTGTCCGCGTCCGTCGCCATCGCGTCCCCGCGCCGCGCGGCGCGACTGGAGGTCTCCGAGCTTGGATGCAGCGGCCGGTGCGACACCAGCGTGTGCGGAGGCTCCTTTGCGTCCTCCGGCGCCGGCGAGGCGTTCCTGGTGGCGGAGTTCTTGGTGTGCTGCGACCTGTGCCGGCGGCCGCTGGACGGCAAGGACATCTTCATGTACCGAGGGGAGAGAGCGTTCTGCAGCATGGAGTGCAGGTACGACGCCATCGTGAGCGACGAGTTCCAAGAAGAGAAGGAGCGCAAGCGCGGCGCTCCGTCGGATGTCCCCAAGAAGACAACGGCGGCGACGGAGATGGCCGGGTCGCCCTGCGCCGGCAGCGGGCAGATCTTCTTCACCGGCATCGTGGCCGCGTGATGTGAACCACCAACTATAGGCTCACGGCTGTATCATAAACAAGAAAAGAAAATAAAAAGAAGAGGAAGAGAAATAAGGGTGTGTGTGTGTGTGTATAGACGAGAGAGTTGGGGAATTTTCTTCTCTTTGAAGAGGAGGCATGGATTTTGGTGTTTTGATCTTGATTTTTTGTATATTTTTTGGGGGATTATGTTTTGGGGGAGGAAAGGCAAGGGATGATGAAGTTTTCGAGCGTTGTTGCTTCCTTTTTGTTCCTCCACTGCCAAAGAATAATAACAATCGAGCTTAACTCCCCCTTGTAGCGTTAATCCATGGTGTCTCTTGATGAATCTTTGTCGATCATCGTCCTTACTTGTTAAACCTTCACTTCGCGCTACAGTTAATCGATGGTACTCTCTTATCAAGTCAAGAGTGTACTCGCCATAGTACAAAAACGGTAACAGCTCAGATCATCAGATGCTCAAGAACAGTGGTGGCTAACTCCGCCATGATTAACATTTGGAGACTGATCATAACAAGTGCCATTGATGAACAGTGGCTTTGATTCTCGTTGAGATCTGCGATCGTGATGCTACAAGTGGTGGGAGGCTTATTTGGCACTATTCATAAGTTTCGTCTTTTTTTGAAATTTTGATTTTTTGTTGAGCTTTTTTGTCGGTTTTTTTCCCGTATTCGTTTGTATTATACGTAATGGGCTAACATATTTTTTTTATTTTTAAATTTTTTTAAATTTAATTATGCAAAATAAGCCTCTGTCAGCTACAGTGTTTTTTTAAGCCATAAGCCACGGGCTTTTCAGCCATGTTGATCACAACCCTAATTGCAACATGTAATGCTAGCAGTACCTAAAGAGATTCCATCCATGGTCGATCAGCGGTCAGGGCGTTCGTGCATCATGCATGCTCAAACAGAGTGGCTCGGACGGCTTGATCGGCTATGGCTGGTGGGGTAGGGTCGAGACCGTCGGTATGACACCTTCGTGCTGAGGGCACCTGGTACGGGCTAAAAAGTAGTTAGCTATCGATGGAATAGGAATAGAGACTTTTTTAGCGGGATAGACGCTTATTGTGATGGTGTTTACCAAACTAATTGTATAAGTAGTGTATTTGTATAAATAACGTTTTTGCTATCCGGTGAGTGGGTGGCAGCGCGGGGGAGACAACGCATAGCACCTGTCGTCCCATGAGCAGACGGTAGGCGCCTGTCGCTCGCTCATGGAACGGTAGGTGAAGATTAGCCGGCTTAATCACTGTCTAAATTCATAATTTAACATTATATTTGTTCGAATGTTTAAATATAGCAAATGAGGTCAACAAATTATGAAAATTTATGCACACTCCTGACACAACGTACTTCAGTGTGTAATGTTTTTACAATTTTATCTCCTCTGAATATTGCTTGAAAATTCGTACGATTTCGATATTTGTAGGAATTGTTACATACAGCAAATGAGCTCCAAAAATTATAAAATTTTATGTGGAGCCTTCCAACACAGTCAACCTAATTGTGCATTTTTGATAATTTTATGTGCTCCGAATTTGCCATGTTAATTTATGATAATTTAATCGTAATTAGCGATATGCGATGCTCAAGCATCCTTTGAAGTGTGTGACTCTGTCCTTCGCATATATGTCGGCCCATTGCTGCTATCTTTTCTTTTCCACTGCGTCCTTCGCACAATTGTCACTCTACCTGTGTCGTCCCTTCACGCGCTCCCTCGTCCGCACTGATGTCGTTATGTTCGTGCTGTCCACCTTCGCCCACTTTCTCGTCTCCACATTTGTTAGTGTTACCATGCCATCCCCTCTCGCCCAACATAGGAAGTTCATATGACCCCACATGCTGTTCCGCAAACCCTAGCTGCATATGTGTGTGCCACTACAACAACAGCTAGCCACATTCGAGGTGCCCCCCACTGCAACACTCCATGTGGGTACCACAAGGCACCTTCTACCAGTAGGCACACACAGAGAAGCTTGTAGCATGTAGTTCATGGTTATGTTCAATCTCGTAAAGCATGTAACTGAATGGTGTACACATCATTGCAGTTGCTAGTTTTTGAGTGGACTATTCAAATGTTGCGTCGCGTGCATTAAGCTAGAGGGGTCGATGTGCAGCTTCATAGCTCATGAATATTCATGACACCGAGTCTCTCGATCGGGAGCACCTTGCATTGGCATGTTGATACGTCCAACCCATTGGGTGCAGCTCGTACAAGACCATCGCCGTAGAACATTGTTAAGTGTTCTATGTCTGCGACTACCTGAAGCCACAATAACCAGATCCGTAATAAACGTTACAACAAAAATGATTATATGCGTGTAACTACATACAAATAGTTTATTAATTACCAACAATTTGATTACCCATCCAAAAAATTACCTGTCTTTTGGGAGAAGCAATCAGCACTACCGTGTACGATAGAGCGTCCTTAATGAGCTATGTACTTGCTTTTCAAAATAATTAGCTACGCACTCTTAATTTTGAGCGATAACAGCAAGAATGAGTTTCTGCGATAAGCTACTTAGATGACCAATGACCAACTATGAGAGGTTCGTATTTATGGCTAAGCGCAAAGAGAACCTAGTGCACTCACCCCGCAAATTAAGGAGTCGATGTGCATCACTTTGGGCGAGAGGGGACGGCAAGGTAATACTAACAAATGTGGAGACAAGGGAGCAGGCAAGGGTGGACAACACGGATATAACGACATCAGTGCAGACGAGGGGGCGTGTGAGGGGGGATGAAACAGGCATAGTGACAATTGTGCGAAGGACATAGTGGAAAAGAAAAGATAGCAGCAATGGGCCGACATATGGGCGAAGGATAGAGGCCACGCACTTCAAAAGATGCCTGAGCATCGCATATCGCTAATTATAATTAAATTATCACAAATTAACATGGTAAATTCGGAGCATATAAAATTCTCAAAAAATTCACAATTAGGTCGCTGTGTTGAGAGGCTCCACATAAAATTTTATAATTTTTGGAGCTCCTTTGCTATATATAACAATTCTTACAAATACCAAAATTGTATAAATGTTCGAACAATATTCATAGGGGATAAAATTATAAAACAATCACACAATGAAGTACGTTATGTCAAAAGTTTGTGCATAAATTTTTATAATTTTTTTTGACCTCATTTGCTGTATTTAAAAATTCAAACAAGTATAATGTAATCTCATGGGCGGGCGGCAGGCGCTTGCCGTCTGCTCATGGGGTGGCAGGTGCCACGTGTAGTCTCCCCCACGCTGCAGCCCGTCCACGGACGGTAAAAATGTCATTTCTGCAAATACATTACACATACTGATGCGGATCCACCTAGCAAGCTAGCGGAACCACGTTGCTTTGGCTCTGATCTTTCACGATACGCCTTGTTGGATGCCCTCTCCAAGATAAGCCTTCTCCCACGCACACCGCGGCACGTGAACGAAGGGTAGAGAAACCGAAGTTTCAACGAGTAGAATCCAACACCACAATTGGATTCAACACACTAAGAGCAATTCCTCGATGGAAATCTCAAGAATACGCCAACAATGGCCACCAAACCATGGTGATTTTCTTGTTTCTATTTCTCAATTCATAGCCTAAGTTCCAATGGGGCTAAGGCATCATATGATCTCTTCCCTCGCACGTGAAACACTCAATTTCTCTAGCACAAGCATTAGAAGGCAAACTAGAATCAGTTTTAGTTGCTTCTTTACCTCTGTTGCTTGTCTCCTTTGAAAGCACCATTTGAACGGCTTGATGCCGCCACTTTGGAGTGTGAACCCACATCATCGCCTTGCTGTAATGAACGCCTCCATGACTTTGTTTAGGTGTTGGAATGTCCATCTTTGGCTTGTTTGCACTTCAATTGTTGTTCAGCACGTTCGGCTTGATGCACCAAGTCTTGAATGTTGTAGTAATGGACCATCTCCATTCTATCTTGCACATCCTCATTCAACCCATTAAAGAAACGTGCCATAGTAGTCTCATCATGCTCCTCTGTCCCTGTACGGATCATCAACATCTCCATCTCTTTATAATATTCATCAACACTAGAATTACCTTGGCGTAGTTGTTGCAGTCGGTTGTACAAGGTCCTAGTGTAGTGTGCTGGGACAAAATGTCACCTCAAAATATTCTTCAGTTGTGCCCAAATACCTGGACGAGCTTCTATGCGACACAATTGGTTCCACCAAACAAGAGCATATCCGGTGAACTCAATTGTCGCCAAACGGATCTTCTTATCCTCAGTATAGTGATGGCTGTCAAAAATTTGTTCGACACGCATCTCCCAATCCAAGTACTCCGGTTTAGCTTTACCATTAAATGATGGGATAGAAATTTTTATCCGCCCAATTCCATCATCCACGGCAACACGCTGAGCAAACACAACACCATCATGCATACCTCCATCATGGGCAGAACCTCTGCCACGCATGTCCCTACCACGGTCAGCACCACGGTAGTCCCCAGCATGGCGCGGTTGTGGAGCAAAGCCCGCTGCACCATCAAAGACCTCCTTGTGTTCGTCGTCTTCATATGGTGCACGCCGTTCGGGATATTGAGGTCCCCGTTCAGCATGCTGAAATTGTGGTGGCTGGTTGCATATCGCCTCCGTCAAAGCATCAATTCGCGCTCCCAAATCATCAACCTTGCCTTCAAGCTTCCAGTGACAATTTAAGAAGTAGTCACGTGTCGCTTCAAGCCCGTGTCGCACCTCGGGCAGCAAAGACGCCGCATATTAGGGCACCTCCCCGATTGGCTCAGCATGATTATGTCGCGCCTTGCCATCTTCAATCTTCATAGAACCCGCCATCAAGAAAAATTCAGCAACCTCGTATCGTGATCAACCACGCTCTGATACCAAGATGATGCGGATCCACCTAGCAAGCTAGCGGGACCACGTTGCTTTGGCCCTGATCTTTCACGATACGCCTTGTTGGATGCCCTCTCCAAGATAAGCCTTCTCCCACGCACACCGCGGCACGTGAACGAAGGGTAGAGAAACCGAAGTTTCAGCGAGTAGAATCCAACACCACAATTGGATTCAACACACTAAGAGCAATTCCTCGATGAAAATATCAAGAATACGCCAACAATGGCCACCAAATCATGGTGATTTTCTGGTTTCTATTTCTCAATTCATAGTCTAAGTTCTAATGGGGCTAAGGCCCTGGCCTTATATTGGTGCACAATGCACGGCCTTGACTAAAACTCACGCACAACCTGGCCTAAGGCCGAAACAAACTCCAATACGAACTAAAAAGGAAATATCTAAACTAATACCACCGGATTCTCTCTTAGTTTGCGGTCTGACTATGAGGATTTTGTGGCTAGCACCTTATCCATTGTGTGGGGCTTCGAAATAGCTTTCCAACGAGTCCAAGAACGCCCAAATCAGACTCTGTTTGTAAAAGTTATGGACGTCTTAGTATCGGTCTTGCCAGCTGTCCCAATCCGAGTCCGAATCGATTTCAAATCTTTATATGTTTTGTTTTCTTATTCAAGGGGCTTCCAAATCCGTTTGGAACCTGAAAAAGAGTTCTTCTCAACCTTTAGAAAGCCATAGTGTGGTCGGATTTTACTCTTACTTGCATTGCAATACTCGAACTCTTTATGTTTGGCAAGTCTCACGCGTCTCTCCGGACAGCTCCTGCAGCATCCAATGAAATTGCCATAACTTTGTGTAGGAAGCTCCAACAAGTGATGTTTGATTCGTTGGAAAATAGATTTCATTAGTTTTTCAAATATGTCTTTTGTGCACATTAGAAACCTCAGAATTGGTATTCAAAACTTCTTGAACATTGTGCACAGAACTGCAAACACTAACCAAAGTTGTAGTGCTACTTGGTGCCACATCACATACGGTTAATTTTATAAATACCGTCGCAAACAGTGTTAAATCCGCCAAAAACTCTAGGAAGAGTATATAGTAGACGACACTGTACAGTAAAGCTATATGAAGAGAGATGTAAAGATTATAGAGTCCTTATGGTCTAAGATCTTTGTAGGGATAGTGTTGTAACTTTATGTATCCTCTGTACTCTGATGTAACAAAGATAAATAGGCTTCTCTGGAGTCTAGAAAAGGGATTTTCTTTAGGGAGACAAAAGACCTTTCCTCTTACATTTAAAATTGCTTCCCATTCCAAGGAGCTTGGGTAGCTCCGCCCCCGCCCCCGCCCCCGCCTGATGGTAGCTCCGCTCTTCTCAGCTCACTCTTGTACATAGTAGCAAAGGCCACCTACTAAGGAACCCTTGCACAATGACACGGCTGGCCTGGCGTAGCTTGTGAGTAGATCTGATACTTATTCTATTCGTAACTAAACTTCTCATCTGTTGTGAATACGGCAGTTCTATTCTTAAAATAGGTAGTCACAAACTTTCATTTGAATACGTGGGCAGTTGCAAGCGACGGCACCATTAAGCAGTTCTGTGGACTTGATGACTTCGACAACGACTTGGCTCTAAGATTTTTTTATGGATCATTTTGCTTTCGATGAGTAAACAAAATAGTTCACAATCTGCTCGAACTGTCACAAAGAATGCGACGAGCTTCTCTTCTCCTGAAAATGGGAGTTTGTACTCCATTTCTGTCGCGATTAGGTCAAACAATTGTTAGAGTAAGCTGAGTTCTGATATAAATTTGTAACTTTGAACATGTCAAATTTCACAACCTTCAGCGATTATGCATAACTCCATGCATGCATGCCTCCATTGACTATCACTAGCTAGGATAGGTTATCATTTAAATCTGTGGAAGAACTGAAGCTGTCAGGATCATGGAAGAGAGCCTGGGTTATGTATCACCAAAAGGAAATGCTGACCTGAAAGGATTATTCTTTTCCGCCACAATATCGCGACTCTTCATTCTAAAACAGAAATCATGACTCTTTTAACTCTGCCGCTTTAGCTAGTCCCCTTTCATGCATTTTTTGTCGACTAATCGTATTTCATCAAGTAATTACTTAACTAGCAATGAAATTATGCAAAAACACATTCAACAAATCATCCATAGTGGTGGAGCTGGTCAATCCTACCAACCAAACCATATTTTCTTTGTTAGGGCATGTATAATGGAAGATGCTTATATATGAGTGCTTAAAGAGAGTGAATATAGCCACATCATTAAGCGTCCATGCAAAAGTTATTTCCTCCAATGCAAGCATCTCTTCCATAGATGTTTAGATGCTATATTATCTATTAATAGATATAGTTATACACATAAGCACCGGTGCTTATTTAAGCATCGATGCTTCAAAATAAGCACCTTATCTATCCTACGTGGCAAGAAAAATCAGTTTTTCATTGCTAAGCATCTCTCTAAACGCCTGCATTGGACATGCTCTTAATGCATCTCGAATATTTAATGGGACGCGCATTAGCTATTTATATTAGTCATATTATTTTTTAGAATAAACACATATGTGTCGTATTCACAGTGGCGATTTGCAGTGTTGATGCAAAGCCACGATAGCAACCGACCTGCCTGAGCGCCCTTTGTTTTCTCTTTTCAATAACACGCCATGGAAGTGTTCCAAACGCCTTGCGCACCTCGACAGAGACTCCCGTCTTAAAATTAGGCAAACCTTGTTGTATGATCATGTAGCACCATGTTAAATTATGCAGAACCAGACGGATAGGAAAGAGACACGATGACTTAGCATTAAGAATGCTAATGCAGCCAAACAGAAGCATCAGAGTAAGACTGGCAACCCATGGCCTGAAGATGTCGATATCTCAACCCTGATCTTCAGGAGACAACCAGATAGATGCCTTATCTCTCTTTGTCTAAAGATGTGGTTTTTCATTGATTTTTTGATGAGTTTTTCTCTGTTTTTTTGCGAGAGATTTTGTTTTGACGAGTTAACTCAGGTAACACGCATCATTTGTTTTCTCCGGCGACGAACTCCGACAGCTGCTCGACATGTCTCAACGGTAAATCCGCCTCCAGGCACACGAGTAAATGTTTAGTAATGATAAATGTATGATCAGTGATGTTCAACAACAGGTAGAACATTCTTCTATCCTTGTTAGCTAGATTTAATTGGTGTGATTGGAATCTCAAACAGAAGAAAAAAATCGTTAATTTTTGATAATCAGCAACTACAATAACATTCCATTCCATAATACCCGTAATAGCTTTCTCTTTTTTGCTTTTCAGTTGGTTTTTTGTTCTGATTTCTTTCAACAATCGATATTTATTAGACTAATAAACTATAACTAAAATGTAAGCAGAAAGAACGCACCACGAGTGTTTTCTTGACGCACGTACTCGATCGCCATAACGAAGATTTGATTCCAGGAAAAATTCCTCGTCGCCTCAGCCTGCAGTAGCTCCATCAATCCGCAGCGCCCCTGGAATTCACTGAAACAGTTGAAAAGCACACAGGAAAGCCGAGAGCTTCCCGGTATATTAGCCCCTTGCTTATTTAAATATAACAGCAGATAGATCAGCATGTGATGAGATGGATAGTAAAAGATATGCTGATCGAGCTGCTTGCCGGCCATGATCGATAGTAAAAATTGGTGTCACACAATGTTATTAAGGCGTCGTCTTGGCGTCGCCTAATCGTCGCTTTAGCGTCGGAGCGGCCTGGAGCTGCCGCCACGGCCGTCGCCTCACCTCGGGTGCGTATGGCGTCCGCCTCGGACGGAATGGCGTCGCCTAGTCGTCGCCATGGCCGCGACGCCGCGTCGCAAGAGCAAGGCGGGCGCCATACCTATGTGCCAGGCGGGAAAATGGAGGGAGGGCGCGGGAGAAACAAGTGAGGGGGGATAAGGGGACTGGATATGGGCGGCATTACATGCGAAGCGAAGGGAGGTCGCGCGGCGGCGACCTCGGCGATCTCCAGGCCTCCACACCGCCGCCTCCCTCCGGGCCTCCACGCCGCCGCCTCCCTCCGAGGCTCCGAGCCTCCACGCCACCACCCTCCGGGCCTCCACGCCGCTGCCTCCCTCCGGGCCTCCACGCCGCCGCCTCCCTCCGAGGCTCTGAGCCTCCACGCCGCCACCCTCCGGGCCTCCACGCCGCCGCCTCCCTCCGGGCCTCCACGTTTGCCACGGTTGTTTATAAAAAACCGTCGTGATACTCGCCTATCACGAGGCGGTTAGTAATCAAGACCGTGCGCGATATACACAATATCACGCAGACGGTTTGTAATACTAACCGTCTGTGATATTGTATATATCACGCACGGTCGATGTAAAAGCCGCTCGTGATATTAGTCACACCACGCACGGCACTCTTTGTAAATCGTCGTGATATGGTATCACGCACGGTTTTAACAATGAACCGTGCTGCGATACCAAGTGCATCATCCATTTTATATCTTGTTTCTTGGCTAGCCTCGAGATATGCTAGCCATGCCCTCTCAAAGCAAGCGATTACGATAAATGACAGATATAAGTTAATTGCAACTCATAGTAAATTACAACAAAATTCGATACACGGATGAATGTAACAATATCACAATATCACATATATAGAATGAAAATCGTTACACAAAATCGACAAATGAATTCAATTGAAGGAATTGTTTGATTTATGCAGTTGAATCCAATGTTTCAACATCTAATTATCACCATCGCCGGCGTGGAACTCTCCCCTCTTATTTATGACCTCTGCTAGAAAGAATTGGGAGATGATTGCACGAATATCGGCGAGATTGTCAAGATCATATGCACTTCCATCGAAGTTCACCTACCGTCGCTAGGAGCAATGTTAAGTCATTAATTAGCATGTGTGTGTAATATAATCAGAAAATAATAATTATTGGAAGGACTCGACAAACCTCGGATCATTGATCTTAGTACCCATGATTTCCATCATATGGCGGCAAGCGTAGAATCCACATACGTTGCCTGTAGCTGCCGGTGGCATCGCAAAAATAGAATTACATACATCGGTATTGTCAATTCTAGAGGCATTATTACAAAGTATGATATAGGATTGTTGTGTTGTAGCGGTACCGGAAATCGCGTGTTGTGTCGTAGCGTGTCACTGGATGTGTCGTGTGTTCCTCCTTGGGCAACATATTCGCAAGCGCCCTCGTGATTCAAAAACTTAGCCTCGTAGTGGCAAACAAAGAAATATTACAATAGAGTTATGTATGGAGGAAATGAGTTTACATTAAGTACTTCTTGCACACGCATGAAGTCGTGGTTGCTCCTAAGAAGGGAATCAAGGTATATTACCTTGCTCCACTTTGGTACAATCACAATCAAAATCCAGTGATTCCTAGTCATATGTGTCGCCATAGTGATTAATCCTAAGTTCATGCTGCATGTAAAGTACAAATGAAACATATGTGTGGCAACTAGTGAAGCACTTACCCTTGGTTGAAGGGTACCATGACGTACTCCTTGTCGGTGTGAGCAATCAATCCTCTCGTTATGTAACCTTCCACGAAGGATGCATCTGCGTTGATAGATTGCTCAGAGACCAAGTGAGGGTCGAGGAAACCCACCGGTCGTCGCAATTTCCGGGCTTGTTGGATCATGTATCTATACATAAAGAAAGAGTAATGACATTTATCTGTATAACGTGAATGTAGAACTTCATTGTATAGTACACTTACAGTGTCCAGCATCGTAGAAGTGAGGCGTCGAGTTCGTCGAGATTGAATAGTAAGAATAAATCTTGAATGTCACGACGATGTAGCCCAAGTCATGGAGGAAATGCGTCTCGTTATATTTCACGTTGAATGCACTCTGCGGTTTGGCTTCATGTTGGACTTCTCCATGTACGGTATGCAATGTATTGCAAATCATACCAAGTCAGCGTAATTGTGAATCGGGCACCAACGACACTCCTAGAATAAACTTCCATGGCACGGGACCGGCTTAATTTTCTTCGCATGAGCCTTGGAGGCCTTGGAGCCTCGCTTATGATATGTTCTCGGTGGCGTCTCGGCGGGAGCCGTGCAGAACTTTCTTGGATTTGGAGGTGGAGGTGGAGCCACCGAGTCGATGTGCAAGGTCGGGCGACGTCCCTCTTGGGCCTTTGGATGTGAAGATTGTGGCACGGACATGTCGAGGACGATGTCCTCTTGGGCCATTGAATGAATGTGTGGGCGGCATCCCTAATGTCTTAATCTCTTCGTTTGGGGGCTTCTCAAGAGGGACGGACTTAAAAATATCATTAATCATGTCCACTGGACCTTTATGAAACCGGTGTCTACTTGTACACCGTGCACCGCGTCCGGCAGCAATGGATACACCATGCCACGCCCGGCGTCAGCGGGAATAGAGCCAACAAGCGACTGCGAGGCCGCAAGGGATGGGCTCTACATAACGATACAAGAGATGAGTTAAGGCGTCCACGGAGAGATCTATGTACCATTCTAAAGAGGTACATTACCGAATGTCATCAATACGTAAGTGGTCGTCGCTATGTTCAGAAATTAGTGTGGACGCGCACTCTTTGTGGCGTTGAGGGGGACCGGGTACCGCGGTGCTAGGAGTGGGTTGCGATTGGTTGCGGACTTGTCTCGCTTCTTCCCGCAACGAATCTATCTCTCCTCGAAGTGAGGCGATGCTCTTGAAGTGAGGCGGATAGTTGTTCCTCAAGTTGAGCACGAAGCTCTGTTTTATTTGTTCGCCGCGGGCATGCCTGGATCTCTTCCTACTCCTATATGTGTCGGAGTAATAAAAATCCGTGCCTCAAGGTACATAAACCCCATGCCTCGTGTGCGACACAGGTGCTCCTTGTTTCCCAAGGCTGTGATAGTAAATCTATCTCCTATAATCTTCAAAGGAGCCACGAGAAGATTCGGTAGTCAATGATTGCTGCAGAGGCAATTAATCATGTTATTTTGAACCCATGAATTTCAAGAGGTGTTAACAACTATGTTGTTTAACATATTTTACCATGCGTTAGGACACTTCCTCATCTGCGGGTTTTTGAAAGAGACACCAAGATGTGGTTGATGACCTCGCTCTTAACGATTCGGCGCTCGTTTGCGATCCGGCAAATGGCGGAGAGGCCTCCGATCGGTTGCGACCTCATCCCGCATCCTCCATTGCGGGATTTTACCCGCGTACCAGCAGTGCCGAGTCCGTGCGGGTGCGTGTTTTGTGATTGGAGATCCTTGTGCGCGCACTTTGTTGTACAAATTTGGTCGTCGTCTTCATCTCGCACAAAGGCCTCCCATGTTTCGCGACACGAAAGGATACTTCGTGAAGGCGTGACATCCTCGACCACGTGCCGTCACAAGAGTGCTCTTAAAATTCTTCCATGCTTTTCCATCGCGAGGAGCGCCTGCCGTTGCACGAGTAAATGTGCTTCTGCTGGGATCTCGAACGAACTTGTAAGTTCCTCCCATAGTTGATTTTTGTGATCCTTTGTCAAATCTTTCCAGCTTGCTATGGTGATGGGGACCCGTTGCCTTCCAATTATCCCACAGGTAGTCCGAAATGATGACGCTGTTTTCGTCGGTTCCAGAGGGACCCCATTCGGAGAGACCACCGTGATGGTCATTCGGCCCTCTGGCCTTTTCGATACTCCTCGGCCACGTTTAGATTTCGCAGTCTTGGGAGCGTGAGACCTAGATGGCGACGATGAAGGCTGTGCGGGCGCCATCTCTCTTCTAAGAAAAACTAATCGAAGTGAGCTATGGACCCGACTTGTCAAAGTTCTATGAATCAAGTGACACAAACCCGATTGCATCAAGTTCATTGAACAAGATAGGTGGAGTGTGTCACTTGCTTTATGCCCTTTGACAAAGTTCTAACGATTAACTAATTGCAGTGAGCTATGGGCCTTCTAAATAGACCTTGCAGCTAACAAGTGCAGCATATATTATTGTTACAAGGTTCTATGAAGTGCCTACAGTGAGCTAAACAACTGCAGCATATATTATATGCTACATAAAATACATGTGAAGCATATAACATGTAAAGCATATAACATAAAATACATGTGAAGCATATAACATGTGAAGCATATAACATGTGAAGCATATAACATAAAGCTAACATGTGAAGCATATAACATAAAATTCATGTGAAGCATATAACATGTGAAGCATATAACATGTGAAGCATATAACATAAAATTCATGTGAAGCATATAACACGTGAAGCATATAAAGCGGCGTCGGGAGGGAACGGCGGCGACGGGAGGGGCCGGCGGCGTCGGGAGGGACCGGCGGCGTCGGGAGGGACCGGCGACGGGAGGGACCGGCGTCGGGGGAGCGGCGTCGGGAGAGAACGGCGGCGTTGGGAGGGACCGGCGGCGGAGGGACCAGCCGCGTCGGGAGGGACCGGCGGCGTCGGGAGGAGCGGCGTCGGGAGGAACGAGCGGCGTCGGGAGGAAGCGGCGGTGGGAGGAGCAAAACCTAGCTAGCGGGCGCTGCGAGTGGAGACAAGAGATCGCGCCAGAGCGGACTCCATGAACCTAGCTGCGGATATTTAAAGATGAGCTATCACGAGCGGTTCTATCAATATAACCGTGCGTGATATGATTTATTATCACGCAGAGCGGTTATATTTATAGAACCGTCGTGATGTATTATCACGACGGTTTCTTTTGATAAACCGCTTTGTGATAGTTCACTATAAATACCGCAGCTAGCTAGGTTCCTATGTCATTTACAATTACAATATGGAACATAGATACATTTATGAAAAACATAAGCATAACCATAAATATAACTATTTCTTAGTTTCTTAGTCATTTTACAATTACAATGGAATAACCAATATCACTTTGGCTATATAACATAGATACATTTATGAAAAACACAAGCATAACCAATATCATTTATTACACTTTGGCTATATCATTTTAAATAAAGCCCTTCACGATGATCGACACGCATATAGCTTGCTTCATCGCCTTGTTCTTCGTCGAGCGATCGATGAGTGTCGAATGGAGGCAAATCATCAAATTGATTGTACTCTTCCTCATCCACAACATTCTCAACCCGACAATCCTTCTTTTCCTGAAGAACTACATGGCGCTTCTTATTTGCGGGTCGGTTACATAAAATACTTGAACAACTTACCTCGCGATGCGAATGGTTCGTCTTTGTATCCTACACATTCGAGGTCCGGGTAGTGACGCGTGCTTGTCAACCTTTACACCCGTGGAAGTTGGATCCAACGGCACCGAAATAGAGGAATTTTGAAAATTATGTAGTCAAGCTCCCAAATCTCTCTACAAGCCGTGAGTGCGAGCTTGGGCGGTGATCTTGCCGTGCGCATCATAGGCATCTATGCGGACACGAGTTACACCTTGTGCTCTTTCTATCTTGATCATTGTATAAAATGTGTAGCCATTAATGTCGTATGCTTGCCATGTCACAATTGTAAATTTTGGCCCTTTGCCAACCATTGTAGTGTTTCACTTGACGACCTCCTAGTCAATTGCGCCTTGAACCATTCGTTGAGTAGCGGTTGTGTTGTCTCGTGATCCAAACTTACCGCCCTGCATTCTCGACGTAGCATGTCCTTGTGCTCTTCAATATATGGGGTCACTTCAGTCATGTGTTGTAAAACCATGAAATGGGCTTGAGCATACGTATGTTGATCGGAGTTATTGCTTTCCTCCCAATAGTCCCGATACCCTCTAGCCTCCTCGTGACGAGATAGAGGTACACCTATCGGCTCTACAGAGCCATGTAGCCGATCAGAATTCAATGACCTCTTACATTGTATAACCTTCGATGATGCTACCCTCGGTCGAGATCGATTGCGTACATAGGACTTGAAATTCCCATGTACCTCTCGAAAGGTACATATGGCGTAGAAATACAGGGCCACATATTTTTATCTCTTTCACAAGGTGGACAATGAGATGGACCATGATATCAAAAAATGATGGAGGGAAATACATCTCTAGATGACATAGAGTTGTCACCACCTCGGTTTGCGAGCATCCAGTCCATACGGATCAATGACCTTTTGAGCAATTGCGTTGAAGAAATAGCATAGCCTTATGATTGTCACTCGAACCTTGTTCGGCAAAATACTTCTAATTACAACGGTAGCATTTGAGTCATTAGCACATGACGATCGTGAGACTTCATGCCAATCAATTTCAAATGTTCCATGAAACAAGTTTCTTCATGCTTGTCGAGTGACCGGATGGAACTTTCACACCATTTGGGGCGGCACAATTCGGTTCTCTCGGACTTAGACAGTGTAACATCTTTGGGGAAGGTAGGTCCGGCCTTTATCGGTCTCTATCGGTGCTAACTCGGTCACGATGTTCATAGCGACCAAGTCACGCCTTGCGTTAACACCATCCTTTGTTTTGTCGGGAATGTTGATGAGAGACCAATCAAGCATCACATACATTCTTCTCGTGCATGACATCGATGCAATTGCGAACTTCTAGGTGCTCCCAATAAGGCAAGTCCCAAAATATTGACCTCTTTTTCCACATGTTCTTCCTCAATTTACGTCCCTTTCCAAACACAACATTTATATCCTTGACCATATCATACACCTCTTTCCGCTAAAAGGTCTTGATGCTGAGTCATCCTCTTTTTCCGTCAAATTGTTTCTTCATCTTGCGGTATGGGTGATACTTTGGAAGGAACCTACGGTGGCGCATGTACACGATTTTTCGCGAGTTGTTCAACCACACACTCTCGGTATAATCTAAGCGGTGCGGACACGCTTTGGCTCCTTTTATACTCAACCACGACGGTTACCAAGGCGGGAAAATCATTAATGGTGCAGAACAACATGGCGTAGAGTGAAGTTCTCTCGTTTGTCGCATCCCATACATGTACCCCTTCATTCCACAGATGTGCAAGATCTTCCACCAATGGGGCTAGGAACACATCAATATCGTTGCCAGTTGCTTCGGCCCTTGGATAAATCTTGACATCAAAATATATTTCCACTTCATACGACCAAGGAGGAAGGTTGTACATGCACATGAGTCACGGGCAGTGCTATGTCGGTGCTCATGTTACCAAAGGATTCATTCCATCTGTACTCAACCCAAACCTTATATTTCTCGGTTCCACACGAAATCTATAAACATCCTATCGATGTTCCTCCACCGGCGAGAATCAACAACATGTCTTATCATTAGTCTTTCTTATGCTGCTCGCGGTGCCAGCGCATCAATCTTGCATCCTTGCGGTTTGCAAATAAACGCTTCAAGCGGGGATTACGAGGAAGATACCACATCACCTTAGCGGAGGTCCTTGCTTCACCTCGATGCCCTTCCCATCATCGAGTCATTTTACGCTTGTATCGGGATGTTTTGCACTGCGGACAAACATGTAAGCTAGCATACTCTTTACGATGCAGGATACAATCATTCCGACATGCATGTATTCTTTCTACTTCCATTCCTAATGGACAAAGAATCTTCTTGGCTTGGTAGGTGGTTCTCGGCAACACATTTCCGTTGGAAGCATGTCCACTAGGAGACCTAATAATACCGTGAAACTCTTGTCGGACCAACCATTGCTTGCCTTCAATTTTAGCGGTTCTAGAACGATGACAACCTCGTGTATTGCGGCTTGCAGCCGGGAACAAATGTTTCTGAGTCCTCCATCAAGCCCTCGAATTTACAAACTCTCTCTCACTATAGTTCCCTTCTGCATCACGTAACATCTGATCCAGATTGTCATCCTGCGACCTATCCTCATGATCGAAAGAACAGTCCACAACTGGCATATCGTTGTCTCCCTCGGCTATGTCATAACTATCTTCTTGTGTACTATTCTCTTCACCGTGGTGGTCCAACATTTGTACCCTTTTAAAACCCCTCAAATCAAGTGAGCTTCAATCTGTATTTGAGTTGCTAAACATCTTGAGATTATCACAATCAATACATGGGCAATACATATATTTCATCCCCTTCTTCAACATATCCAGCTCGGCCGCCCTTCTAAAGGCAGACACGCCAGTAATGTACTCTTCACTCACACGGTTCTCAATATACATCCAGCTTCGGTCCATCTACGCTACACAAGTGACAAATGGGTATCAAAAATGATTATTATCTCTACTACTAACCTCTGATCGGATCACTAAGAATGTTAAGTAATTGAATACTAATCTCGATCGGATCACTAAGAATGTTAAGTAATTGAGTATGCTAACCTCGATCGATCAATAAGAAGACGGTGATATTTTTTCACCCCAACTCCTAAAGCCGGCCGCCTTGCTCCACCGTGCGGCGCAATGAAGACAGATCGGTGTCGACATCCTTCAAGCAAATCGCCAAGTAATTAATACTCGCAGAATATCACGACGGTTCCAACTAAAAATGGTGCAGCGAAAATTATATATCACGAGCGGTTCGTATTAATACCCGTCAGCGAAGTATCACCGACGGTTATTAATATTAACCGCTCGTGATGTACATAATATCGACGGTTGAAATATCAACCGTCTTGATTTATCGCGTATCACGAGGCAGTTCGTGTATAGAACCGTCAGTGATAGTTCTTCCTGAGCGGTTTACACTACAAGCCGTGCGTGATAGTCTGAATGAAGCTGTTTCGTCGGGCATCACGCCAACTCGAAGCATATATAGCATAGCATTGAGGCACATCAGAACTGCTTCTGCCGTGTCTGAGGAATGCCAAGAGCTGGTCTTGGATGTGGCCGCCACATCGAAGGTCGACTCTTGGCATTCCTCAAGACACATTGCGGGCCTCGGATGTGCCTCGAATGCTATGCTATATATGCCGAGTTGGCGATCATGCCCTGGCGAAAGCGATTCATCTTTTCGACAAAATTCAAAGCAATTTTATTACAATAGTGCAAAGAAAAGACATTTCCAGATTCTTCGTTGAGCGTGAGACATAGCCGAGCTTCTTGGTGGCGACTATCCATCGCTTCTTCCCACTCCTTTCCACCATCTCTGGTCTGCGTATCACGTGCCAAGAGGCGGCGATTCATCTACTACTCAATCGCCGCTCGCGGCGTGTGATCGAAGAGATGAAGAAGTGGAAAAGCGATGGATAATCGCCACCAAGAAGTTTCTTATGCTCGGCGCACCAAAATCTAGGAATGTCTTTTTTAACTTTGTAATAAAATTGCCTTAATTTTGAAAAAGAAGGATTGTTGAGTGGACATCACATCTCGGCGATGAGTCGGCATCGTCGAGGAACATGCAAATCTGAGAGGCAAGGCAAGCAAATAAAATAATGTTACCCATACCCTCGAAAATAATCAAATCAGAGGCAAGCACAACAACACATTCAAATCTATTACATTAACGAACCCTTCATGCACGATGGTGCGTGCGAACAAAGACACACTTACGACACTTACGGTAAGAGTGTGTTGTCAGCGCCGCCGTCTTGTGACAGCGCTAGCTCATAGCGGAGGAGATGCATGAAGGAAGCTAGATAGTGGATGAACTCACGCGTGACTAGTACCATTGGAAAGGTAGATGGGGTTATTAATAAGAGAATTTGAGTAGTGGGAGGAACTGCTGCCTGCCATTCCATGTGGAGAGAATGGACGGTCGAGATCGAAATCCTGGGTATACACCAATTATTGGTCAACAATTATTGGTGACCTGTGATTATCACAGACGGTTTGTTACACGAACCGTCTGTGTTGGCAAGATATCACGCAGACGGTTTGAATTAAGAACGTCTCGTGAAACTTCCGACGGTTCTTATACGAACCGTTTGTGATATCTCCATTATCACGAGACGATTCGTGTTAATAACCGATCGTGACAATATCACAAACGGTTACCGTATAAACCGTCATCATAAGCTTCATGCGAGCGCTTAGCGCGTGTTTCGATGCGAGCGCCGTGTTTGATCGTCTAGTTAACGTTTGGGTATACAAAGCGTCTATATCATTAATGTTTGGGTATCTGAACGTCGTGCTAAAGGTTAAATATGCGCCTAATCCGAGTCTCTTCTACGTGCGTACAATACAATATACAATACAACATGGCTTCTACTCATGTTCTTGTGATCATCTCCTTCCTCTCATCTGTTCATCACGAATTGTTCGGCGGAACCTTACGACGGCCAGCAATTTGCATCTGAGCAGACTTCTCCGCACCGCCCTGCTCTCCTTCCCGACTTTCTTGCATCAATCGACGGCTGATCCTCCGCCGTCGACGGGCGTCTCGTACCGCTCAAGAAAGGAAGCACCCTCACCTGGTTCTTCTCCACAATGTGCGCAATGCGGAAGAAGCTCTACGCATTGCGAGGCGATGGATAGCCTTGCCGATCAAGCGGCTTGGCGATCGAGGAATCTTTTCATGCTATCCTCTCGACATTATGGATCTTCGATCATTTGCCCAGTGCATGAGGAAGTCTTGAGGACAAGGGCAATCTTAACGGCGTTCGAGAATTTGCGGTGACCCTCAAGTCCCCAAGTTGAAGAAGAAGCTACGAAGCCCAAAGAATACAATCTGGGAAACTCTTTGCAATGCGACTTTTGTAATAAATTTGCCTCTAATTGAAATTAACAAATTTTCCTTTAATTTGTGATTTCTTGTCTCGATGAGTTACGTAGTTAAGTTATTAGAAGCAATGTGTACTTATATATTAACCTCGATCTAGAATATGACAGACAAAGTGACATCACGCAGCGGTTTTTAACTAAAAGCATGCGTGATAACATTATCACGAGCGGTTTTCATAAAAAAGCAAATGCCATAAGCTTTCAAAATTTCGATCCATTGCGAGCGCCAGTGTTTGCGCGTGTTTCCATTAACGTCATTGATCGTTATACGAGCGTCTATATCATTAATGTTTGGGTATCTGACTGTTTGTGATAATGCTTATATTTGCACGCACTATTCCATTTCTTGATCTTAACGTCTTTGTCCTCTCCCTCATCTTCTTGATCATCACCACATTTCTCAACAATGACATCTAAAATTTTGTTCATCTCCTTCCTCTCATCTATCCATCATGAGTTGTTCGGCGCAACCTTACACAGCGGCCAACAATTTCGTCTGAGCATCTCCTCGCTCACGCCACGCTCTCCTTCCTCGACTCGCTTCCAATATCGTCAGTCAATGGACCTCATCATCCGCCAATCAACGGAGGTGTCTTGTTGCTACTCACGAAAGGAAACTACCCTCGGCCTTGTTCTTCTCTACAATGTCCACAAGCGGAGGAAGCTCTTGTGGAAGCGCGAGTGTGCTAGATAACCTTTCCGATCAAGCGGACTCGGCCGATTACATTGAGGTTTATCATGCCATCCTCTTTGAGATTATGGGCCATGCTAATGATTTGCCGGCTAGAGGAGGAAGCGGAGAGGGCAAGGATAATCTTCACGACATTCGAGAACTTCGTGGTGATCCTCCAACTCCAGTTGAAGAAGAAGCATATGAAGCCAGAAGATTAAAATATGGGAATCTCTTTTCTCTTAGATTTGTAATAAATTAAATTTGCCTTTAATTAAAATCAGGAATCTCTGTTTGTCGAACTTTTGTAATGAATTAAATCTGTCTTGAATTAAAATCAGGAATCTCTGTTTGTCGGACTTTTAATTTGGAGGCGTCTGTGGTGTTTGTGGCGGGAAAAGGAGTATCATAGGCGGTTTATGTTTAAAAACCGTCTAGGATCGAAATGAAGACAGATGTGGTGCGAGCGGCGCCTACCATTATCACGAGCGGTTCTTAATAAAACTGTGCAGTGAATTATCTAAGCGGTTTTTAATTAAAAGCATGCGTGATAATGATCTTATCACGAGCGGTTTTTAATTAAAAATCATCTGCGATAATATGGGATCATCACGCAGCGGTTTTAATACGGACCGTCTGCGATACTAAATTATAACGAGCGGTTCATAGTTAAGAAAATGCGTGATACTACTCGTTTTCTCGGCGCGCCAATACGACGGTGTCTAATTAAAACCGCGTGTTGCAGTGTTAGTCCGAGACGGTTTTGTCAAACCGCCTGCGTGATTGGCCGTCTACTATTAGGCTTTACGTAGTAGTGGATATTGAGGTCCCCGTTCAGCATGCTGAAATTGTGGTGG
This sequence comes from Dendrocalamus sinicus, assembly GCA_036346575.1. Lineage (NCBI taxonomy): Eukaryota > Viridiplantae > Streptophyta > Magnoliopsida > Poales > Poaceae > Dendrocalamus > Dendrocalamus sinicus. The sequence goes on along the minus strand of CM070658.1, from coordinate 15,638,611 downwards.
CTGGTTGCATATCGCCTCCGTCAAAGCATCAATTCGTGCTCCCAAATCATCAACCTTGCCTTCAAGCTTCCGGTGACAATTTAAGAAGTAGTCACGTGTCGCACCTCGGGCAGCAAAGACGCCGCATATTAGGGCACCTCCCCGATTGGCTCAGCATGATTATGTCGCGCCTTGCCATCTTCAATCTTCATAGAACCCGCCATCAAAAAAATTCAGCAACCTCGTATCGTGATCAACCACGCTCTGATACCAAGATGATGCGGATCCACCTAGCAAGCTAAGCGGGACCACGTTGCTTTGGCCACGATCTTTCACGATCGCCTTGTTGGATGCCCTCTCCAAGATAAGCCTTCTCCCACGCACACGCGGACGCGTGAGCGAAGGGTAGAAAGCGAAGTTTCAGCGAGTAGAATCCAACACCACAATTGGATTCAACACACTAAGAGCAATTCCTCGATGAAAATATCAAGAATACACCAACAATGGCCACCAAATCATGGTGATTTTCTGGTTTCTATTTCTCAATTCATAGTCTAAGTTCTAATGGGGCTAAGGCCCTGGCCTTATATTGGTGCACAATGCACGGCCTTGACTAAAACTCATGCACAACCTGGCCTAAGGCCGAAACAAACTCCAATACGAACTAAAAAGGAAATATCTAAACTAATACCACCGGATTCTCTCTTAGTTTGCGGTCTGACTATGAGGATTTCGTGGCTAGCACCTTATCCATTGTGTGGGGCTTCGAAATAGCTTTCCAACGAGTCCAAGAACGCCCAAATCAAACTCTGTTTGTAAAAGTTATGAACGTCTTAGTATCGGTCTTGCCAGCTGTCCCAATCCGAGTCCGAATCGATTTCAAATCTTTATATGTTTTGTTTTCTTATTCAAGGGGCTTCCAAATCCGTTTGGAACCTGAAAAAGAGTTCTTCTCAACCTTTAGAAAGCCATAGTGTGGTCAGATTTTACTCTTACTTGCATTGCAATACTCGAACTCTTTATGTTTGGCAAGTCTCACGCGTCTCTCCGGACAGCTCCTGCAGCATCCAATGAAATTGCCATAACTTTGTGTAGGTAGCTCCAATCAAGTGATGTTTGATTCGTTGGAAAATAGACTTCATTAGTTTTTCAAATATGACTTTTGTGCACATTAGAAACCTCGAATTGGTATTCAAAACTTCTTGAACATTGTGCAGAGCGCAAACACTAACCAAAGTTGTAGTGCTACTTGGTGCCACATCACATCGGCTAATTTTATAAATACAAAGCATAAGCAGATGTTAAATCCGCCAAAAACTCTAGGAAGAGTATATAGTAGACGACACTGTACAGTAAAGCTATATGAAGAGGGATGTAAAGATTATAGAGTCCTTATGGTCTAAGATCTTTGTAGGGATAGTGTTGTAACTTTATGTATCCTCTGTACTCCTGATGTAACAGTATAAATAGGCTTCTCTGGAGTCTAGAAAAGGGGATTTTCTTTAGGGAGACAAAAGACCTTTCCTCTTACATTTAAAATTGCTTCCCATTCCAAGGAGCTTCGGGGTAGCTCCGCCCCCGCCCCCGCCCCCGCCCAGTGGTAGCTCCGCTCTTCTCAGCTCACTCTTGTACATAGTAGCAAAGGCCACCTACTAAGGAACCCTTGCACAATGACACGGCTGTCCTGGCGTAGCTTGTGAGTAGATCTGATACTTATTCTATTCGTAACTAAACTTCTCATCTGTTGTGAATACGGCAGTTCTATTCTTAAAATAGGTAGTCACAAACTTTCATTTGAATCGTGGGCGATTTGCGGCGGCACCATTAAGCGATTCTGTGGACTTGATGACCGACAACGACTTGGCTCTAAGATTTTTATGGATCATTTTGCTTTGATGAGTAAACAAAATAGTTCACAATTTGCTCGAACTGTCACAAAGAATGCGACGAGCTTCTCTTCTCCTGAAAATGGGAGTTTGTACTCCATTTCTGTCGCGATTAGGTCAAACAATTGTTAAAGTAAGCTGAGTTCTGATATAAATTTGTAACTTTGAACATGTCAAATTTCACAACCTTCAGCGATTATGCATAACTCCATGCATGCATGCCTCCATTGACTATCACTAGCTAGGATAGGTTATCATTTAAATCTGTGGAAGAACTGAAGCTGTCAGGATCATGGAAGAGAGCCTGGGTTATGTATCACCAAAAGGAAATGCTGACCTGAAAGGATTATTCTTTTCCGCCACAATATCGCGACTCTTCATTCTAAAGCAAAATCATGACTCTTTTAACTCTGCAGCTTTAGCTAGTCCCCTTTCATGCATTTTTGTCGACTAATCGTATTTCATCAAGTAATTACTTAACTAGCAATGAAATTATGCAAAAACACATTCAACAAATCATCCATAGTGGTGGAGTGGTCAATCCTACCAACCAAACCATATTTTCTTTGTTAGGGCATGTATAATGGAAGATGCTTATATGAGTGCTTAAAGAGAGTGAATATAGCCACATCATTAGCGTCCATGCAAAGTTATTTCCTCAATGCAAGCATCTCTTCCATAGATGTTTAGATGCTATATTATCTATTAATAGATATAGTTATACACATAAGCACGGTGCTTATTTAAGCATCGATGCTTCAAAATAAGCACCTTATCTATCCTCGTGGCAAGAAAAATCAGTTTTTCATTGCTAAGCATCTCTCTAAACGCCTGCATTGGACATGCTCTTAATGCATCTCGAATATTTAATGGGACGCGCATTAGCTATTTATATTAGTCATATTATTTTTTAGAATAAACACATATGTGTCGTATTCACAGTGGCGATTTGCAGTGTTGATGCAAAGCCACGATAGCAACCGACCACTGGCGCCCTTTGTTTTCTCTTTTCAATAACACGCCATGGAAGTGTTCCAAGCATATGCGCACCTCGGCGAGACTCCGTCTTAAAATTAGGCAAACCTTGTTGTATGATCATGTAGCACCATGTTAAATTATGCGAGAACGAGACGGATAGGAAAGAACACGATGACTTAGCATTAAGAATGCTAATGCGACCAAATGAAGCATCGAGTAAGGCGGCAACCCATGGCACGAAGATGTCGATATCTCAACCACGATCTTGAGGAGACAACGAGATAGATGCCTTATCTCTCTTTGTCTAAAGATGTGGTTTTTCATTGATTTTTGACGAGTTTTCTCTGTTTTTTGCGAGAGATTTTGTTTTGTGAGTTAACTCGGGTAACACGCATCATTTGTTTTCTCGGCGACGAACTCCGGCAATTGCTCGACATGTCTCAACGGTAAATCCGCCTCCGAGCACACGAGTAAATGTTCGTAATGATAAATGTATGATCGGTGATGTTCAACAACGAGTAGAACATTCTTCTATCCTTGTTAGCTAGATTTAATTGGTGTGATTGGAATCTCAAGCGAAAGAAAAAAATCGTTAATTTTTTGATAATCGGCAACTACAATAACATTCCATTCCATAATACGTAATAGCTTTCTCTTTTTGCTTTTCAGTTGGTTTTGTTACGATTTCTTTCAACAATCGATATTTATTAGACTAATAAACTATAACTAAAATGTAAGCGAAAGAACGCACCACAGTGTTTTCTTGGCCTGCGTACTCGATCGCCATAACGAAGATTTGATTCCAGGAAAAATTCCTCGTCGCCTCAGCCTGCAGTAGCTCCATCAATCCGCAGCGCCCCTGGAATTCACTAAAACAGTTGAAAAGCACACAGGAAAGCCGAGAGCTGCCCGGTATATTAGCCCCTTGCTTATTTAAATATAACAGCAGATAGATCAGCATGTGATGAGATGGATAGTAAAAGATCCGCTGATCGAGCTGCTTGCCGGCCATGATCGATAGTAAAAATTGGTGTCACACAATGTTATTAAGGCGTCGTCTTGGCGTCACCTAATCGTCGCTTTAGCGTCGGAGCGGCCTGGAGAAGCATGAGGAGGCTTGGAAGCAATATGGCTGCACACTCATGTCGGATGGATGGACAGATAGAAAAGGACGTCATTTGATTAACTTCCTTATCAACAGTCCGGAGGGGACTTTCTTCTTAGAGTCTATTGATGCTTCAGATCAAACACATGGTGCAAGGATGCTAGCATATTTGCTAGAGAAGACAATTGAGAATGTTGGCAAAGAGAAGGTGGTTCAAGTTGTCACCGATAATAGTGCTAACTACAAGGCAGAAGGCAAACTTCTAATGGAGAGGATTCCTACACTGTTTTGGACCCCTTGTGCTGCACATTGCTTGGACCTTATGTTGGAAGATATCGGGAAGTTAAAGGAATTTAAGAAGCCTATTGCACATGCCAAACGTGTCACCACATTTATTTATAGACATGGTAAGCTTCTTAATGCAATGAGGGAAAAGACAGGTGGGAGGGATCTTGTGAGACCTGCTGCTACTCGTTTTGCCACATCTTTCCTTACTTTGCGAAGTTTGCACAAGAACAAAGATGCTTTGAGATATCTATTTGTTAGTGAAGATTGGACTAGGGATAAATTGGCAACCACAGAGGCAGGTAATAGTGTGTATGAAATTATCCTTTCTAAGGAATTCTGGGATTCAGTTGAAGATTGCCTAAGAGCTTCACAACCACTACTTGTTGTGCCGAGGGTGGTTGATGGAGATGAGAAGCCCGCCTTGCCGGAGGTTGCCGCATGTATGGCTCAAGCAAAGGAGAAAATCAAATCAGGTTTCCCTACCCAAAACAAGTCAAAATTGCTCAAGAAAATCATGAACATTATTGGCACACATTGGGTGAAGCAAATGGACCAAACATTGTATGGGGCTGCACTCTTCTTGAATCCAGGAAAATTCTTTTCCATCGTGAAAAGAGGTGATGATGCATATGTTGGTGAGCTAAGAGGAGCATTCAATGATGTGCTTGCAAAAATTGTGCCTGATGTCGATCTTCGAAACAAGATTGATACGCTTGGCATTCTCTACGAGGACCAGCGAGGAGAAGCATTTTCGAATCAATTAGCAATCCAAAACCAATAATCAAGGAATCCTCGTAAGTTCTATAGTGTTGCATAGACTTTTTCAATTCTTTGTGTATTCAATATTAATTAACTAGAGTCTCTTATTGTCATTTTAGTTGATTGGTGGCGTGCATATGGTGACCGAGCCATAGAGCTACAAAGATTTGCGAAGCATATCGTTAGTCTTTGCTGTTCATCCTCCGGTTGTGAGCGCAATTGGAGTACCTTTGAGTTTGTAAGTGAATGTGCCAAACCATTTTTTTTTCAACTCTCAATTTGTAGCTATATATGTGCTAAAGCAAAATTTTATTTACTTTGTTTGCTTTGATTTCTATAAACTATTTGTAGATCCATACCAAGAAGAAATTGGTTGGAGCACCAAAGATTGAACGATTTGGTCTATGTTCAATATAACCAAAAGGTGAAAAGTAGGTTTGAAAAGCGGCATCAGAAAGGCGACAATTGCGGCGCAAGAAAGGCGACAACTATGACCCTTTGGTCATAGATGAATTTGATTGGGACAATGAATGGGTTAACCCACTGGCTGAACCGGTTCAAGGTCACCGTGGGTGTGATGACCTTACATGGGAACATGTTGATGAAGCTGTTGGTGCATCACGCACACTTCAAGGTCGCAATCTTCCTAGAACATTAAGGGGTGATGTCATAGCTATTCTCGGCATCACACTTCTAGTTCTATAAGAAGGGTGGTTGAAGAAGGTGAGCCACACTCAAATTCGGACACTGAAGATGAGGACGAAGATTTTGTTTTTGATGACGAGGAAGTTGATGATTATGGTGAAGCTCCACCTGATGATATGGAGAGCGATGGCGGGAATATGGATGGCAATGATTTGGATGCATTTGACATAGATGATTATTGAGAGATGAGTGCTACATTGTTGGTGTTTTGGTCTTTTTGGTTGTATGGAGTGTGTGACTTCTAAGCTACTGTTATCTTGTAATCATGCCACTATGGTTTCATTTGTATGGACTATGGTACTATGGTTTCATTTGTCATGTAATCATGTTTAATTTCCATTGATACTGCTGTCTTGTTTTCATATTTTGTATGTATAGTTTGTCACTTCAATTTATTGGAAGGTGTTAATAGTTTACTAACGTACTAAGTTGCTCTATGGCAACAATGCTATTAGAAGGGACTCATGGGAGCTGCATCATGCTACTTGGGAGAAGAGCAAAGTCAACAAACAATGGACAATGTCATCAAGGTATGCCATTCAACATTCATGTTTTCTACCTGCACCATTATTCATGTTTATTTGCTTTGTTACATAGTTAAAATAGTCACACTGTATGTTCAACAAATTTGCTGCTATAAAAGGTTAGGATGTGAGTATGGCGTCGCCTCGCCGCACGCCATACTCGCCTAAAAGGTGTGAAGGTAGTCTGGCGCCTCATCTCGCCTTATCGCCGTGATAACCTTGGCGTCACATTTTTCACTTTTCAAGCTGCAGGCTTGGGTTTTGCTCTACGTGCGTCACACCAAAAAGATCTAAATTGGGGCTGCTCGAAATAGCTTTTAAGCCGCAGCCTGGCTATAACAGTTGGTTTTTAGTTAAAAATGAACTATAGCGAGTGTTAACTTTTTCTAAATCATTTAATTAAAAATAAAAAATAAGAAAAAACATTATATCATTATAGATAATGCAAAAGAATAAAAAATGAAAAAAATGAAAAAACAAAAACCGAAATTAAAAAATTAATATGTTTCAAATGGCTTCCGAAGCCGTTTGGAGCATGGTCACATAAGAATGCAGCTTCCCTGTTTCCCTTCCCTGTTCCCTCACACGTCTCAGTAGATTATTCGTTCTACTTTACTTTTTATGGGCCTGCAATAGCATCCATCCCTCTCAGACTGTTGTCACGTATGAGGGAACATAGAAAAGGAGGCAGGAAGTTGTATTCGTCACATAAATGTTAGGTCGCTCGCGAGTCGCGGCCCACGAATATGCAAAAGTAGGCACATTAGTTATTGAGAGCACTAGTCCATATGATTATTATGGGCAAGGAAAAACATTCTTTTCTTTGTTAAAACAGAACAAACGCTGTTACTCAGCAACGCTGCAAAGGGTCTGGAAGTAGGAAAACAGCGTCAGTCTCTCGCTAGCAACTGCTCTACGGCAAGTTCACTGTTACTACTCTTTCCTAGTTTTTCGAAATCAAGATCAAGAGCTGTACCATTTATTTACGAAGAAGAAAAAATACAGTACTAATCCCCACACGGGAGACACCACAAGACACCAACGCCGATCTTGAAAGAGAAACACCAACACTAGAGAAGGAGTCCCAAATCTGAAACTTCTACCAAGAGACCATTCGCGACAACAAGACCAGCACCATGCGGAGCAACAACAAACACCGCCCTCACCCACCTTACAAACTGCATAGACTGAAGAACCGTGTTTCCTGTAAGGACTTGAGATGCGGCCATCAGCACTAGGTGCACACTACGGCCCTATTCTTTTCAGCTTTTAAAAGCTACTTTTCGGCTTTTCTACAGTAACTAGCTTTTAAACGGGGTATTTTTTCAAGATAAGGCCTACTAGTTAATTATAGTACATACTTTACTGACTTTATTTATATTGGCAAAAATCACACGTGAGTTTCTGTTATTCTGTAATCTCTCGTATAAATAGTCCAAAAGCTACAAGTCATAGTCAAAAGCTACAAGCCGCAGCCAAAAAGAACAGGCCCTACGGTAGTAGCTAAGATTTGTTGAATCTTGTGATAAAATAAGAATTTTTAAATGCTTTTTTCGATGTTGTCACTTATACTTTGTAATGTTACTTATGTGTGCAAAAATTATTGTAGATGTTGTATGGAATTGTTGCACCGATCTTATGCACCATACGATGGGAATGCTTAGAGGGAACTTCTTGCAAATTCGTCTTATTTCATGAATGAACTCATTGCCGTCTAGTTTTGGAAAGGCCGAGAAACGAAAGTTTAGCTGATGTGGAAAGGTCGCTCAATAGAAGGAAAGTCTGATGCAAACGCTGAGACGAGAGCAAGGAGATCAAGACACTGCTCTGTGGAAGACAGAGTTGGGCAGATACGAAGAGTAGTTTGAAGTAAAATTCATGATTGAGTCATATACGTTTAGGAGTCATAGAATAGACTATATAAGCCATGTACTGATTTACGAGAAAGACACCCAAGTAACCAAACACTTTTACCTTTGCCATGCGAAAAATCATCAACAGAAATACGAAAATAATCTTACGCTCTGTATCCATTACAATCACTTGCTTTGCACACAGCGGTGCCAAAGCCAAATGGGACACAGTATCTCTCAAGATGAGCACAAACTTAGTTCTCCACCGGTAACAATGTCTTCGCCTTCTTATAATGGAAATTTGGGTCAGGTCACCATGGGTTAAAATGAGCCAAAACTTGTCTCGACACTGGTCATCATCATCATCATCATCAGTAACTTTCTTTACATCCAAACCTATATATTAATGGAAGAAATATCGCATACTGGAATCATGGCCTAGACGAAAACACCTGACACATGGCTTGGGACAATTTCTATGATCCAGTTCTCTGATAACGGGAGTATATCGCGGATTCAAAGATTGCAATGCTTATCATTGGCTGCATTCCGGGCGCAAGCTCAGGTCAGGGCTGGCGACCTGAGACCCTAACCCGAGCCATGGCCGACTCTCCGGCAGCTCCTTCTTGACCGGAGTAACATCTGAAAGGGAGCCTTGATATGGTGCCTTTGCATTAAGGCTGAAACAAGGAACAACACAAGTGAGATCCAAAATACTCGAGTTGTAGCCATATTTGTGTCAAGACTGACAGTAGGAGTAACCTACCGATCCTTTCGCTTTGCGAGGAACCGGTGAAGTGACGCCTTCCTTGTCTGAGGCAGATCTGCAAGACAAAGGATTGAAGAGATCAGTCAGCGCGACAAAATTAACCATTCCGATGTTACATTCATATTCCGACAGAGAATCGATACAAATAGCAACATAAGGTGGACTGTTACCTGCTGCACTCGGACGAACAGGCTCCTGGGCATTGACCTGGGCAACAGGTAATGCAGATGCTGGGGCAGGCACGGCTGAGACCTTAGTGCTGTCGGTGACGGCTGCAGCTGCGGAGGATGGCGGCAAGGCAGAGATCCGCGCTGGGGAGGCACCCTTGCTGGCCAGCTGCATCAGGTCCTTGGCCTTCTCGGCTGGGAAGTCATCGAACACGAGGACCTTCCCACCGTAGAAGATGGTCAGCTGGCGCTTCTCTTGGTCCCTGAGTAGGGGTGCAAACGGGTCGGGTTAATCCTGACCGATCCGGAACCGAATCCGATTGGTACTGAATCCGGAGAAAAAAAATATGGGTTAGGATATGGTAACAGCAATATCCGTCCGAATACGATACGTCTTCAAGTTTGATTTCATGTTAGTGCTACTATTTGACGTTTCATTTTCTTTTGCAATGGTAAAATAAAATCTTCCACATCAGCTATTAAGTAGTAACATCAAGTTCTTGACAGTACATCCTCCTACTCCATTTGCTGTACTACATGCATTCCTTACAAATAAGTAGGGGTGCAAACAGGTCGGGTTAATCCCGACCGATCCGGTACCGAATCCGATTGGTACCGAATCCGGAGAAAAAAATATGGGTTAGGATATGGTAACAACAATATCCGTCCGAATCCGACCCGTTTGCACCCCTATCCCTGAGAACAAAGCCCAGAGAACCCGAATTACCTAACCGATCTTGGTTGACAAGCACTCATCGTCTTGAGTCCACTCACAATCAGAAGAACAGCTCCTATCAACTAACGCTTGATTTTTGTTTGGTTCATCAAATCACTATCGGAACATTCAGTTCCAGATCGAGAGATCGCATTAAGCTGTGAAACAAAGGTTCTTACTACTACAAGTTCAGCGACAAAAACTGGTCGGGTCAAGCAAGACCTTCACACAAGATTTGGATGGTTACCTTCTCAGTCATGTAACTAACTGCTGCTGCAGCTACTATAACAGTATGTGTGTATACGAACTGAACTGAAACGGAACAGATATCACATCGAGAGGTGTTTGTTTCGTCCAATACCTCGCATCAGGGGCTTCTTGTGCGCCGGTCTCGGAGCCGAAGCCGGCGTTCTGGGGGAAGAGCTCCACGGTCTCCTTCCTCGCCTCCCCCTTCGCCGCGTCCGCCGCCGGAAGGAAGCTTATCGTCGCAGGCGTCCTCGGCGCATCTCCCGCTTCACCTGAAACGCAGAACGGTGTACTTTGTCAGATAAAATCCACATCCATCGGATAAGAAAGGTTCTAAATTTTCAGGTCGGTTGTGCAGAAATGGGGTAACAAGTGATTAGATTCGACAAATTTGGAAAAGGTCGAGCCTGGTTGAAGACAAGTTCTTAGCAAATGGTTGGACTATCGCTTCCAAAATCCAAACTTTGAGACCAGATCTCACATGAAACTCCTACGAAAGCACCTCAAAGTTGCATTTTTTTTAACAGGAATCAGACCCCAAATTAAACTCTCAGCAGAAGAGAGAGGCAGAGAAAAAAGGAAGGCCCAAGCCCCAAGTCCTAAAGATCCCAATTTTTACTCGAGAAAACAGAGCACGGGGACGCCGCTCACCTCTGATGCCGAGGCCGAGCTCGCCGGCGGCGGAGCCGTTCTGCCTGACGTAGCGGCTGAGGAGGCTGCAGGTCATGGCGAAGCTGCTCGCCCTCTCCCAGGATTTTGCGGAAGCCATCCTCACACACAAGCCTCAAATCAAATCTCCACCCGAGAGAAATCCCCACAAATTCCTTCCCAAATCCGCCTCCAAACCGACCGAATTCCCGCGTGTTCCACGAAATTTGCTTCAATTCGCTCAGCTTCCTTTGCCTTGTGGTGTTCTTGATTTTCTTTCTCCTCTGGCTGTTGGCTTGTCTAGGTGCATATATACGGGAGGCGGTGCTCATTTCGGTTTATGCTGTAATCTCTTTAACTTTTTGTTTATTGTTTAAGATTTTTTGATGTATAACTGTTGTTATTTTTTTAATATAATTAAATTTGAAAATAGAAAACGGAATATCTCGCACTGGATAACATAAAAAATATAAAAAAATAAAAACTGAAAGCTAAAAACTGAGACTCACTTAAACAGGGCTAAGCATATCTTAATTCGATTTTGTAATTACAAGTTGCGGATTTTATATTCATTTCTCGCTTAGCTTTTGTTCGCACACGTGATTTTCGTGGAGTGGCCGAGTGGGTAAGAGACTGCGACATGGCATGTGCGCAGATTCCTCATGTTTTTTCCCCCTTTTTTTAAGAAGCTTTATTTGTTCCTTTTCTTTTACGGGTACGTGTGTGTACTGTATTCACCATCGATTCATGCGCACGTTTTTCAGTGCAACGTGGCAGATTCTTATTGGGCAGGACCAGATGATTCCTTCGTGGTTTTGGCGCGGAAGCTGGCGGGCCCCACCTCCGGCGCCTGCTCTGGGCCACGGGATACGTCACGTGTCGAACGTCTCTTCTTTTATATTTAAAAGGTGGTCAAATTCATAAAAAATAGCTAAAAACTAGATTTTAGAAAAAGAACGCACGAGGACCAAAAAGCAAAAGATTCCGAACTTGAGTACATCAATCAAACGTTGATTTTTCTGGTGCCAACCATCACTTTGGCTTAACAGATATTTCACAAGCTGTTGAGAGAAAAGAAAGGTGGTGTTCGGTGTTCAGCGTTAAGCGAGCTAAAAGTTCAAAAAAGAAAAAGAATTGGAAAAAACTCAAAAAAAAGTTAAAAGTTTAGAAAAAGATGAAATTTATGAACAGTGAAAAATAAGCCAGAAACCAAAAACTGAGACCGAAACGAGTGGGACCTAAATGTGCCTGGTTTGGGGTTAAAATAACCTTAATTCAGGTAGGGTAGCTAAACGCAATTTTTTATGTTTTGACAGCTAAAATGTTGTTTTGCTATATTAGGTGGGTTAGCCGTTAGCTTGTTCCACCTTTTGATGAGTTGACTTAATCCTAGGTTAGGAGGTTAAAACATAAAAGGGCATCATGTCCATGAAAGTTAACCAACTTGAGTCACGAGTATAAATTAAATTTGTTTTTCCTATAAGGAAATGAATGCATGACAAAGTCTAATTTATACTTGTATTGTAGCCATATATTCGAAATAAATTTCTCGAACCGTGCGAGGACAAAACCTCCTATACGTTTCTTTGGAGGCCGGCATTATTTATGTACATCTATTCCAATAAGTTTTCTATCATATCATTGCAATTGATGTTGGATCTTGAAGAGGCTTAAGAGATCTTCAAAAGTAGATCTTTATTATCCAATAAAAAATCAAGCTTGTTTAAATGTTCTACCTATTCTCTATTTCCTTCTAAAGAGTGCTCAATCTACAAGAACTGTTTATTATATTTTTAAGAAAAAGTATAATTATTTAACAGAAAGAAAGAGCTTTGAGTTCATGGCACTAGTTTCGAAGAAAATAAAAATAGGTTTACCACACCCCTTTTAACCTTTCAAGAAAGATTAACTAATCTAAAGAAAAACAAAAAAGGAATTACATTGAATTGTATTTCTGAATAACGTGTGATATCCTCTCGAACTACAAGTATTCCTTAAGAAAAAGGTCCTACTGGTGTTTCGCTGGTTAAATACCTAAGCCACCTTATAGAATTTTTTTGAAATAACTAATTTTTTTTATTAATATTAACAAAATAAATAGTTGAATTTTTTACTGGAAAATAATACTCCCTGTCGCCAAATGAAATGTCGATGGGCTAAGGTCCTGTTCATATTGATTTCTACTTCTGACTTCTGCTTGAAAAAGCTAAAAGCTAATACAAACACCTGACTTTTCGAAACGGCTTCTCCACTCTTCTCGTTACCGTCTTGCTTCAGGGATAAGATAGAGGGTCACGGGTAGGGCTGTAAAAAAAGCTCGAGGCTCGCGAGCTACTCGAGTTTGGCTCGTTTTAGACTCGATTCGAGCTTGGCTCGAGCTCCAAACGAGCCGAATTCGAGCTCCATCCTAAGCTCGCGAGCTTAAACGAGCCGAGCTCGAATAGCTCACGAGCTTACAATTTTTTACCCCCCCCACTCCTCCCGCCTCTCCTCTCAAATCCATCCCCGCGCCGCCGCGCGCACACCCTCCTCCTCGGTCCTCTCCGTCTCCCCACCCCGCCCGCCCCGCCCTCGCCCCCCCCCCCTCTCGCCGCCTCCCGCGCCACGCCCCTCTCGCCCGCCGACGGCCGACCCCACTCTGTCCCCTCGTCGCCTCCTCCTCCTCCCCCCGCCTCCCGCCTCGCCACCGACCCCTCTCCCGCCTCGCGCCGACCACCTCTCCCCTCCCGCCGCCGACCCTCTCCCGCCTGCTCCCTTCCTCTCGCCGCCTCCTCCCCGCCGCGCCCTCTCCCGCCCCGTCCCCCTCCTCCGCCCCGCCCGCCCCGCCACCGACCCCCTCTCCCGCCCCGTCCCCTTCCTTCTCTGCCGCCGTGCCTCCCTCCCCGCCTGCGCGCCTCTCTCGCCCCCGCCTGCCCCGTCCCTTCCTCTCCCGTCGCGCCCCCCCCCTCCTCGCCGCGCGCCTCTCTCGCCCGCCGCGCCTCGTCCCCGCGGCCGCGCCTCCTCTCCCCGCCGCCGCCCTCCTCGACTGCCCACGCGCCTCTCCTCGTCCCCGGCGCCCCTCCTCTCCCCGCCGCCCCTCCTCGACTCGGATCCGACTAGATGGCCACTGTCCCGGCCGGCGGTGTCCTGCCTCTCGGCGCCTCGGCTCCTCAGGTACTCCCTCCGACCCTCCCTACTCCCCCACAGAATCTACACGAGCCTAGCTCGAGCCGAGCTTGAGCGAGCTCGAGTTTTGTTCGAGCCGAGCTCGAGCCCAACTTCAAGTTCGATGTCGATCTCAGGCTCGCTCGAGCTCGGCTCGAATTTCTACCGAGCTCGAGCTTGCCAGGTCAAGCTCGCTCGAGCTCGGCTCGTTTACAGCCCTAGTCACGGGTACATCACCCCATCGCACTCCCTTGCTCCCGTTATGCGCACGTATCTATCTCTCACTTTTTACACCGCTCACACTAGGGCTGTAAACGAGCCGAGCTCGAGCGAGCTTGGCATTTCAGGCTCGAGCTCAGTAGAAGCTTGAGCCGAGCTCGAGTTGGGGTTCGAGACTAGACCTGGGCTCGAACTTGGCTCGGCCTAAGCTCGAGTAGGCTTGAGCTCGGCTCGTTGAAGCTCGATAACAATTAAAATAATTTATTATGCACTATTTTTCAATAATAAGAAAATTTTAAGTTCGAGCTCGGCTCTAGTAAGCTCGATAACAATCAAAATAATTCAAACACACACTAATTTTCAATAATAAGACAAGCTCGAGCTCGAGTTCGGCTCGAGTAAGCTCGGTAAAAATTAATATATATTATTATTTAAGCTCAAATCGGGGCTCGCAAACTATTCGAGCTCGGCTCGGTGAAGCTCGCGAGCTCGAGTTCGGCTCGTTTAAAGTTCGAACCGAGCTCGAATCGAGCCTAAAACGAGCCAAACTCGAATAGCTCGCGAGCTTCGAGCTTTTTTTACAGCCCTAGCTCACACCATCTTTAAAACCACTTCTTTTAATCACTACTATTTATTTTCAACCATAAGCCACAACTAAAAGCCGATATGAATAGGGCTTGTAGAAAAGATACACCACCTTTAAAAAACACTTTATTTGAAAATTAGTTACCGTACATTTACTATTAAAAAAGGGTTTATACAACTAAAATGAACCGGGCTTAGGAGGGCTTGTGGCGATATTGGTTCACTAGGACTACTATGATGGTGCTATATAGAAATGAATTTCTCTGAACAACCGTAGGCCCATAGCCATGCATGTTGCGAATTTTGGACACATATAGCCCTTTAAACCCTCGAAATTCCAAATCTGGTCCTTATAGCAAAAATTTTCCATATCTAGCCCCCTGCCCGAGCGTGCGATCACGTGGGGGCGACACGTGTTCGGTCGTGCGGTGTGGTACCGCACGATTGCACTGTAGTTGGGTCGTGCGGTACCACACGCACGACTCCATCGCTCACCGTTGAAATGCAGAGAATCTCGCGGTCGAGGCGTCGGTCATGCGGTCGCCGAGAGAGAATCGCGTCTTTGGGGCGGTGAGCGGTGAAGTCGTCTTGATGTGGTACCGCACGACTAGACACATGTCGCCCCCACGTGATCGCGCGCTCGGGCAGGGGGTCAGATATGAAAATTTTTTGCTATAGGGATCAGATTTAGAATTTCGGGGGTTTAGGAGGCTATATGTGTCCAAAATTCGCATGTTGCACCGTAGGCACATAGCTACGCAGTTGCGGTGGCGGAACGAACATGACATCCTCCAGCCCGTGGACGGGGAAGAGACTGAGGTTTGGGCCATGCACCGCAGGCTGTCACGGATATTGACTCGTGACTAGCTTTGGAAAACTTACGGACGGGACGGGATTATAATGATGTATATTTATTAAGGTTGTATAATAAATATAATTATATTTTAATTATAGACAGTAAAATAAAATTATATATCAAATATAATTATATTATAATATTTAGTCATACAATTGTATGAATAAATTCATTAGTTATTGTAAACGTAAGTGAGATTTTCTGGCTGGTAGACGAGCTTGGAGATGTCTCTGCTTTAGCTACTGGATTTTGATCTCAAATTTATGCAGCCCATCCGGCCATCCCTACTAAATTGTTCCTCTAAAATTCACTAGAATAATTGAATCATTACTTTTGTGATAATAAATAAAAACAATGGATGAGATTTAAGACACCTCATTCGTTTTAAGAGCAAGAAAATACTACAATAATCTGAAAAGGAAAAACCCTAGAAATTCTCACATTAATCGAAAAATGATAAACATTTTTACCACTTATTTTGGTGGGACTAGATTATAACGGTGCATATTAATCATATATGCATATTGTTGGATTATGTGGGCCAAGCCCATATAATAAGAATAATTCCTATTAAATCTCAAAGGCTCACTCATGCAAAGGAGGCATGCATGTGACCTTTAGTACCATATTGCTAGTTCTAGGAGAGGAAGACCACCTTAAAAGGGATGGTGCACTCCTAGCCACTTGAGGCATGTGTGGGAGAGAACTAGAGGATAACACGCGCGCGCCGCTCGCCTCGCCGGGCGGGCGGGCGGGCGGCGCGCGGCGCGGCGCACGACACTGCGTGAATGGTCCGCCAAAATCGGCTCAGTGCTTGCGAGACGCGCTTCCTTTGCGCTTTTATTTTGCTTGTTTTGAGTGGCGGTGAATCCGGATCGGTTCTGCGCGACTAATCCGTTTGATTCGAGTTATGGAGAACGTCAGGCGTCTTGATCACGCGCCTGGTTTTCTATAAATACGAGTCGCCGCCTCCATACTGATATATCGCGAAAATCAATCTAGGTTTTGCCTCCTCCATCCTTTGTGCTCGCGCCGTCCCACGTAGTCTACTCCGTCCGTCCGCCGGCGTGCATCGCTGTTCGGGAGAGCAGTCTCGGGCCGTCGCCTTCAAGTCCTGCAGGGGAGAGGCGAATAAGGTTTTGGGAAGCGCTCTGCGATCGCCGCCGTAGCTCGCTCGTCTTCCTCGTCGTTCGGCCGGCGAATCGTCATCGACTTCGTGTCATCTTACCGTGCTGCGGCGTCTACATCGCAAACCGTCGAGCAGAATTATCGATGCATGCGGTCATGTTCTCCGTATTAGATCTCGTTCATATGCGATTTCTGGTTTATATGTCTAGATCTTTTATGCCTATGATGGTTCTGTTATTTTGCGTGCATGATGTCATAATTTATTTATGGAATAAATTGAATCTACATGTGCTTATATTTTCAACACATATTAGAGTTGTATTGTAAATACAATTGTATTTTAACTATAGGAAGTAGAGTTATATTCCAAAGATAACTATATTAAAATATTTAGCCGCGTACTTATACGGGTAAATCCACTAGTTAATGTAAATTATAGGGTCATTTTCTGTAAGTTACTAATATAAATTAGAGGTGTAGCTGTGTAAAGGGCAGAAAATGTGCATGCCTTTCAGTTTTCATGTAAGTGCGCAAACATGTGCAAAACTAGTTGAACTCTTTTTTTCCTAGAGAGTTCAAGACAGATGCACATATTCAATATACATCACACTCACACATATGTGCGTGTCTATTACACACGCTAGAAATCTATAGAAGGCACATAATTCAAAGCCTTATAGAGCACGGGCACATATTTTCCACTGAACGTACACGTATGTATATACTCCAAAAATCATAGACATCAATACCAAGTTTAGGACTTAAACCTTTCTAGACTGTGTGTACACTAACCCGTCAAACCATCTAACCACATGCCTTGAGTCCTTGACAGCTTCCGAACCCAGTTGAACTTGATAGGTTAGAAACACCTACAGTATGTTTTGCTCGTTGCCACATTTTACCAAAATAAAGTTAGGTAGGTTTGACATTTTAGGGTTATGTTTGGTCAATAACCATAATTTTGGCTTGCCACACTTTAATTTCCTAGCATATTCATCACTAGGAAAAAAATCTTGGCATTTTCCCCAACATGTGGTATACACAAATTAGTTACCTAACTTTGTTTAACCTGTGGAGACCGATTTGGTTGCCACAAATAAATGTTTAACTTGTCATACTTTGCTATAACTAGGTGTGGCAAAGTGTGGTACACCGTACACCAGTAGCCATCCAGATGTCCCATAAAGTTAAACTGTTGCTTGAAGTTGTGAAGAGGAATTTGAGCATGGAGGGCAGTAACGAGAGAGGAAGAGAAAAAAAAAACTCCGACAAGCTATTCAATCATAGATTGGTGAGGCTGGGTTCAAAGTGGCTTGCTCTTTTTGGTTTTTGTACTGTGCTATAGTAATTAGCTTTTAAAAGATGTGATTTTTAAGATAGGGTCTACAAGTTGACTATAATAGACAATGTACCGACTTTAACTATTCCGGTCAAAATTGCATATGACTGTCTCTCTCATGAACCGTTAGAATTTAAAAGCTATAAGCCACAGTTAAAAAAAATCCACCCTAAACATAGCGCTCGTTTGATCTCAGCTCGGTGACACTCCTATATAAGATGACTAGAAGCTAGGCAACATTTTGAAGCACCTCAGTTTAAGCTAACACAAGCAACAATACGGATTATCTTGCGACTCAATTAAGTTCTTCGATTTGTTGAGTTTATTATGCAATCATTCATGCCAGCCTCCCTCCAGCTCAGTTCCAACCGGCTCATGACAGGAGCCTACTCTTACTCTGGATTGGGCTCTCAATTTCAGATATTCCTTCCAAGTTTTTAATCTCTGTTCTGCATACGTACGTCTGCTCTCCACCAATGCACTAATTAAAAACACCGGTGGAACAGCACGTGTATTTGAAGAAAATTAAACAAAAAATAGAAGGAAAAGAAAAGGTGGTGGTCCGGTGTGGGTGGGACCGTGGGGTGGGGCAACAATGACGTGAGTGGCGGTGGCAGTGCTGCTAAGTGAGGAGAGAGGTGGGAGGGGAAATTTGGGCATATCTGACACTTGTGGCAATGTAAGAGCATCTCTAAGAGATTTTGTAAAATGGATCTCCAAAAACCACAATTTAGAGGATCTTGAAAGTAGATAGCTCTTCAAATTACTGGGACACCACAGCAGCGTCTTTAATCCACTCTGTATAAGGGGCCACGTCACGGATCCAAATTTAATGGGCCACGTTCCTATCGGTGCCGCCAACCATCAGGCCTTCAAAAGATCTGGTGTGCTATCATCGACGCTATTTGGAGAACACAACCATCAGGCGTCCGCTCGCCCATAGCTCCTATCATCGACGCCGCCATCCTTCCGCCCGCCCATAGCCCCTACGTACGTGGCCACGGAGGATTCCACCACGGAAAGGCTGGCCAGGCGGCCGAGCTGTAAGGATTGCCGGTGGTGTGGCCTCCTAGAATTATTTTTACCCTGGCCAAAAAATTACAACGCCTCCTTCGATTTGTGTTTTCCCTAGATCCGAAGGTGGTGCTCTATCATGAATTTTCAAAGCTTCTTATTGAATCAAGTGGTGGATTCTCGGATGATTCCGATGATGATGAAATATATGTTCTTCTGCTGCACATATAGCGACGGAGGGCATTTATACCGAACCGTTGCGTCGTGGCTCTATCGAGGACATCGGGTATTGAATCGTGATAGAGTATCGTGTCACCTGCATCAGATCAAGATTATTTCTCGATGATCCAACATACGGTCCAAATTATTTCACGAAGGTTTGATTATAAACTCATTAAATTCTACTATATTGCATACAAGTGTACATGTGTTCATAATTTGTTTGTCACGAGTTTGAATGAGGCGTCACGTGTTCGTGCGCATAATGAATGCCGTAGAAGAGCATGACGACTATTTCGTGCGAGAAGAGGAATGCACGGTGGTACCCTAGGACTATCTTGTTTGCAGAAGGTTACGGCAGCATTTCGAATGTTAGCTTATGGAGTAGCGGTGATGCTACGGATGACTACGTTCGATTGGTGAGAGTATCTTGCTCTAGAAAGTTTGAGAAAGTTTGTCACAGCTATTGTTCAGGTTTTTGGACCTGAGTACATGAGATTGCCGATGAAAATGATATTGGTAGATTACTTGCAATAGGTGAGAGCAGAGGTTTTCCGGGCATGCTTGGTTCCATAGATGCATGCATTGGACTTGGAAAAATTGCCTGTTGGATGGCAAGGCATGTATAAGGGGCATAAAAGGAGCCTACAATCATACCGAAGCGATTGCGTCTAAAGATCTTTGGATTTGGCATGCATTCTTTGGGATGCCAGTTCACACAATGACATCAATGTTCTCCAAAGATCTCGATATTTGCAAGGCTTCTTGAAGGTGAAGGTCCACGAGTTAATTATAGTATTAATGGGAATGATTATACAATGGGTTATTATCTCACAGATGGCATTCATCCATCATGGGCCACATTTGTAAAGACCATACAGAGCCGAGAGGTAATAAGAACAAATACTTTGCAAAGGCACAAGAAGCTTGCAGAAGGATGTTGAGCGAGCATTTGGGGTTCTACAATCTCGCTTTCCTATTGTTCGGGGCCACTCGTTCGTGGACGAGGAAACGCTTGGAGACATCATGAGGGCTTGCATCATTATGCACAACATGATAGTCGAGGATGAGCGAGATGATGAAGTTGATTTCGATTATGATGATGTGGGAGAAAAGGTGAAAATATCCCATTCCGATGTACCTGAGCTCGAAGATTTCATTCAAAATTACAAGAACATTAAGGACAAGGAAACTCACACACGACTTCAAGCCGACCTTGTTGAGCACTTGTGGCAAAATCATCCAGATTTGTACAACAATATTACTATTGATTGAACTTTACTACGGGATATTACTGTTGATTGAACAAGAATATGATATCCGATTTGTAAAAGTGTCATTGAACTACCGGATCGTTTAGGGTAGATCCATGTTATTCCGGATTGTTCATGGACTTTATTTATCATCAACACCCAATAACCAAGCTATTTTTTCTACTAGCTTTTCAATAGATTTACAAATGTTTCTGATAACAGTTAGTTCAGAAGGTTTTCCACCTCATCAATAGTAGGCTGAGGACGAAGTCACAGAGTTAAGTGATGAATATTACCCAAAAAAAATGTTGGTCAAATACAATATATAATTTAAACAGGTTAGATAAGATCAGCTTCAGAAAAAGACAGATACTTTGCAAACATAAACAATAGCTGGTATACAGACGCGAACAGCGAGAGAAATTCTAACAATTACTTCTCCAACAGGAGCTTAGATGAAAGTGGTATACAGCCAATAGAGTAATCCCTGGTAAACAATAGCTGTGGGATCAAATTGGCTGAATCACAGCTGTTCGGGAAAAAAAACAGCAACGGGTCTCAATAAATTTGGAACCTAGATGATGTGTGCTTGTGGAGATCATGGGATCAAGGTCGGGACCAGTAAATCCATGGCCACCAATAACCATCAAACAGCAGACATCCACAATGGTGCATTAGAAAAAACGTTTGCATTGGCTGTACACTATTGAAGATTATCCAAATTCCAAAGTAAAGAAAATAACAGGTTGAGTCTTGAACCAAATTATTCAGTCATCTAACCTACAATAGTATATCACACATATATCTACTTACAAGTTACAGGACTATATTATTGGTAACAGGAGAAGAGTACATTATCGACAAAACCTTTTAGTTAAAGAAACCACTAATGCCAAGATTTATCAGTATCTTTGGGTTGACATGCCAAAAAGAACAGAATAATAGGCTCCGTCCACAATGCACAAGATCGCTTTTTAAATGCGATGTAGTGAACTACACATTCATATAGACCATCCAATAAAAAATCAACACTCTAAGATCAGTCAAATTAGATAAGAAGTTGAAAGATAAATTCCTCTTGCTTGATGGAATTCAATCCCAGGATTGATTTTTCAATTGGATGGCCTGCGTGAATGTGCAGTTAATGCAATGTGATAACATATTTAATGTCCAGTATCAAAATAAAAACCTCATTCTGGATTCTTGACATGCTGGATGTGATGTTTTATTGTCTCAGTCAGAACAACTGAAAAGACAAGTTTGTAATCTAGCATCAAGTCTATTGATAAATGTTACAGGAAAGTTTTATTGTATAGCAGCTTCGGTAATTAGCATTTGTCGGTAATTTAATGTTGTGGTTCATACGTGCTCTGCTTGAAACAAACATTGTGCCTAAGAACCGACAAAATAATTGCTTAGCAGTACAAATATACATTGATAGAAACAAGAGTTCAGAAGTTGACATGAACAATGAGCATCTGCAGTTAAGAAGTAAAATGTCACATATCACAAATGAAAACAATCTTGCTCGATGTCCAAAACAAAACAGAACTAAAGGGCAGCCAGACTGGATAACTATCTTGACAAACCCTTTTCTTGATTTAAGGAAAGCAACCTGCAAAACACAAAAGGATTTATTCTTTTGGACTTGGTAAAACTAACTAGCATGCATTGGACTTATTCCTCCTACATGCACGTACTCTAGTAATTCAGACGTCTTGCAAGAATTTCCTCCTGGCGGCTAAGGTAGTACTCTTGCTGTTGGGCAGACATGGTACTAAGATCAACACGCATAATACTATCTTCATGCATCTCTCTCTCAAGCTCAAATTTTCTTTTCTCAAGGCTGATCCTTTCTTCCTCCAAAGCAAAGGCTTTTTTGCACCTCTCCTCTTTCTTCAACTCTTTGTCTGCATCAGCCTCCTTCTTCTTTGCCATAAGATAGTCCAATGCTTCGATGCTGGATTGGTGCCGTAATTTCTCTTTCTCCTTCTTCTTCCCTGCAGGCCTTTGTAGTGTACAAGTTGGCTGACCCTCAACACCAACCGCTGTGCTTACGCCTTTTCCTGCAGGAAGTAATGGTAACGAAGTACCAGGACTTGAATTGGTCGTGGTTTTTTGCTTCTTTGTTGCTGTTTTCTGAGTTTCGATGTGCTTGCACCTGTCCGCCCACTTGGCATGATTTTTCAAGATTTTCCAGCAATGCATGAAGGGGAAATTACGGTGGTGATTGTCTTCAGACTTGAACATTTTTAATGCATTCGCTTGCTGCAAAGCGGAAAACATATGAATGCATGAGCATTAGAAAAAATGATAGACAATTGGAAGGGCAAGGTATATCATCTAACCTTGTCATCAATAGACAATCCACTTTGATTTCTAGCCTCTATCCTCGATACACAACCAGCAAATATGTTCACATCATGTTGTATAGCAGACCACCGGTTCATTAGAGAGCTTTGCGAGCGAGTAGAAATGAATGTCTTCTTGGCATGGAAATAGTCATATATTCTTTTCCAGTACGTGCTACGTGATTGATCAACTCCTTGTACTGGATCCAAACTCACATCGAGCCATGCTGAGACCAACGTTTCGTCCTCTTCAACACTGAAATTCTTGGACCTTTTCTGGTTCGATTGCACAGATGAAAGTACCACATCATTGGCTTGTATGGTCGCTGTAGGTGGTTCACTGGCAGGTGAAGCCTCTGGAAAAATTCCACGTGCAATCAGGCCCGTGAATCCGCCACCTTCATCCATGGCAGCTGTGACAAACAAGCAAAAAAATAGTTATGAGTGATTGTGTTGATGGAAGCATGTGCTCTGATTAAAACCGCTGATATGATACAATTATGTATCTACTGACATGATATCCGACCACCACAGAAGCATCTCAATTGCGAAAACATAGCACTACACAGCATGTATCATACCACCACAGAAGCATCTCACCTGAGGACATCTCTGCAGCCATCTCAGAAGAGCGCATCTCGTTGAAGGAGAAAGATGGAGTCCGGCCATCAACGCCAGCGGGAGGAAGGACTCGTCGGCGCTGGCCAACAACTCCGGCGTCCTCCAACCAGTGCAACGAGGTCTAGCCTTCTGCCGCACTCCACCGGCCGACGGATTGAAGAGGGGTCCCTAACTCCGGCAGACGGGGGAACCGGCAAGGACCATCCACCGTATCCCTGGCACGAGGAGGGACGAATTGGGTCACCTGGCGGCTGGGGCATAGTGACGGCGTGCAAGGCGGCGCTATTGGCAGCAGCAGATGAGGCGTGCAGCAGATGAGGCTCTATTGGCGGGAGATAGAGCGTGCGCGGGAGGGGGACGAGCGCGGGAAAGGGACACGCGCAGCAGATGAGGCGCGCGGGAAGGGAGGAAGGGCGCGCGGGAAGGGAGGAGCGACCCGGGATGCCGAGCGGCGAGACTCGCTTTTTCTTCCGAGCGGAACTCGCGGGATAGAGGATGGGGAAAGTTGGAGATGCTGATGGAGAGGCTGTTGGAAATGAGTTTTACCCATAAATATCTAAATCAGATCTTACGGAGCCATTTACAACATCTGTTGGAGATGCTCTAATGCCACTTTTAGTCTTTCTCACGTGAAATCCTATTTTAGCCCCCCTTGCGTCTCACGCACCAGTACTAGAGATGGCAATGACCACAAACCCGCTGGGTTTTTACTATCCTAAACTCGTGCCCATGAAAGTTGGATGTGCCCGCTAAAAAACCCATGCACGTGACGGGTGCAGATTTTTGCCCAGACCCATGCCCACTCGGGTAACGGGTACCCATGGGTCGCCCGTGCCCGACAGCAGCTATGCAGATTGCAAACAGTGCGGTGCTTAGCAAGTCAACAATAAGTTCAATTTATATGCTACTATGCATGAAACAAGCAACGACAAATCCACAATGCACATCACTAGTTCACTCCATCAATTTCAGTTCATAGTTCATTGGCATAGCATATTAGCATACAGTAAGTTCATTACAAGTTCATATTTCACAACTGAGTTAAAACCAAAAGGAGAGACATCAACTGCTCCTTGTACTTGACTTGTTCCCAAATAGAGTAAAAACCCATTGCATTGGGGCTAATGGGCTGGGCTAGTTTGCCTAGGAGCCTGGGTTTATAACTCCTATGGATCGGATTTATATTACCTATGGGTTTATGGGTTTGGGTACTATAGGAACGTACCCGAACTCAGCAGACCCGATGGGTTGGGCTTTTTGCCCATTAAGAGACCCATGAGTTAGAAAATTGACTCAGACCCATGCCCTAATAGAGTAAAAACCCACCGGGTATCAGGTTCCGGGTACCCATTGCCATCTCGGCACCACTCCATCTGCCTGGCGTGCCGCACCTCCGCACCAGGATGCTTAGCGCGTCATCCCACCGTGCCAGCTTCCTGTTGCATTGCCCCACCACGCCAGGCTGCCTGGGGTGCCCACCCACCATGCCTGGCTGACCAACCATGCCCCATCCCGTCTGTTGATATCTCTTACCGCATTCGGTGTCGAACACTCGCCCGACAGGGCCCCCTCCCCAGCTCACGTCCCAGGTGTCAACACCTGCTCAGCCAGGCCCCTACTCTGCGCTGATTCCATGATAAAATGGTGGTTTCATTCTCTGAAAGAGGCAACAGTGCCATTTCATTTGAGTGTAGCCAAGAGCGAGAGAGGGAGCAGAGAAGAGAGGAAGTAAGGCCATGAAAGAGTCCTATTTTTTAGTGGTTTTGAATTTGAATTTCAAGCTTGTGCATTTCGAAAAGTTGTGGATTGACTTTGGAGCATCCAAAAGAGGTAATTTTCATTGACATACGACACATTTTTAACAACATGATTAGCATGTAATTATAAAAATGATAGTTTGTTAGTATGAAAAGGTGGTAGTCAACCTTTTGTAATTAGGCAATGGCCTTTGTTGATGTCGAAGAAGCATCGTTGTTAGTGTCGTTAAATACTTATTACTCATGTTAATTACATGAATGTCGTAGTTTATGCGTAGGTTATTTTATTTACATAGGAACAACATTGTATTTTTTGTACATTTCGAAAAAGTTATGCATAGTGTAGCAATGGTAAAAGTAGTGTGAAATGGTGTAACTTAATATTGGACACTCTGTAAAATGTTTTAGGTTAGTTTGGATGAAGTGGTAAACTGTGATAATTGTATTGGAAATAATATTTTGGAGCGTGGGAAATGTAAGCAATATTGAAATCGCCTACGAAAAGACCAAAGACCCGATTTATTTAAAATAGAAAGCAACCTCTAAAAAATATTGTTCACTATGTGAGTTAGGTAGAGGAAATATTTGAATGCAGTTTTGAAAGATTATTAATTGGAATGCCATTTTTAGAACCAGATGTTACTACGTGGCATAGAATCAATTTTCTCTTTATTAAATGGTTAGTTTAGCAGTAGTAAAAATATGGATAAAAGTTGTAACTTAATGTTACACACTCTAAAAAATTTTGTAGGTATAGCATGTCGGTTATTAAAGATCTGTTTGTGTTACATGGGAATGGTCACATGCGTGATGGACCGTACGAGGTGAACCTATTAAATTGTGATCGGACCGTAATTCAGGTGCCCGGTCTAATGGACATGGGCCTCTTAGAGCTCTGGAGGTGCATCCATTTCGTATTCGATCGCGCCATTGCAAGGAACAAGCTGTGCATTGAAGCATTGTATGTCTCCATGGTGGGTGGTGAAGGGGAGACCTTGTGGCAACTTATGAAGGTGACAAGCGATGAGTCATGGGCCAATTACATAGCAAGATTTTAAAGCAATTGAAACCTACAGAATTCTAGTATGTCTAAGGCGCTACAAGCACAAGTCTTTACATGAATAGCTCTAACACAAATAAATATGACAATCACAATATACTAGAAATATAAGAGCGGAAAGAAGATACAAAGAAATAACCAATTTACACATGATGTTTTACCGTGGTGATCGAAAACTTGCATGTTTCTACTAATCCACATTGAGGAAAGTCCAAGTGACTTGGACCAGTTCCACTAATTAAGCCACATCTCCTCAATCCATTAATGGTTGTTCTTCCTCCACTTCGAAGATGGTAGACACCAAACCACTCACAAGTCGGTATCAGGCTTCTTCACAACCTTCTTGAAGAAGTCATTGCGCAAGCTCTTGCCAAGCCGTCCAGGTGCCGGCAAGCACCAAGTGTAAAAAATCATAGCTTCGCTTAACGGAAATCAAGTGCCAAAAGGATCAATCTAGAGATGAAATGCACTTGTTTTGGCTCAACCACGTCAAACGACTGCATAATGTGAAATTGAGGTGTGGAGTGAATGCTCAATGCTTAAGGGTGTACAATGGAGTCTTATATATTTGTCCTTAAGCAAGTGGAAGAGTATTTATACCCTCACCAACCAAAACTAGCCATTACAGGGCAATCCCTGGAAAATCTGGGCGAGCGGGAGTATCCCCGTTCATTGACCGGTACTACTGCACCTATTCTGACATAGCAGTAACGGCTATTTCAGAGCTTCTGAACTAGCCATTAGAAGTTAGTGTGGAACTAAAGCCATCGTAATCTCGGTAGTTCCGATATTCTGAAGTTCCGAAATTTTGACATGGTACTTCCATTTGTTTTGAGGCTAAGAGTTGGCGCTCTCTGCAAAAAACGTTCCGCCGGGATTTCAGAGCTTCCGTGCTCCAAAAGTACCATTTAAGGTTGCGGTATTACCTCTCTACGGTAGTTCCACCGTTGAAACTCTGGTATTTCCATTTTCCACAGAGACAAAGTGACTCCGAGGGTGCTCTCTGGAAAAAATGTTACACTCATTTTGACGGAGCTTCCGGAAAGCGGAAGTATCGCCGTTTGCACTTCGGTACTTCCGATTGTCCAGACAGCACAGATTGGCTATCAATTTTAGTTTTAAGAGAATGCATGATCCTAAATTAATTCAAATGACACAAGAATATGCTATCAAGTTACTAGCCATGATCCCTTTTAATAGTACGATATTTATCCTACAATCCGGTCTTCCACCCTTTCTCCTATGATTCGTAAAAACAAAAAAGGATCCTAGTCTATATATACCTTTGTCTTGAGCTATTTTGATCTTCATGTTGACCCTTAGCATGTGTCTCATCATCATTTTAGGAACTAAACCTTTTAAACACTCAATAAACATGTTAGTCCCATATTCACATAAATTCATTAATTACCAAAACCATTTTTAGGGGTCTTGATGCTTTCACCTGTGAAAGCATCTAGGCCCGTAAAATTATTTGTTTTGGTAATTAATGACGTTATTTGATTATGGGACTAATATGTGTTGAGTGTTTGTAAAGATTAGTCTCAAAGACAGAGAAGAGGCACATAAAAAGAATTCACATGATTCAAAGAGATCCAAGACGGCAAGGTAAATAGTTTAGGGCTTTTTATTTTTACCGGTCTTAGGAGAAAGGCGGAAGACCGGATTATTGGATAGATGCCGTACTATTAAGAGGGATCATAGCTAAGTGCTTTATTATATGCAAATATGCCCCATGGATCAATTTAGGATCATGCATGGACTTTGAATTAAAATTGAATTAAAATTTGTGCATTCCCAGAAATCTCGGTAGTACCGGCGTGTACACCGCAGAACTACCGCAAGGTCGGAAGTTCTGGGCCCCGCGCGGAACCTTTTTTCCAGAGAGCGCCCGGAACTCGACTTAGCCGCTGGAAAATCGGAAGTACCGCGGGTTGAACTGCGGAACTACCGCATGGGCGGAAGTTCCGGTTTACCGAGCGGAACATTATTTCTAGAGAGCAACCTCGTTTCACACTTCGCCTCTTTGAGATCGGAAGTATCGGGGACAAGTCGGAACTTCCGGGAATCCGGAAGTACCGCACTTACAACGGCGGAAGTACCGCATTTAATGTCCAACGGATACTTCTAATCCACTGACATAGCCATTCTGACCCACCTGCAGAAATCCGGAAGTACCGCACATTGCACTGCGGTAGTTCCGATTTCCCTGATTTGTCAGGATTGTTTATTGCAATGGCTAATTGAGGTTGGTGGGGGGTATAAATTCGACCCCACCAGGACAAGGACATGTTGTTGAACCCTCATTTATCATTCTTGAGTATAGAGCAACCTCTCACACCTCACTTTCACACATTTGCATTCAATTGAGCTAGTTGAGTGAATTCAAGTGCATTGCATCCGTAGATTGATCCATTTGGCACTTGAGCGTGATCAAGCCCTGCGACGATCCATTCTCTTGGAGTTTGCCGACTCCTAGACGGCTTGGCGGGAAATTCGGTGATCTTCTCAAGAAGTTTGTGAGAAGACCCGAGACGGTTGTGAAGGCTTAGAGCTCGCCTACCCGGAGTGGGAAAGGGCTACCGATAGTGATCGAGGTGCTTAGGCTCAATTCGTGGAGCCGGTCCGATTCGTTCGGGCTTACCTCAACGTGGACTAGGGGAGACCGGCAAGTCTCCGATCACCACGGTAAAAAATAATCGTGTTCATTGTGGTTTGCTCTCTTGTGCATTATTCTCCTCCAAGCAATTTACTTCAATAGAATCATTTGATTGCTTGTGTAATTAGAGTAGCATACCTTGTTCTAGCTAGAAGTATATTTGCTCTTAGGATAATTCTCTTTGTGCTAGTGATCACTTGAGCCATATCATCTTGATTAGTTGTTGAGCCTTTCTAACTTGCTTTAGACAATTTGTTAAATTGTAATTGTTAGCCTAAATTAGAAGAAAAATTTTAAACCGCCTACTCAACCCCCTCTAGTCGGCCTCCTCGATCTTACAACCTGCCTAGTTATAGTCCCTTGTCATTGACCACTTGTAACACCTTGGCCGGATTTGGCCTAGCCTGGCCCATGCGATGCCCTATAAGAGAGAGAGAGCCGGTGGGGGAGGAAGCAAAAGCCATTTGCTTCCCTCCCCGTGCTCACTCAGCTGCTACCGCCCGCCCTGTGCTCACCCGACTGTTGCCTTCTTTGCTACGCGCACACCATCATCGACTTGCTGTCGGTGACGTTGCTCCTCCGGTGCCTCGATCTAGTTAATCAGAGCTAGGGTAATGCCTCAGTTCCTTCTCCTTGCTTGGTTATTGAGTTTTGTAGAGATCGAACTATCGATTAGCAAGACATATGTATAGAATGGTTAGACCATGGCTTGTCGTTGGATCTCATGTGTAGTGCGATGATGTTGTGGCCATGTATGTGTAAAGCTAGCGAAGTGCGATGGCCTTGTGGTGATGTGTCGGTGCATGCGTGACCGACTAGTGTTTAGTGAGTGGTTAGTGAATCGCTGATTAGTACCAGGCTAATCAGTGAATGATTAGAGTAAGCAAGTAATTAGAGTCTATGGTCATTGAGGAGAGCGAATGATTACTATGGATTAAGCAGTATGTGTTAATTAGTGTGGACTAATTAACATAGGCTCTTGCTAGAGCTCTATAGAAGGCTGGAATGCCGAGTTCGGTGGTAGGGTTTTGGAAGTATGTCTTTGAGATGGCAGCGGTCAATATGGGATAACCCGATCATCGGGACTGAAAATAATAATTTAAATGAGGCCTATGAGAGTAAGTTGTCTACATGAGAGTAAGTTGTGTAGACTACCGAACCCAGAATATTTACTATGTTATATTTTAGTCTTGAAAGGCACGATTGTTCGAGCACTCGGAACAGCGAGATGATATCTCATGAAAGAGTGGGGCATGTGTTGGTTTTACGTGTAGGAACAATTCCGTCCGTATGTGTGCATGTATTTCTATGATGTGTTAAGGTGGGTTGATGCTTGTTCAGGTGGAGGCTCGGGTTTGGCATCATCCATGCATCACCCACATGGATAAACATGTAAGTGCATGATAGAATAGTGGATTATGATGAATGCTTGGTATTTGTTCTTCCATGCTAAGTTTTACAACATTTTGTGAAATGATATCCCTACTTGCTTGTTGATTGTGCAATGATGAGAGTTGCTTATGGTTGACTGATAATGTTGAAAGAGTATTGTATCGTGCATCACACCCATACGAGCGACCTACTTCAGTAGGCATTTCACGGGAGTGAAATTTGAATAAAGTTGGATGTTCATGATTATAACATGTTGCATCATGCAAAAAAACATAAGAGCCAGGTCAGTGAAAAAGTCATATGACTAGTACAGAGTGCTCTTGAATAAGACCTATAGAGGTTGGCACCTCCACGGGATGGAGGAAGAGGGTAACATCAACAGATGTACTCTTCGCTATACCGGTTTAAGCTACAGTTACAGATGCATTGCATTGCATTGCATGAAAGTGACAGAGAAAGTGATACAGCTATAGAGATCTATTGATTTACAATTCACAGTCATATAATTGATTTATAGTTTACAGTTATGGATTTGATTTACAAATCATAGTTATAAAATTGATTGAATTGCTAAAGTGATATTACTATTTTATCATGTGCTTACTGATTCTTTAACTCACCCTTGCTTTATTGTTTTTTAGGCATATGGTGAAAGCGACATGCATGAGTGAGAGTAGCACACATATATTCCCACGTGCAACAGTAATTCACATATCACCTCTAGATATCATGTTTAGACTTTAATGTCAGACTTTGATAGTTAGCAATAAGATTGTGTCTCATTAGAGCTGCTTCCTATTATGTGTCTATTGCCTTTCTGCTTAAAAGTAGGTAAATGGTACAGTTTTGGAGTAGTGGTAGCATTCCGAGCTCAGGGGATGGGCCGGGGTGTTACACCACTAACGTTCTTAAAGCCACCTGCATATCTGAACATCAAGCAAATATCTCAAGCACAAGTTCCATACACTTAACTCTCATTAGTCAAAACATTGCAACCCCCTCTTCATCGACATCACCGAGCTCCTCCACCTCAACTTCTCCAGCACCTCGGCTGCTTCCTCTTCACTGACCTCAGCCTCTGCTTCTTCTTCTTCCCATGGTTTAATCACACACCCTCTATTCTTCATTTTACTGTTTTGCTTCTATCACTTATTAAACTATGACTTTGACATATTGTGTTAATCCTTTTATTAGTGTTATATTTGATAATTGTTAACTGTTAATTTTGCATTATGATGTATATGGATTGAATGTGTGTATGTGCATGTGGAGATGTTCTCTAATTGTGACCTGTGATATTGTGCTTCAATTGTGATCTGTGATGTTAGTTTAGTAGCTCTCTTGCTTCAGTTAATTTTTAATGTTGTTACTGTTGTCACTAGTTTATTTATATAGTTTGTGCTTGTAATTTGTTATCAGTAATACTATTTATCAATTGCGATCTCTTTTAATTCTTAGCAGTAGTAGTTAATTGTCTGTGGTTGTGTCATCTTGCGCGAGTTAGCTACCTGGTGGCTGTTTCCTTCCTCTTGCTGTCTCGACCCCCTCCTTGCTTCTAGACTCCCTCTTTTCTCCTTTCCGTGGTCGGTTGACAGTTAAGTCATGCAGGCTTTCGTAGCTTGTGTTGTCTTGTGCTACTGTCGTCTAGTTAGTCGTCGACCGTCTTCCTCCCTCTCTCTTGACTCCCTCCGTGCTTTTAGACTCCCTAATGCTCCTCGACTCCCTTCTTGTTTCTTGCGGTCGGTAGCTAGTTAGGTCGTCAATCAATAGTCGTATTCGTTCGTGTAGTTGTCATTGTCATTCGTGTAGTCTCTCATCGTGTAGTTTATTCAGTCATACGACTTCAATTCACACGGTCGTTCGTCCGGTCGTTTTCATTCCTTAGATTGTTTAGTTCCTTCGTCTTTTCCTCCGTGCAAATTTGGTCAATTCGGTAATTGTTTTAGTTTTCTATTTTATCCCCTATTTTGATTGACCTAGCTTTAGTTGAGCACCGTTAGCCTTAGTCTAGTCCTTGTGGAGAACATGACACTCACTGCTATTGCAGTGGCAACCCGTGCACTTGCGGGTATGTTATTTTTTGCATAATCAATCATGCAACTCAACACAACCAAACACCCCAGACATGTCTGCCATCGAGACATCGGTTAGACCGCCCAACACCAGTCTAACTACTTGCCCATAACAGTCTGACCGCTGACCACTGGTCAGTCTTACTAGCGTCAGACCGCCTCCCCATCCTGGTCAGACCACTAGCTACAAAACCCAATGAACATGTCAAGGCCGGTCTAACTGCCATCCTAGGTCCCGTCGGATCGTTTGAGATATGACAGCAACTCTAAACTTCTGAATTTTATGGAACTTTCATAAAATTCAATTTCAATTCAACTAAAGTGCCAATTGGTCATCACAAATATATTCTAGACCTTCTACATGGTCTCTCGGGTACCCATACAACCAACCAATTATAATCAAATTGAGTAGCAACAGGAGATAACAAAGATGAGGTAGCACTACAGGGATTCAGACTGATCTGTAGCAGCATGTTGGGAGGTCAGCGAAGAAGAGGCGCCCACCAGTTGTTGATATAGTTAAAACTCATGGTGCCGGATAGCATTGAACAGAGGCCCTATTTTGTTTCATGGAGAGAAGTGATCAGGGGTAGGGTAGAGGGCAGAATTGTAATTTGAGAAAAAAATAATAGTATTCTTTGTTTTTAAAATGTGTTAATGGAAATAATATGATAGCTATGGCATAAAAACAAGATATGTTGTTCCGGAGTGTAATTTATGCAATTTTTGGTTTTGTAACCGCATGTCTATTATTGATGAGCTGGAGTGGCTTATCTACCATTTTCTCAAACAGAATCTGTATGATTTTTCATAATACCAGAATTATTCTTTCTACTTAGATTTTTGGACATCTAAATTTCTTTCTCAAAGTTCATACTTCAATGGATTAGCTACATAATCTAATATAAATATGGTGTATGGCGTACGTAAAAAAATTATTGTAATATGATATGGATATACCTCTTGTAAGAAATGATATACCTCTTGTAAGAAATATATAGTACGGGTGTCTATTTAACAACAAAACTGTAGCTACAGAATATTGCATGAGATAAATTTATTGTCTACATGTTATCCCCTACACTATTTTCTTAAAGTTAAGTATTATGGTACTGTTCTATGAAGCTCTATGTTATTAGCACAACATGCTTGCATGTCTTGTATATGTTATGAGTTAAACCATGTACAAATCCATACTGTGTACATTCTTATATAGTCACCTTCTATCTTTTGATAATTGATTAATTTTCAATGTGGTATACGTAGAAGATTGCAGACCCTAAGCCAATAATGAAATATTATAGTTATCGCAGTTCATCATTGGTGGTGGAAAGAACTATGATGATTTTGTGTACGTCGAAAATATTGCATATAGTCACATATATGCAGAGAAAGCTTTATCCACTGAGGGTGCAAACACACAGGAGGTCAAGTATGTCATGGTTGCTACATTACATCAATTTGGAATCTAGTTCATGTTTTTATGGCATATTTGACTACTTTGCAGGCCTATTTCATAACAAATATGGAACCGGTAAATATGTGGGACTTTGTGTCTTGGATTCTCGAAAATCTTGGATATAAAAGGTGATCTTTCTCTTCAATAAGTTATAATACAACCTTGCAGTGTTTGAATCCTTTTACTATGTTACTAGGTGTGACCCATTCTATTGCATAGATTGTCGTCTAGGTGAACCTTATGATTTGAAAAGTAACTTTTACATATTAAATAGGGGACTCAGATAATTGTGGTTGTTGAGAATCAGATCACTAAAAAAAAGAAGCAAAATGGGAGGACAAAATGGCTTTAGGATCTATTTTCTCATTTCTCTTTCTAGCAAACCATACACACACCTGAGTCTGTAGCAAGCTTTTTTCCATGCTAAGCTTTTTTCCATGCTAACACATACAGGAAGCACACTGCTCCTTTTATACCCAAACGAACCGACTCAACAAAAACAACTAATGCCCAGCTCATCTTAGGATAACTCCAGATGTTACACCGACTTAGGAAGGTGATTTTTTTGTTACTTCTAGCAACATCCGCTAGCTAATTAGTACTAAAAAAACGTAGCAAACACTAGTAAAGCAAACCTAGAGTCTTCATGGAGTCTAGAGTCTTCATGCTCCTAAGTCATCAAGTAAAGCAAACCTCAAGACTTCTATTAGCATTGTTGTCTCCTGTAGGAAATAATATCCAGAGTTGGTTTCCATGCCATCCATTGCCAACATGACTCATTATGGCTATGAAATATCTAGTAATAACAGTAGCTAGAAGCTTCAAATATGCATTGTTATTTTTAACACTCCCCCTCACTGCATATTTGCTTTTAAAGTTGTCTTGCACACTATTCCGAGAGCCTCCCGATTTTTTTCAAATTTTGCTTTGTTGAGACTCTTTGTAAAAATATCTGCAGCTTGTTCATCTGTATTTGTCAGCACCATCTCGATATCTCCTTCTAAAACTTTTTCTCTTATGTAATGATAGTGCATTTCTATATGTTTTGTCCTCACATGAAAAACTGGATTCTCTGCCAAACATATAGATGATAGATTATCACAGAGAAGTCTTACTTGATAATCTGTCGGTTGGTAGAGATCTTTCATCAATTACTTAAGCCAGGTGCTTTCTTGTCTTCTTTGTTCTTCTTGATCGATATTCTCGCTTGATGCCATAATGCCACGATAGGTCGCTCTTCTTGCACCAAGATATAGCTCCTGATCCAATATTGAAGAAATATCCGGTTGTTGATTAACGTGTGTCACAGTCTCCGGCATAGTCAGCATCACAGTATCCAATCACTTGGCATCCTTTCGCTTTATTATATAAAATGCCATAATTAATGGTGCCTTTGACATACCTAAGAATGTGTTTAATTGCACTGAGGTGAGGCTTTTTTGGCTTGGTCATATATCGACTGACTATTCCAATAGCATAGGAAATATCTGGTCGACTAAGTGTGAGATAGATAAGACTCCCAACTAGCTGCCGATACATAATCACATCCTTTAGATCCTTTCCTTCTTCTTGTAGCTTCGTATTAGGATCCATAGGAGTAGAAATAGGCTTGCAATCAAGCATCCCATACTTTTGAAGAAGGTCCCTTGCATATTTTTGTTGACCTAAAAATAACCCTTCCTTTATATGCTCCACCTCAAGTCCAAGAAAATGCTTCAACTCTCCAAGCTCTTTCATTTGAAATCTAATCGAGAGATTTTCTTTTGTCCTTTGTATCTCCTCATAATTATCTCCTGTGATGATTAAATCATCAACGTAGACTAGAACTATTGCTAGTCTATTTTCTTTGGCCTTCACAAATAAACTAGAATTTGATGGAGCAACTTTAAATCCACTTTGTACAAGAAACTCACCAATTTTTCCGTACCAAGCTATTGGAGCCTGCTGCAAGCCATAGAGTGCCTTTTTTAATTTGCAGACATACTCTGGTTGAGTCTTACTCTCAAAACCTTTTGGTTGTTCCATATATATATATCCTCATCAAGCTCTCCATGTAGAAAGGCGTTCTTGACATCCATCTGCCACAACTTCCAAGACTTGCTAGCAGCCAAAGCAAGCAAGACTCGAACAGTTGTGATCTTTGCCACTGGACTGAATGTTTCTTCATAGTCCAGCCCATATTGTTGAGAGAATCCCCGAGCAACAAGTCGAGCTTTATATCTTTCTATTGATCCATTTGGACGAGTCTTGATTTTATAGACCCATTTACAGGATATTGGCTTCACATCATTTGGTATTGGCACTAAGTCCCATGTTTGATTTTCTTTTAGTGCCTTAACCTCTTCCTCCATAGCCTTTCGCCACTCAGTATTTTGTGCTGCTTCCTCATAAAAAGATGGCTCAATAGGTATAGCTTCATCAATATGGGCAGCATTAGCATACCTAGGATTGGGATCCCGCTTTCTTGTAGATCTTCGCAGTTCGTGTACAGGTTCTTCAACTTCCACTTGATCTAGATGATGTTCCTCGAGTACAGGCTAATGTTCGCCAGTCTTCCATGGACTCTTGGTCTTACTGGATGAGCTCCCTTCAACTTCACTTGGAGCTGATGTTTGCTCCTCAACTTCTGGCTTATCTTCTTCTAGGATCTCATCCAAATCTTGGGGTTCAGAAATCTCGATCTTCTTGGGAGTCCACCATGAAGAGGCTTCATCAAACACAATATTTCTTGAAGTGTGACACTTGCCTGTGGTCGGATCACAACACCTCCAACCTTTTCGGGCATCATCATAGCCAACGAAGATGCACCGAATCGCCTTCTTATCAAACTTGCTCCTCAAGTGATCTGGCACAAAGACATAGCATACTCAGCCAAATACTTTGAAGTGACTGACAACTGGCTTTATCTTCCACAACTTCTCATGTGGTGATTTGAATCACAGCCTTACTTGTGGTAGCCTATTAATCACATAGGCTGCAGTCCTCATACACTCGGCCCAAAATCTTCCTGGTACATTCTTAGCATGTAGCATACTCCGACAAGTATCTGCAAGGTGACGATTCTTGCGCTCCGCTACTCCATTTTGTTGTGGAGTATGGGGGCAAGTTAATTGTCTTTTTATCTTATGCTCCTTGAGATAAATAGTGAACTCATTGGATAAATATTTTCTTCCATTGTCAGTACGTAAGCATTGAATCTTTTTGTTAAGTTCACTCTCTATTTTCTTCTTAAATTCCTTGAACTTTATAAAAGTTTTAGATTTCTCTTTCATAAAGTAAACCCAAACATACCTTGAGAAGTCATCGATAAACGTTACCATATACCTCATGCCTCCAAGTGATATTTGCTTAACTGGACCAAACACATCTGAGGTATGAGCTCCAAAGGTATTTTGGACCGATATTCTAACTCCTTGTATGGCAATTGATGAGCTTTACCATACTGACAGCCAGCACAGACTACGTCTGTCCGGATGTCCAAACGAGGAAGTCCTCTCAACACTTGCTTCTCCATCATTCCTTTTAGCTTAATGTAGCTAACATGTCCAAGTCACGCATGCTAAAGATCAGATGTTTCATTCTTTCTAGTCTTATCGACGTATGCTGACTCTGTGGAAAGCACATAAACAGACGGTTTTCTTCTTCCTTCCATGATAGGTGTGCCGATCACCTTTACTTTTCTAAAAACATCAACTTCTTTAGGGCCGAAGAGTACATAGTTCCCTTTTGCTGTTAATTGAGGTACTGACCATAGATTCCTTTTCAAGCTTGGGATATGATAGACTTTCTCAAGATGGAGTTGTTTAGGATCGTACCTTGGAACAACTGTGTTCCCAACATGAGAGATGGGCAGCTTGGAGTTATTGGCTGTCAGCACCACTCTCCTTTCCTCATACTCAGTCATATTTTGCAGCTTCTTGTCATCACTAGTCATATGATTGGAGCAACCAGAATTAACAATCCAATCTTCTTTATAATTTATCTCTGGATCTGTCGTTGCTACAAAAGCTGGTGCTTCCATGTCCTCTTCAAACCTCCTCTTCTTCAATTTCTTGAGACAAACCAACTTCAGTGTCCCACTCTTCTTCACTTGCAGATGCTTTTAAAGTGATCTCCTCCTTCTCCTTTGTGGTGGCCAAGTTCCCTTCGAATCGCCTTCTTGGGTATCGACAATCTCGAGCAAAGTGACCCTTCTTACCACAATTGAAGCATCCGTCATATTGTTTCCTCTCATTCTTCTCTTGTTGTTGATTTTGTCTTCCTCGTTGAGCTCCCCCCTGAAGAGTTGCTTCTCTCTTTTGGATATTGTTTGCCACCTTCTGTCCACCTTGTTTTGGGCCTCCATGGTCCCCTAGGCGGACCCTTCTTCTTGTTAGTGAAGAGTGCCTCCTCTTCTTCCTTTACAGTAATACTCCCCATCTGCTTGGCTAACTCTTCTTAATTAGCCAATAAATTCTTCAACTCCACCAATGACGGCTGCGACGGTCATCCTCTTACTGCGGCCATAAACCCATTGTACTCGGATCTTAGGCCATGGATGATGATCCTCTTCATTCTTGCCTGACTAATTTTCTGCTCAGGTTCAAGCTGAGATATCTCACGACAAATATTTTTCAGTTTTGTAAAATACTGACTAACACTCAGAGTGCCTTGTGAGATACCTGCAAGCTCATTTTCAAGGAGCTGAAGACGCGCCTCATTCTTCTTCGAGAACAATTTTGCCAAAGTCTCCCAAGCTGCCTGTGGTGTCTTTTCTTCATGAATGTGCTCTAGTAGATCCTCCTCAATTGTTGTCTTGAGCACAAACAAAGCCTTGGCGGCTTTGATGCGCCACTTCCGCGAGGCTTCGACATTCTCCTTTGGTGGAGGGGCTGTCTCGGTGCCTGCAACGACCTCCCATAGATCCTGACCTTATAGGTAGGATTACATGCAGGTCTTCCAATAGTCATAGTTGTGACTATTGAGCTTCTTGATTCCACTGCTTGCGCCAACAAGATCTGCCATGGTGACTGACGCCCGGCGTCAAGTAAGCCTCAGTCCCAGAACAACGAGCTTCACAGTCCCAGACTGTGCACCGACAGAGTCTCCCCTTAGCACCTCAAAGACTCCTCTCGATCCTGACGGTCTCGGACAACCTGCTCTGATACCACTTGTTGAGAATCAGATCACTCAAAAAAAAGAAGCAAAATGGGAGGACAAAATGGCTTTAGGATCTATTCTCTCATTTCTCTTTCTAGCAAACCATACACACACATGAGTCTGTAGCAAGCTTTTTTCCATGCTAACACATACAGGAAGCACACTGCTCCTTTTATACCCAAACGAACCGACTTAACAAAAACAACTAATGCCCAGCTCATCTTAGGATAACTCCAGATGTTACACCGACTTAGGAAGGTGATTTTTTTTGTTACTTCTAGCAACATCCGCCAGCTAATTAGTACTAAAAAAAGTAGCAAACACTAGTAAAGCAAACCTAGAGTCCTCATGGAGTCTAGAGTCTTCATGCTCCTGAGTCATCAAGTAAAGCAAACCTCAAGACTTCTATTAGCATTGTTGTCTCTTGTAGGAAATAATATTCAGAGTTGGTTTCCATGCCATCCATTGCCGACATGACTCATTATGGCTATGAAATATCTAGTAATAACAGTAGCTAGAAGCTTCAAATATGCATTATTATTTTTAACAGTGGTGTCCCAAGATTTTTTGAACAAAATTGGTTGACATTCATATTTAGAACCTGTATTTTGCAGTACCTGTAAATATTATGTGTCAGCATGATCTTTGAAGTCAATTTTTAGAGAATTGGGCAGGATGTCCATAAACTTGTAGAGAAGTGCGACTTAGGTCGAAAAGCCTGAAAAATAACTATATGTGTATGTAAACCTCCA
This sequence comes from Dendrocalamus sinicus, assembly GCA_036346575.1. NCBI lineage: Eukaryota > Viridiplantae > Streptophyta > Magnoliopsida > Poales > Poaceae > Dendrocalamus > Dendrocalamus sinicus. The sequence goes on along the minus strand of CM070658.1, from coordinate 15,598,970 downwards.
AACTGTCACAGTTAGGCCATTTTATACTTAGCTAAAAGTGCTATAGTGAAGTTTCTTGATATTTATGTATGTATTATTTGTACAGAGAATAGAGAGAGAAAGAGTGAGAGAGGAAGAAAGAATGGTTTTTGTGGCAGGAAGAAACGAACAGACAAAGGGCAGGATTGTTTGTTCTGTACCCATTCCCTTCAAAATATTTTGGATATATATCCTGCCCATGTTTTGAGTTCCCGCCCATATTTTGGATCTAACCTGGCATTTGTGAATTTTTGGCAATTAAAAAGTGACATTGTTGCTTCGATTTTCTGCTGGCATTAAACTCCCCGCTAGACGCTTCGTTTTGGTTGGCGTTTATTAAGCACCCTGGTAGACACTAAGCCGACATATATATAATATATGCCCTTCTCCGTTACTATTTTGTTAGCATTTAAAAATGCTGTGCTAGCCTCTAGGGTGGCGTATATATACGCCCTCATATTAAAACCCGCTCGTTTCGGTTTTAGCTTCTGACTTCTGGCTTATTTTTCACTATTCATAAATTTTGTCTTTATTCTGAACTTTTGGATTTTTTAAACTTTTTGACGGTTCTTTTTGTCCCGTATTTGTTTGCGTTGTCCGTGATGAGCTAGCATAATTTTCTATTTTTAAATTTTTAAATTTAATTACGCCAAATAAGTCACCTTCAACTACAATGATATTTCAGCCGCTACAGTGCAATTTTAGGCCATAAGCCACAGCTTTTTAGCCCAACCGAGCGTGGCCTTAAAGTGCCCCCAAACCAAGAGAGACGCCATGGATTTCTTATTCGGTGGCATTTAAGGGCCTGTTTGGGAGAGCTCCACCAGCTCCAGATCCACGAAAAACAGCTTCACTCCACGAAATTTTACCCAAACGCTCCACTCATGAAATCGGATCCACCAAAATCCGGATCTAAGGGCCAGATCCATAGATTTCATGGAGCTCCTCAAGGGGTGCTCCACCGTGGAGTTGGGTGGTAATTACCCACCAATGCCACTGGTTACACACCCCATCCCACCAAAAGTGGCCATTCCCACCAAAACCTCAATTTCGTGGATCTGGAGCTGCTGTACAAGCCAAACACTCCATGGTGGGATCCCAGATCCACGGTGGAGCTGCTCCATGGTGGAACTGCTGCTCCAAATCCACGTTTTCAGTAGTGGAGCTCTCCCAAACAGGACCTAAGATAAATGCCAGGATTAGTTAAGCGCCCTCGAACCCCATTCCGTGTTGTGGCATAGTGTTTCTATCTTATAGGTTACATTGTTTGATTGTTAGACTAGCATTGAGTAGCTAGTGCTTCTATCATGCGCTTACATTTATTTTGGCATGTTTATGTAATCTAAGAGAAAGCTAGTTCAATTACTCTTATCAAATATACAGGTGCATTGATGCGTGATTCAATAGCATTGGGGAATTTATCTTGTTATGCAAGCATAGTTAAGAGAACATTAAAAACAATGGTCTAAAAACAGATCTACTAGACCAAATGCTCTTACCGGGTCACCTCCCTGGTTACGAGTATGCAAAATCTTATAGGTAATAGGTTTAACCGAGCGCTTACTCGGGTAACCGGGCTAACAACCGAAAGCGAAGAAGATGACCTAATACTTGATAATGGTGATACTCGGGTAACTTAGATTTTATTTTCTCAGCCCTCTAAACTTGTAGGGTTATACCACTTTATTCTATGAACTTATATTTTACTTTTTTAGCCCCTGAACTTATGAGGTTGTGCTACTTTACCCTTCTTGAACTTGCATTTTACTTTCTTAGCTCTTTAAACTTACGTTTTTTTGGCACCGCATGTCTATTGGGCCATTTACTAACAAAAAAATGCTAATCTGGCATAGTACATGGTTGATGCCATAGAGTCAGGCTCAATCACATGAGCATAGTGTCCTTTTCTCCTTTGCAGTGCGGCAGAGAAGGGGATGGAGGGTTAGGGCGACAGTGGGTATGGCATCAGGGAGGAGCATGGCTGTGGCGCTCTACGGTGAGAGGGGCGACTGAAAGAGATGTGTTTTGGCTTCAATGCGATGTGGCACACCTTGTAATGTGGACGTCTTGGTGCGAGGATGATAGGGACGATGATTCCTCTAGAGCCGAGAGGGGAGAGATGGCGTAGCTTAAACTTGGTGGCCCATCCAACAAGCATCAGCGATGGGAGTGGTGCTAATAGGACTGTAATGAAGAAAACAACATATTGGTATGGTCGATTTCTAGTTATGAATTGAATGAACAGCGAATTTGGGAAGTTTACCATCGTGGTATAAAGCAGTGGCAGTTGTTCATTGGATTAGGGATGAGGAAGGGGGTGCAGCGGTGTTGTGACATGATGGAAAAGGTGGAAGGAGTGGCAAACGAGTTAGGATGGCGTGCTTGGATGTTAATTATCGTCTTCCTCGTTGTCGTTGACCTCATCGATGTCATCACTGTCATCCCCATGGAGCCTCCTCGAGCCGCTCCTCCTTCATTCGTGCATGGCTGTAGGATCGAGGAGACTGACTAGTGGGGGTGAATAGTCATTTCTAAAATTCTCTCATCTAAAATCTATTGAGATATTTGGCTAAACACAAGTATATAATGCGGAAGCTCAACTCACATTGGTGTAGCACAAACAAATCCTAAATCAACTAGTTCATCTAAAAGCACCAACGATATGACTATGTCAAAGTTTGCAAATCTAGAAAGACAAGTAATCAATTTAATTCTACAAATGTAAATTACTTGAATATAAATTGTGCACAAGAAAACAAACCATAAATGATACGGTCTCTTTTTACCATGGTATTCGGAGACTTGCCGGTCTCCCCTAGTCCACGTTGAGGTTAGCCCAAACGAATTGGAGCGGCTCCACGAATTAAGCCTTCCACCTCAATCCACTAATGGTAGCTCTTTTCGCTCCGAGTAGGTAAGCTCCAACCTTCATGACTTTGCGGGTCTCCTCACAACATTCTTTAGAAGATCACCACACACGACGCCTCCAACACCATCTAGGAGTTGGCAAACTTCAAGAGTAACTAGTCAAGCCCCTTACTTGACTCTTACCACGTGCCACGAATGCACGAGCTCAAGTGGATACAAAATCCACCTCTAGATGCAACACATGCAACTAGATCCTCCCTCCTTCTCACAAAGTACAACATATGCACTATTGAGTGGAGAGTCTCACACTAGCTCAAGACAACAGAAATAAGTCAAGCAACCACCTCTCCAACTGACCACAAGGGGGCATTTATAGCCCACACCAAAAAAACTAGCCGTTGGAGCCAAATCCCTGAAAAATAAAGGCGGCCGGTAGTTCCGCTATGCAAAAACCGGAACTTCCACTCCCCTATTATAGCCACAGTAACGGCTATGTCAGAGCATTAGAAATAGCTGTTGGAAGTCGGTGCGGTACTTCCGTCGTTGTAAATACGGTACTTCCAATTTTCTAGTAGTTCTGATATTTGGCTCGGAACTTCTAATTTCCATGAGGCTAAGTTTTTTAAAAGTTGCTCTCTGGAAAAAACGTACTGCTCAGTTGGACCGGAGCTTCCGAAATTCAGAAGTTCTGTCCTAGCGGAAGTTCTGCCGTTGAGTACGCGGTACTTTGATTTTCCTGACAGGTGCAAATATCTCAACAGATTTTACAAAACACATTTGCAAACTATAATATCATGCACACAAGGATCAACATGATTTTTAACAAGTTACAAAATACATTTGCACACTTTTGAAATCATGACACAAGAAGTAGGTACATGGACTTCCTACAATTGCAAAACAAATTGCAAATCCAAGTCACATGCCACAAGATTTATATATAAGGTTCAACCATTTGCAAAACATACTTGCAAATATAAACATCTTATCATAAAGAATAAAAATATGGACTTCAAGCACTTACAAAACACATTTGCATGCATAGTCCCATATTACTAGGATTCACCACATGAGCTTCGACTATTTGCAAAACACATTCGCAAATATAAGCCTTATGCCAATATGAGCTAGAGCAAGTGAGGTTGATCCATCAACATATGATGAGACTCAAACTACTAGACATGACCCCTCTTAATAGTACGACAACCTATATTAACAATCCGGTCTTTCAATCAAACACCAAGACCGGTAAAAGACTAGGAACACATCCTTAGCCCTAACTAGTCATATCTTTGCCTTGAGCATCCTTTTGAAGCTTGATGACACACATCATCACTTCAATCCGGGCCATTGTCTTGACATGCATCTACACAAGATGTATCCTTCACTCGACCTTTATCAATGCACGATGGGTCTTCACTTGACTTGATGGTCAACACATGATCATCTCCCCTTGGACAGCATCAACTCATGATGTATCTTCTTCTTAATGGCCTTTAACATATGAAGCTATCTTCTTCTTGATAGCCTTCAACACGTTAAGCTATCTTTACATCTTGACTTGATGATCTTCACATGAAGTCATCATCATTTGTGGAACCTAACCTATTCATCCAACTCATGGAAAATGTTAGTCCACAAAACAATTATCATCAATTACCAAACTTCACCATTAACACATAATGAAGAGATTAGATTCAACAATCTTCTATTTTTGATAATTCATGACAATATCAATAAGCAATGAGATAAAAATAGATTTGCGAGTGTACAACTTGTACACAACAATTGTATACTCTAATATAAGCTTTAAACAAAGTTTACTTATCCGGTTATCATTAATCATCTAATCATTAACATATAATGAAGAAGTTAAATGACAACCTGATTACACATGAGTATATATAAACTACGCAAGCTATATATATACACTCAAGAATGATTTCAAAGTAAAGATCCTAAATATACATATGAAAAGAAGCATGGATTAATACTTATGAAACTTCAAAACATAGAGAGCTCCCCCTAAATGTGTGCACACAAATATGTGTAGTGAAGACATATACACATATTGTTTTGGACTATTTGTAGAGTTCAATCTATATTTTAAATCTAGGAATGTACTAGTATTTGAGAAAGTGTGATTTGGAATGCATACCTCTTTTGATTTCATCTTTCCATCCAAATGAGACTAAGCTATAGTATACTTACACAACATATTAGTCCCATGAAAGATTTATCATTTAATCAAATATTTGGATGTGAGAAATGCAACAAGATTAAAAGACGGATATCAAATGCATTTCTCAATGATTTCATCTTTTCATTTAAATGAGACTAAGCATAAATATGTTTAAACAAACATATTAGTCTCATATATACATTTGTTATTATCACCAAAATATTATAATAGTATTTGTCATTATCACCAAAACCAACTTAGGCGGAGTTTGATCTTTCAATGGCTCCATAGGCCTTAGGAACACACCATGAACATGACATCACCGGAGCCCTGCTTTGACAACCTACTATCGCCCCGCGCCCTTCATTCCTTGCTCTGCCACACTACAAGGGAAAAGAGTGCATTGTGCCAACTCGACACTGTGCCCACACGATCAAGCCCAACCCTATGACATTAGTTATGTGCTATGCTAGCTCAATGTTTTCTATTAGCAAACGGTCTAATGGACTTGCGGTGCAAACAAACATAAGTTCAGAGAGCTAAAAAAGTACAATGCAAGTTTAGGGGGTAAAGTGCAACAACCCTACAAGTTCATTGTGCTGAGAAAGTAAAATACAAATTCAGAAAGTAAAGTGGCACAACTCTACAACTTCAGAGGCTAAAAAACTAAAATACAAATTCAGGAGGGTAAAGTGGCACAACTCTATATGTTTAGAGAGCTATAGTGCAATTTCTCTATGTACTACTAATAATTAATATTTGATGTCATCTTTGTGCAAATTTGTTTTTGGAAGAGCATAGCAGCATTGCTTGACATTACATTGATTTGCAAAGTGTATAATGTGACAAATCAAATATGCACATTCAATTAGGGTGTGTTTGGTTGCTTCTATCAAATGGTATGTATATGTAGGGGTGGAAAACGGTAACGGATAGTTCGTTTTATCCGATATTCGTATCTGAGAAAACATTAATGCGGTAAGCAAAATTGTATTCGAAAATGTTCGTATTCGTATTTGAGAATATTCGTATCCGTATTTGAGAATATTCGTATTCACATTCATATTCAAGAATATTCATATACGTATTCGTATTCGAGACTATTTGATTCATATTCGATCTGTTTCTAGAACCCATAAAAAATCCGTACAAATTTCATGATTCAAAATTTGAATTTCGGCGGTTTAAAACCAGCAACTGGTTAAAAACCAGTGAAAAATCAGCAAAACCGCTAGGAATCCATTTTATCCGATATTCATATGCAAGAAAATCCGTATTAAAAATATCCATATTCGTATTCGAGAATATTCGTATCTGTATTTGAGAATATTCGAATTCGTATTTGTTTTAAAAATATGGATTTGTATTCGTATTTGAGACTATTCGATCATATCCGATCCGTTTCCACCCCTACATATATGGGATGGTCCTAGAGAAAATATCATTCATGTAGTTAGGTGTTTGAACTTAATGTCTCATCCTAGATAGTAGGATACAAATTTAAGGAATATTTTCTCTAGATAATGAATCATCCTATTTACCAAAAACAATATGACCCATATGATATAGGTCATCCTATCCCATTCAACCTCATCCCACAAACCAAATTGTGACATCCCAAAATTTTTTAAATTTTATTTGTTATTTTCTAGAATTTGAAGTTCTCTATTTTCATTTGAGCATAGATTAAGAACTATTAAAGTTTGGGAGAAATTGCATTCAAAATGATTTTATTTTAGTTCCTTGCATTTTATTAGAATTATAGGAATTTTCTGGGATTTATTTGGATCTTTTTGCTAAATTCTAAGCTGTTTTTCCTCGGGTTTTTTGAAAATAAAAAGGAAAATAAAATGCCTCTCTCCCTCCGGCCGACGCGTGGATGGCTGGGATCCACCCAAGTCGCCGCCATCCAACCACCCGCTCAACCCCTCTCCGAGCGACATGTGTGTAGTCCGATCCCTTCCACGTCGCCCCCGACCCATCTTACCTACCCCCTTCCACTTAAACGCCTCAGCCGCCCGATCCTTCCCAATTGTTATAAATTTTTGCATATCTCTAATTGCTATTGATTGTTATAAACTTTTTTATAGCTATTATATTTTCTAGCAACAGCTGCTGCTTATATGTACCTGTCATTAGTTCAATTATTAGATGGTGACTCTCAGTTCGCAGGTAAACGGGCATGGCTATGGGGGACGGTACTCGAGGGCGACAGGTATAACCGTATGAGCGAGGTTTTTCACCCGTCGTCTTTCGCGGGTATGCCTGTAGGCTTAAATCGAAGTCGCGGGTACGGATATGGGCAAGCACTATCCGTACCCATCATGCCCGATTGCCATCCTACTGTAGTTGGAGCACAAGCTTTTGACTTTTCTTTTCGCTACTAAACGAGAAGTTTCTCTGCAAGTCTATGCCATACGGCCCATGCATTCACCCATATTAGGTCATCGGTCAATCAAAAGCAAAAAGCTGCAAGGCTAAAAGAACCTAGCTAAGAAATCAAGAAGTTATAAAGATGGGCAAATAATCAAGTCAAAAATTGCTATGTACTTATCTTTACGATGCATTCACTGTGTACTTAAACTAAAAAGTCATAAAAATTTCCAAAAAAATTATAAATATACTTCATGGTTTATTCCATCTATGTATAAAATTTCAAGTTCAAATTCATTCTATGTTAAGAGTACCAAAAAGGAAAATCTAATAATATTTGTTAGATTTTTCTCTTTTCTGGTACTCTTAACATAGAATGAGTTTGAACTGAAATTTTATACATATGTAAAGCAAGTTTGGAAATATATGTATAAAATTTTTAAAATTTTTTGTGATATTTTTTAGTTTGACTGCACAATAAACATATAGTAAAAATAAGTAGATAGCAGTTTTTGCCATAATCAATTACCGAGAGATTAGTCCCTGTTATTAATGACGCACGTAACTTGTGGCAAATTATCAATTTTCTCCTTAAAAAAACTCGCACGGCGCAAACGGCAAAGATCGGATCACAGGTCACGCACGGGCAAGCCTCAGATAACTGCGCACAGTTCCTCTGTGCGCTGCCTTAACATTCTCGAATCTGACGACGTCGTCGAGAGGGATGGAGGCGGCGGCCGGAGGCGGCGGGAGGTTGTGTGTGGTGACGGGCGGCCGCGGCTTCGCGGCGAGGCACCTCGTGGCGATGCTGCTCCGCTCCGGCGAGTGGCGGGTGCGCGTGGCCGACCTGCCCGCCGCCATCGCGCTCGACCGCGACGAGGAGGAGGGGATCCTCGGCGCCGCACTCCGCGAGGGCCAAGCTGCCTACGCCTCCGCCGACCTCCGCGACAAGGCCCAGGTCGCCGAAGGTGTGTGATCCCAGATCGTTAGGCCGGGTAGGGTTTGGGGGTCATGTGGTGTCCGATTCGTGTTGGTGTGGGATCAAGAGCTTCGATTGTATGAGTTTATCGGGTCGCCCCAGAAATAGGTAGGACTTGGAGGGACCAATGATGCGTGATATGTGAGCCACATGATTTGAGTTCGCAATGGAGCTGTTTTGCCTTAGCGTGTTATAGTTTAGTTTGATAAATTAGTGTGCTAAGACTAATGATAGATAAAAAAAAATTTTATTTATCTACATTGATAGATGCAATCTTGATCTTGTTGTCAACCAACGCTCTATTAACTTGACGTTATATTTATCACCGGCTGTGAGGTCTGTTTAGCTGCATGACGGTTTAATGCTTCATTTTGGTCCCGGCTTTTGCTCCTGCATTGATCCCGTGGAACTTGTTAATTGTTTCACTGAGGGTCATCTATGATATGGATGCAAGAAGTGGTGGCACAAAACCAGGAATTGAACTTTGGTATATACCCAGATTTATCCCGTTGTTTTACTTTCAGAGGCCTCTTTGTTAGTTGCAGTTATCTTAGCAGTTCTCCAGTTTGTTAAGTTTCTTGAAATCTTAAAACTACAACTTGACATCCTGATACTTGTCTCCTTTAATTCCTATGGCAAAAAGGTGTTTATGGGCATTAATTTAGTTGATTGATGTTTATTGCCTTTGTTCTTATGTCCATTGTATGTGTTCTTTGTCTGCAGCTTTTGAGGGGGCCGAAGTAGTTTTCCATATGGCTGCTCCAGACTCATCCATCAACAACTTCCATCTTCATTATTCAGTTAATGTTGAGGGTTGGTAATGCTAACTTGTATGCCGGGCAACTTTGGTTCCTGATTAGCCAATATACTGACCTTTGTTTATGAGATGCACCAAGTCGATTTCCTGTTGTTCTTCTATGTATTACTATTAAAAATGCTGATTAGACTCCTTTGGGTTATTTTTATTGTTTTGGATGTCACATAATTAGGCAAAGTTTGTTTATTTAATGACTTGTATAACACACTTCACAGGAACAAAGAATGTCATTGATGCTTGTATCCGTTGCAAGGTGAAGAGACTTATCTACACTAGTTCACCAAGTGTAATTTTTGATGGAGTTCATGGAATTTTCGATGCAGATGAATCAATGCCTTACCCAGATAAGGTCTGTTTTCATATGGATTACATTATTTTTGTTTGTCAATGGTTCATGATTATTTACAGCTTTTCTGACAAGATGTTTTCTTACTCCAGTTTAATGATTCATATTCAGAAACAAAAGCAGATGCAGAAAAATCGGTGATAAGGGCTAATGGTAGGGATGGGCTTCTTACTTGTTGTATACGCCCAAGTAGCATTTTTGGCCCTGGTGACAAGCTACTGGTTCCTTCTCTGGTTGCTGCTGCAAGGGCAGGAAAGTCCAAAGTAAGAACAGCTACATGTGTGTACATTTCTGTATACTAAGTTCGTAATTCATGAGTCTGTCTCAATGTTTATGTTTACATGTTGATATTAATAATTTATGAATTCCCATATAATAGATTCAGAATGCCATTTGTTTTTTATTAGTAACGTAAATCATATCGGACAAAATAAATGCTTTAAGCATACTGAACTGCCTTATCCGTTCTTTTGTTCTATTTTCCAGAGAGCTTCACACCGAAGTGACTGAACTACTTTCTTTTGTTTTGTTGTCTGGAATAGTTCCTAAAAAATATGCTATTTGCTTATATTTTCATTTGCAGTACATTATTGGTGATGGGAACAACTACTATGATTTCACCTATGTCGAAAATGTGGCATATGGCCATATTTGTGCAGAGAAAACTCTGTCGTCTGAAGACGGTGCAAAGAGAGCAGCTGGAAAAGTAAGTCTCTTGGTTAACATTAACATCGTAATTTTAAGATTCCATGACATGATTTTATGTTCCTTTTCCAGACCTACTTCATAACAAATATGGAGCCTATAAAATTCTGGGAGTTTATGTCATTGATTCTAGAAGGTCTTGGATATGAAAGGTATTCGCTTCTCCAGTTCAATTTTTCATCCACTAAATTTATTTTATGTGAAACATTGTGGAGTGTGTCCATTGTCTTAGTAGACTCATATACTGTATCTTAATATTTAGGTTGTCAATTCACATTTACCTCACTTAGAATAATCTTCATTTGATATCTGCCAAATTTATGATAGATGACTTTCTCATAAAACTGGAAAGCTCATGTGGTCTTACCTTTACCTCAAATCTTGTGGTGTTTGGTGGTATTTTCCACCCACAAAATGCATTCCTAAATTGACAAAGTGGTGCACTCTAGCTCATGTTCACTAAATTGCTCCTGCAGATTTAGAGATTATTAATTTGAGATGCATATTGAGTTTGGTTGACTGCTAAATTTGGAGCATGTTGAGATAATTTTTATTGCTTTATCTCAAGTTTCCAATCGAATGTCATCTTTTGATATCATAGATTAGTCAGTTAAGAGCTGGTGATAGGAATTATTACAGTTCCCTAAACTTGATAAATAGTTGGGCTGTGTTTCCTGACTGCACGTGCTACTGAAGTTGAATCAGCTGTTACAGATCTCAGATGATTTTACTGCTGGACTCTACTGTGATCTTCAATGATACCTATATACCTATGAAAAGTGTTTTGAGGATGGGTAGTCGGGAATACATTTTACATCTATTTGAGTGGGTCAGTAACCAGCATCCTAATGTACTAGAACTTTGTTGCAGACCTTCAATAAAAATACCTGTCTGTGTTATGATGCCAGTGGCTCATGTGGTAGAATGGACTTATAAGACGTTCTATCACTATGGAATGAGGGTTCCTCAGCTGACACCTTCACGGATCAGGCTCCTCTCATGCAACAGGACATTCAGCTGCTCAAGAGCAAAAGATCAGCTTGGTTATGAACCCATTGTGTCACTCAAGGTGTTTTTCTGTGCCCTGTTGGTTTACTAATGACCTTGCTTGACTCCATAAGTTTTTGTTTGTGATGGTTGGGCCGAACTGTCAAAAAGAAGGATTTCAGTTCATTGCCTACTTTTGTCTCTTCTGAAGGTCTTCACTATAAGTAATTGATCATCTGTTTTTAAATTCAGGATGGACTGAAGAGAACAATAGAGTCGTATCCCCATCTACAAGCTCAGAATCAAAGGAGTATATCAAAGGCTTCAATTTTCCTTGGGAATGGAAATCGTATGACCCCCCCTCTCTCTCTCTCTCTTGCACACACACACAAGGTCCCACTCTCTGTACCCTAATATCTATATATACTTAGCACCTCTGTACTTACTATAATTTCCGTCTTGAGATGCTATTAAATTTGTCTATTGATTTTGCAGTTGCAAAAACAGTTCTTTGGGAGGATAAGAAGCAAACAATGACAGTGCTACTACTATTGGCCATTACCTACTACCACTTATTTACATGTGGTTACACTTTAATCACAGCAATGGCAAAACTTTTCTCGCTCGCTGCACTGTTCTTATTCATTCATGGCATGCTGCCTGCAAATGTGTATGGTCCTCTGTTAGTCTGTTTTCTTTTGCTGACTATACATGCTAGCAGATAGTTAAACATCATTTGGGCATTTTGTTCATATTAGCATGTCCTCAAGTGTGTTCCTTATTTGCTAAGATCGTGATTGTTGAATATTTTTGCAGGTTCGGCGCCAAGGTTGAGAAACTTGAGCCCTCAAACTTTCACATCTCACAGGTGGAGGCGCATCATATTGCTCATTCAGTCAGCTCATCATGGAACTCTTTAGTTGGCATGCTAAAATCGCTTTGCAGAGGAAATGATTGGCAACTGTTTTTCAAGGCATGATACACTCTGTTTCTTTTGTGAAATATAAATTAGTTTTTTTATTGCACACTTTACCGTCCTAAATGTTGTGCTACCTTCTGACACTTGGCACAACTTTTGTGTTAGTGTCTAACTGTAATCCCTTTGTTTTTGTCAGGTGGTATTCTTCTTCCTGGTTGTCAGCATCCTTAGTTCCATGTCTTCGCAGGCTGCATTTAAAATAGGTAATGAAAAACATCACGCCTCCCTTTTTAAATCCTACAAGGCATGCAATATGAGCAGATGACTGATGACGAGAAATTTACATGGCAACAATAGGTATTCCTCTGATTTTCATAGGCTTCAAAGCATATGAGAAATGGGAGGACACCATCGACAGCCTGGTGGACGATGCCTGCTCATTTGTTCTGCAGTCAAGGCGGAAATAAACGTAGACGATGAGCTCTGAACAGTTGAATGGCTTTGTTTAGCGAGATTAACTTTATATTCAGCTATTTCTCTGTTTTTTCCTCCTAAACTTCAAATGAAGGATTGTAGACTGTTCCTTACGGTAGTTGATGTAAGATGCGGAAGTGTGCATTTGTTTTGTAAGAGTTTTTCCCCACTGTATTGTTTGAAAGATTGATGCATATTGAATTAATTTTGGCAAGAGACTAGTTTACGATCCTACTGAATCTTCCTGATTTATTTCAATTTTTCAGCTCCCTAGTAGTTGTGTATTATGCTGTTATTTAATAAACTCTTAGCAATTATTTAATATACCCATCTTGAGAAAATGTTAAGTAGCTGCTACTGTTTTGTGCTGTGCTGCTCCATTGAATCAATGCCCTGCTCCATTGACTACTTGGTGCTGCTGCTAGCTGCTGCCACTACTCAAGAATCTTGCAATGCTTGATCTTGTCAAATCCAAAGGGTAATCTCTTCATGTGCTGAATGTAATCAAATTGGAAATAGCCATGTAACATTTGGGAACACTTTAATTGGCTAAAAATGTTGAGATAAGAACAGAACATTTTCTGCACTAGAGAACAATGCCTTCGGAATTCATAAAGCATATAGATTTTAGTAGACGTGGAATCTCTAGATAAAAACACATTTTCAGACCTACAAGTTAAACGATCTACACAAAAGCCCAACATCCGTTACAGAAGTGAGTACACTCTCCACCCACTACAATTTAAAAATTTCACTAAAAGCTATAAGCCAGCATCAACACCAACTTTAGTAGACGTGAAATCTCTAGATAAAAACACATTTTCAGACCTACAGATGCCACCCATTTATAGAAGGCACACAAAACCCACTACACTTGAACCAGCTACTCCAGCATCAACACCAACTAGTTACCCACTACACTTGAACTAGCTACTCCAGCATCAACACAAACTAGTATAATAGTAATAATATCCATCTCATTAGATGTATAGAGAATCATACTATGGAAAGAGGTTACTCTGATCGGTTAGAAAATAAAGAGTGATGAAAAGTTAAAGAAATAGAGCGATTGAAGGAGAACAGATATACGACCACCAACTCGTTCTTTTATACTAGTAATGATATCCATCTCATTCTGGAGGCAACCACGAGAGGCAACCACCAAGCAAACAAAGTAGCACCTAACAGCAGTTGCACTGACTCAAAATTGAATGACATCAGGTTGATTTTTTCCACAAAACAGAACTCGAAAATCTCACAAAATTGAACTGAACATAGTATCTCAAATTGAACCAAAATTGAACTAAATAAGACATGTTTCCATGCTTCTACTGTAATTGCTAATTTATTTAATCACAAAGTCGAACCGTACACAATTGTGACGTCCATTGCAGGCTTGCAACATTTTGAATTCAGCTACATTTGGGGGAGAAAAGAAGAGCAGCAATTGTGATCAACTGTAGTTGTCCATGGATGATGCAATGCGTAATCCGTACAAGATTTTTTTTTGGGCATTCAGCAAGCAGCAACCATACATTTTGAGCAGCCAGCAGGACCAAATCATACATCACAACACACACGAATTGGTTCATCAGATTCAGTACATTATCCCGTAACATATATTTAGAACATCATCCATAACTGTACAAGGCTCGAGCTGATAGCATATGGAAGATGGTACATGTATAAAGCAATTACAAAATGAAAAAGGGAATTGCGGATGATGATGATGCAGCAACTTTAGGCATGCACAACAGGGAGAACCCTTGAACAAGTACATGTACTTTACTTCAGTCATCAAATTACCCGTTAGTTTTTTTTGCTACGTCTTAGCCTTCCAAAAGCAAATGATGACATGATTAGTGCTAGTTATCAAAAAAGTAGAGGGCGGCTTGCCACATTGATGATTGTGTTTCTATACTTCAGTGTGCCCACATTGATGATTTCCTTTTTTTATAATGCAGTTTTTCATGGATGACTGCCTTCAACAACTCATGGACCCCATTGATGCTGGAGAGGGAGATCAGTTGAAGAACTTGATACTGAGTGAGAGGCTCTCCAAACTTGTCCAGATGAGGCTGGAAATGCAGGCACCATACATATCAAAGTGCCCTCCTTTCTTTCCCCCTTTGCGTTTAATTAAATCGTCTGATGACTACATTTCCAACTGTATACGACAGTCTCAACCAGCAAACATGTCAACAAGCTTAAAGCAGAGAGCAGTCCTTGTTGATGCGATTTGGCATGCCGCTGGAGATGCTGGTTCAGACATTGATTGGTATGTGAAACGTACTGTGCTTGGTGGTATCTACTCAACCTCAGAGGTGTATAGGTTAACAGATAATTCTTTAGGTTTGCATTTTTCCGTAAACATGATATTAATTCCCTATTTCTGTCCTACTAGAAATTCCAAACCAACTTTAGCAATGCATTCTCTATAAATAATTTAACAGAAAGCATTGAAATGGATACAGTTTACCATGTTGTATTTTTTTTCTTTGTAATGAAACCAGAGTAAACTGTGCTTGAAGCTGGCAGTTTAGAATTATAACCTTTTACACTCGAATGGTCTTGTAGAGTAAATAGTTCGATTTCCTGTCTCTTTCAGAACCCTGAGTGCTATGAAAGCTGGATTTGTCTTAGATGCACTAGTATTATAAAAGAAAACTATATGTAACTCACATTTTCGTTTCACAATTGATTCGAGTATAGACTTGTGTTGATTGTTCCCCATTACCGTTGGCACTTGGCAGAGTTTCGTGATACATAGGGGTAAAAACGGGTCGGGTTCCCGACCGATCCGACACCGAATCCGATTTGTACCGAATCTGACTAGTACCGAATCCAGAGAAAAAATATGGGTTAGGATATGGTAACAGCAATATCCGTCCGAATCCGATACATCTTCAAGTTTGATTTCAGGTTAGTGCTACTATTTGACGTTTCATTTTCTTTTGCAATGGTAAAATAAAATCTTCCACATCAGCTATTAAATAGTAACATCAAGTCGGTCGTCCTACTCCATTTATTTGCCCGTATGCATTCCTTACAAACAAGTAGGGTGCAAACGAAATGGGTTAATCCCGACCGATCCGACACCGAATCCGATTGGTACCGAATTCGGAGAAAAAATATAGGTTAGGATATGGTAACAGCAATATCCGTCTGAATCCGACCCGTTTTCACCCCTAGTGATACATGGACATTTGTCAGTCGCTGTATCAAGGATGCTCTTGATCTTCAGAAAACTTTTAAGGAGGTAGCAGATTAATTATGCTCAAATCGCACTGCATAAGCTGTTTTAGATTTCCTCGGCCCCATGGTGGTATTAACCTGCTGATCTGAAATGATCCTCTATGCAGTCCGCATATCTGGCTGAAGCCGTGGGAGCAGGCATGGGTGGCTCCTTACAGTGCGTCCTGAGTAGAGTCTTCCAGAAATGAAGTACATGAACTTGTATTGCCGGCTGTGCATTGGATACTTTTCACTCTCAACGTTTCCACTAGCACTTTTTATATACCAGTTAGCACGTTTCGAGCCAAATAAAGCAGACTGGATGATGGTTACGGTCTGTTTTTTCAGCTTCTAAAAACTACTTTTCAGCTTTTCTACAGTTACTAGCTTTTAAATAGAGTATTTTTTTAGATAGGATCTAGTAGTTAATTGTAGTACACACTTCACTGACTTTATTTATATCGGTAAAAACCGTACGTGAGTTTATATTACTCTGTAATCTCTCGTACAAATAGCTTAAAAACCACAAGTCACAGTTAAGTAAAAAAGAAAATCATGTTAGATTTCCCGACGATGCATATAATACCTAGTTTTTCAAATGAATGCTGTCTCCTACAAGAGAGAGAGAGAGAGAGGATGCTGTCAGGATCCACATGTGCGCAGAGCTGAGGAATTATTTAGTGCATCATTTTGAGTTGTTAATTAGGAAATAGCAGCGGTGAGCTTTTCAGCTTTTTTTGCATCAATCATCGTGAACAAACGAAGGCCACTCGCAGCTTCGCGTGGACGAGTTGGTCCCTCAAAAATCGATGACGTGCGACGTAGATGATGACACAAGCAAAAGTTGATGTCAGATGATGTAACGTGCTATGACATCGCATAATTCCAGGAATTATCCCGATTCCTCAGGCCTTTGATTAAAACCATTCAATTCGGATTCTGCACATGGTATTTGGCATTCCACTGAAATAGATCTGTAGAGCTCAGTAGCGAAGTCGGGAATAAAATCAAAATA
Organism: Dendrocalamus sinicus; assembly: GCA_036346575.1. Taxonomy (NCBI): domain Eukaryota; kingdom Viridiplantae; phylum Streptophyta; class Magnoliopsida; order Poales; family Poaceae; genus Dendrocalamus; species Dendrocalamus sinicus. Next base: position 15,582,053 of record CM070658.1, on the reverse strand, counting down.
ACCTAACCACTTAAGCTAAATTATCATAAGTATAGTTTTTTACTATTATGTAATTCAAATTCATATATAAATAAAAAGATAAATAAAACAAAAAAGAGAGAAATATATGTATAAAATCTTGAAAGATTAGACAATTAGGTCAACTATGTCAAAAGGCTGTACATAAAATTTTATAATTTTTGAAACTCGTTTGTTATATATAAGAACTTCTACAAATAGCATAATCGTATAAATTTTTGAGCAACATTCAGAGCAAATAAAATTATAAAAAATTGCACAATCAAGTACATTATGTAAGGAGGCTGTATATAAAATTTCATAATTTGTTTAGCTCATTTGCTATATTTAAAAATTCAAAAAAAGCAAACATAAACTAGTAATTAAGCCAAGTAATTAAACCGACTTAATTACCTAATGCTGGTGGTAGGGTGGCATAGAGGAGCCGCACGGTCATCGTGCGGCCTTCGCATAGCTACATGGTGGCCAGGCGGCAAGCCCCTGCCATCTGGCCACGGGGCACCGCTGGCCACATGTCAGTTCTATAGCACTGTGACCAGGTCATCGTGCGGTAGAAACGCTATTTTTATAATTATCATGTGACTGCATCTATTCTTATAAATTTGAGTTTAAAACGTGTCAAAATGCCAAAAACTCTAAATAGAGGATTAACAAATCAGATTAACTTTTTTTTCCATCTATCGTGAACAAACGAAGGTCACTCGCGGCTTCGCCCGGACGAGTTGTCCCTCAAAAATCGATTACGTGCGACGTAGATGATGACACAAGCAGAGGCGATGGCAGATGATGCAACGTGCTATGACATCACAGAATTGCAGGAATTATCCAGATCTCGATGACCCGGCCAAGTCAAGTCTACTGGCCAACTAGAATCATCATCCCGTTCTTGTCTGGATGGCCAATGGGACGGTCAATCGATCGACATGTGTAGTGGGTACGAAATGGACGAATGGTAGGCATTTTTTCTGTATGCCATTGATTGAATTTGAGATGGAAATTTTAGCGTAGCTCTGGGTCAGCTGCGATGAGGTCAAGCTGGGTTTAATGAGCCCCGTTTTATTTTAGTACACATAAGCATTTTGGTGGTGCTCCACCAAATTTTTGGTTTAAGCTTTTAATAGTGATTTTTAGTTTTTAAGCTAAAATTATACTGTAACGATTGTTAGCTTTTTAAGAAAAAAATTAAAAAAATCGTGACAATACAAAAGAATAAGACAAAAAAGAAAAGGCAAAAAGTTAAAAAAAGTCAAAATAAACCAAAATTAGAAACTAACATGTTACAAGTGCCTACTGACTTAAATAAGCTAAAAACAAAAAATACAAAAGTTGACGCCGTTTGAAGCAATGTGAAAGAGATAACATGATTCCAAAGAAAGAAACAAAGCCTTACTTGGGTGCACCCAAGAATTCGTGTCCCCCCTTTAGACACTCGAACACTTTGGGTGGGTTCTGTTTAGCTATGGATGGTTTATGACTGCAGCTAATGGCTTTTGGTCTTAGCGCAACACTTGTACGAATGAACCAAATACCAATAAACTGCTTTAAAACGATTGTCCTAATAAACCGCTTCAAAAGACGAAAGTCGTCATGTTTGTTTGTCATGAGAAACCATAATTCATAAGTAGAAAAAATGGGGACTTTTGTTGCTCCATTTAGAGGCTGGTGAGGCCCCACCACTTGATTAAGGGGGTACATCTGAACTTAATTATTTTGCACCAAGGAAAAACATATATTAGATTAAAATGTCCTCAATGGTTGAGTATAACAAGTTGTAAATAATAACTACTCCCTTCGTTCCTAACATTCTTGGATTTTGCACAACAACTAAGGCTATGTACAATATGTTTACATGAGCTGTCTATAGTCTTTGCTACCTAGAATTTTTGCTGATGTAGATGAAAGAGAGTAAAGAGAGAGAAATCGATTGTCTACTAACTAGTAGCTGGCTATTATACAAAAACAATAAAAAACAATGAAAGGGCATGTATTGCACAAGAAATAATGAAAAAAAAACAATGAAAGAGCATTAAAAGACTACACAATCCATAAATACAAGCAAAAAACAACTCACTGCACAAACTGTCTATAGGTGACATGGATGGATGTTATAGACAATAGTTATATATACCATTGTACAATCTCTAAGGAATACATAGAAAAGACCATATTACCCTTCTTCAATTTATCATTTATTACTCTCGGATGATACGCATTACTTTAATTCTTCGTAGTAAATGACCTTGAAAATAACGACGGGCAATGAATGAAAATGGCATGTAAAGGAAAAAATGGTTCAAGGTTATCTTGAAATTGTAGAATTACATGTATTTTGAAATGAGAGGAGTATATAATGAATGTAACTGTTCAAGCAATGGCACTGTAGTAAATCTTTTTCAGATTTAGCCACCAGACGTCCGTTTTTGCTAATCTAGCCCTCTCCTCGACCTCAGCAGCCATAACAGGTGACACGTATCGCCTATCGCGTTACAAGAGCTTGACAACTGCTGCCAAGATACTAGAGCTCGAGAGCACCTGCAAATACATAGTTGCTCAAGAGCAGGGCACTGCCTAGCCCATAAGATCGACAGTAAGTTAGGATTTATGATTAGCACTAATTACCAACCGGCATCCTGCCGAGCTTAGAGAGCTCTATTGGTACCTCCGTACCTATGAGTTTAAAGAGGATAATAGATATGAAAAAGGGTGTCCAGAAGCTATTTTTAAAAAAAATACCTATAATATTATTTGTGTAAATAGTTCAAATGAATGATCTTCACAAGTTAAGGCTTCTGGACTAATCCACCCAAGTTCAATTAGTTGGTCAATGCTTGGTTTGTGCTTGATGAGCATTGAGTAGTAGTTTAGTACTAGCAACCAAAGGAGTGTGACTTCCTTTGGGGAGCGGCTCAGGTGTTAGGGCCCCTGTATATAGGTAGATGTAGGACTCTCTGCATATAGCTATGTGCAGGTCATTTATAACGCGACACATGTCAAAAAATACTTAAAAATCCAAAAAAATAAAAAATATTTTTTAAGTACTTAAAAAATACTTTTAATTATCCAAAAATACTTTTAAAAATACTTACAATTTTTTTAAGTACTTAAAAAAATATTTATTATTTTTAGATTTTTAAAATATTTTTTGATTTTTTTATACGTGTTGCGCCGTGAAGGATCCTGCACATAGCTATATGTATGGTCCCTGCGCTGAGCCCATTCCCTTGTGCCCTAAATGGCACTTTGATGACTGGGATACACATCAAGAGTACAAGGCCAATGGGAAAGCAAGAACAAGGTCAAGGTTGGGGGGCGCACGCGTTTATTAGAAACCAAGACTTGGACATCCGTCAACGTCCCGTAGGCATTAATCTACTATTGGATGTCTATTTGGAGTACGTCATCCATTACGGCCCCGTTTGGCAGAGCTCTAAGCTGGTCATCTGTAGCTCTAGGAAATCCTGGATCTAGAGTTGCAGGCATGTTAAGTGCATTTACATGACTCATTTCATTTATATTATATATTAAATAAAAATATTTAAATAACTTTAATTTAGTCAACAAACTACAGATTCAGCATAGATCTCGGAGCTAGAGTTATGCCAAATGGGGCCTACGTAGGACTGTAGTCGGTTCCAGAATCGCTATTACTTGGTATTATGACCAGGTTCCTTTGAGTCTAAAATTTGCTTATATTTATACTATCTTTAGTAATTAATTTTTAAATGATATATTTTTCAAGTTATAGTTAATAAAAAATTATAGTAAAAAATATACTGAGTTTAATTATACCAACTAAAATTATATGAAAATATTTTTCTCTACGTACTACCTCTTAGAAATAATCAATATTTAAATATTTAAATCATAAATTATCAGTAAAAAACCCATTCTGTATCGCACCGACGTCCACGAGTTACGTCAATTGGGCAAAAGGATATTTTTTTATTGAGTTGGCATAGATGCACCGGTTTCTGGACTTTCGGCCTGGCATCTCCGTAGGCCAGTTGTTGGCATCGAATCTTGAGGTCATTTTTGCCTCTTGGCATCGGTTATTTTGGGACACCACTCTCCGTAGGCTGTGCTAGGTTGGATGGAAAAACTGTAGTTTATGATTAAAATTACACTGTAGTTAAAGGTGATTTATTTGACGTAATTAAATTTAAAAAAAAATTAAAAATAGAAAAATATGTTAACTCATCACAGACAACACAAACGGATACAAAAAAGAACCGGCAAAAAAGCTAAAAAAACCAAAAGTTCAGAAAAAGATGATGTTGTGGCTACAGATCAAACAGAGAGAGATGGTAGTGGAGAGTAATGAAATTGTGTGTAATAGCCTCTCCTCTCCCCATGGCTTGTGCTCATATATATATATGCACATGAGGAGTGCTTTTACAATTATACCTTTACATCTGGTTATCCCCTCTCGGGCAGTTATGTCATTACACATGGCCTATTCTAGGCCTTATAACCTTCCTACCAGGCCTGCTGGGGTTAGGCGGGGGCCACCCCTACGACAGGAGCCTCTCATGGTGAAGGGCTTCACAGGGCCGAAGCCAAGTCGCCGAGTCCTTTGGCCCCATCCGTCCCCTGCGGCCCGTGAATTTCTCCGAGCTTGTGGCTGGGGAGCCGGAAGCCTGGGATGGTGCTGGCGGAGGCGGGCGCCTCTGCCGAAGTGGACGCGCGCGTTCCGTCCCCTACCCTTCGAGCGGGTGGCGCGGCGGGCGCCTGGTCGGAGTGGACGCGCGCTCCGTCCCCTACCTTCGAGCGGGTGGCGGCGCTGGCGCGCCTAACCGAGTAGACGCGCGCGCTCGTCCGCTACCCTTCGAGCGGGTGGCGTGGCCGCGCCTAGTCGGAGTAGACGCGCGCTCCGTCCCCTACCCCCGAAATAAGGGTAACTATGCGCGCCGGGCTTGCAACGCATCTTGCTAGGCGCTGCGACCGTTGTGTTTGCGGGCGCTTGCCTCGGCCGTCCTTTGACGAGGCCCGCGTTCGGGAGCGGAGGGCGCTGAAGCCACCGTGAAGCAACCGCGCCTTCGCGCGAAGGATGAGGAATGTCACGCGGCGGGGATGCCACGGCGGCGCGCACAAAGACGGTTATAGAAGCTTCGGCGCCGCGGCGGAGGCGCCGCCTTCCTCCAGCGGTCGCCGCCCTAGAAGGGAGAACGCCCGGCTAGCGAAGTCATTTGCGAGAACCGCCTTGCCACGGAGAATGCGTCCATGCCGGCATGGCGGGCCATGGAGTCTCGAACCGGACCCTCAGAGATCTGTGCGTCCGAGTGCCGGACACTACGCATGGGCCGGAGGCCTGTTGAAGACGCCGGGCGATCGAGGAGGGGCGGCGTTGCTCTTCATGGCGCGAGAACCTTTGGCGAGCATGCGGCTATGTTGGTGCGTGCTTCCCTCGCCACGCTTCATACCGTGGGTGTAGGCATACCAGAGCTAGCGAATCCGCAATCGGATCCGCCCGCCAGCGGGTTATGTCGGACGCCATCTGCTCCGTCGGGCCTAGCTCGCAAAACTTCCACCAACGGTGTGGGGCGGTTCGGGAAGCTGCTACAAGGTCGCCGTGCGCGAGACGCGCATGGGGGAGGACCTCCTCCGGTGGCTTGAAGGGTCCTTCGGGGCGTGGCGATGGCGGCGCGGCCGTCGCACCACGCCAAGGCCGAGTGTTTGGTCGGACAGGCGGGGATGATGTACGGGTTCTTAGGCTTGTTACCATGTAACCCTTTTGCTTTTGCAATGGAACCAAGTAGTACTCTATGCTTGGTCTTACCCGCAATTAACGCAGAGGCGGTCCGCACAATCTCGTTTATACTTCGTGGGTGGCGTGTGCGGGGCGACCCTCCATGCTACGACTTCCCTTATAGTCCGGAGACTCGCGCGTGCGAGCTGGGCTCGGCGCTACGCCTTATTTAAAGTCCGTGGACTAGTGCGTGCGAGCTAGGCTCGGCGCTCGTCTTCTTTATAGTCAGGAGACTCACGCGCGTGCGAGCTAGGCTCGGCGCTACGTCTTATTTAAAGTCCGTGGACTAGTGCGTGCGAGCTGGGCTCGGCGCCACGTCTTCTTTATAGTCCGGAGACTCACGCGCGTGCGAGCTGGGCTCGGCGCTTCGTCTTATTTAAAGTCCGTGGACTAGTGCGTGCGGAGCTAGGCTCGGCCACGTCTTCTTTATACTCGGAGAGTGCGCGTGCGAGCTGGGCTCGGCGCTCACGTCTTCTTTATACTCGGAGAGTGCGCGCGGGCGCGCCCCGCTGCGTCTTATTTATACTCCGTAGAGTGCGTGCGGAGCTGGGCTCGACGCTTCGTCTTATTTAAAGTCCGTGGATGGTGCGTGCGAGCTAGGCTCGGCGCCACGTCTTATTTATAGTCCGCAGACTCGCGTGTGGAGCTAGGCTCGGCGCTCGTCTTATTTAAAGTCCGTGGATGGTGCGTGCGAGCTAGGCTCGGCGCTCACGTCTTCTTTATAGTCCGGAGACTTGCGCGTGCGAGCTGGGCTCGGCGCTACGTCTTATTTAAAGTCCGTGGATGGTGCGTGCGAGCTAAACTCGGCGCTTCGTCTTCTTTATAGTCCGGAGACTCGCGCGTGCGAGCTAGGCTCGGCGCTTCGTCTTATTTAAAGTCCGTGGATCGTGCGTGCGAGCTAGGCTCGGCGCTTCGTCTTCTTTATAGTCCGGAGACTCGCGCGTGCGAGCTAGGCTCGGCGCTTCGTCTTATTTAAAGTCCGTGGGTGGTGCGTGCGAGCTAAGCTCGGCGCTTCGTCTTCTTTATAGTCGGAAACTTCGCGCGTGCGAGCTGGGCTCGGCGCTTCGTCTTATTTAAAGTCCGTGGACTGGTTACGCTCATCGTGGGCGGGGATGTCTTGGAGCGGCAATCTTTATTGAGGTCCGTTTGCGGGCGAGCATCGCCGATCAACAAGACGGCGGTGTCGCCATCGTCCTGTTTCTAGGCGTAGTACCGCCGCAACTTTGTCCGCGTTCCATGTGTGCGGAAGGCTTGTCCTTCGAGCGTGGCGAGCGTCGCCCCGCCGGCAATGCCTCATCACGATGTACGGGCCTTCCCACTTGGACTCGGCTTGCCGGTCTCTCGCTGGAGCGCCACTCGAGGACGAGATCCCGGACTGAACCCCGCGGGCATACAGAGCGGTCCCGTGCACGCATGCTTGCCGCGCGTGCTTCTCGACATGGTGGGCTGCGTCGGCTCGTATCCCATCGAGGAGGTCCAAGCACACACGGCGCTCTTCTTGGGTGCTTGGGCGAGGACTCTCCGCGGCCGCCTTGATTTCCTCGGGTGTCACCGCCTCGTCACGAAGAGGAGCTTGAATGGAGTGAACCCGTCGGGCGCGTTACCGTTGTGCGGCGACCATAAACGCATTTGAAGCTCGCTGGCCACTTGCCCTTTGGCAATCCAACGAGCGCTTTTGATGGCGGCGAGATGGCGCCATTCGCCCTTCGACCGCCCGTTGGGTGGGATGTCCCACCGAGGCGAATCGGAGGGTAATGCCCATCTTTGTCACAATAATCTTTGAAGAGGGTGGCGTCGAATGCAGTCATTGTCGTATCGTGAGCTCCCGGCACACCGGCGCGCATATGATGTTTTGCCATAGGAAGCGCCAGTATGGCGCGGTTACTTTGGCGAGCGACCGCTTCCGCCATCTCGGAAAAATACTCTAGCGCGACTACCACGAACCGGAGGTCTCCTAGGGCTCGGGCAAGTGGTCCCACTATATCAAGACCCAGCGTGCGGTGGCCACACCGGGATGGGGCCGAGGCGCGTCGGGGCTCGGATAATGCGCGCCATCCATCGGCACCCTTGGCACCGACGGACGAGGTCTGGCGTCGGTGATGGCGATCGGCGATGAAAGCCTTGCACGAACGCCTTGCCGACTAATGATCTTGGTGCCAAGTGGGATCCGCATACGCCGCGTGGATCTCCGCCAAGAGCTCCTTCCCCTCGGTTGAGAGCGCGCGCAGAGCGGGCGCAAACCCTCTCTTGTAGAGTATTCCTTCGAACACTGGAAGGACCGTGCACGTCCGCAAGCGTCGCAGCTTCGGCAGGTCCTCCGCTCGGCGATGCCCTCGCAAGAAATTGAAGATGGGCTCGCCACTCTCCCGTCGACCAATGCGGTGGGCGAGTGCGCGTCCCGTGTCTGCGCGATGGCCGCCTTTGCTAATGTCTCGTAGAACGCCCCTGGGGCGATTCTTGTGGTCGGCCGCCTTCGCGAGGGCGCCGGCCGCTCATTCTCCGCGGGGATGGCCTTGACGGTGACACCCAAAAGTGCCTTTCCTCGCCCTTACCGCCGCGAGTGCTTGGCCAACTCTAGGTCCTTGGCTTAATATGACTTGTCCACATGGCGGCCACCAAGCGCGAGTCGGTGCGGACGACCCGTCTCGCTCCGATTGCCTTGAGCCGCGCGAGCCAAAGAGCGGTGCCTCGTACTCACCGTGTTGTTGGTGGCGGGAAGTCAAGGCGCGCGAGTACAAAGAACGCCGCCTTCCAGTGTGGCGATCACCGCCCCTACGCCGCGCGCGGCGCTGTAAGCTCCGTCGATTATAAGCGTCGAGCGGGTCATCGTGCGTCCGAGGGGGGGCGGCGAGGGTCCATTCGGCGAGAAAATCCGCCAGGACTTGGGATTTGATTGCCGTTCGCGAAGCATACGTCAGGGAGAAGGGGGCGAGCGCGGCAGCCCACTTGCCGATGCGCCCTATGGACTCCTTGTTGTGCAGCATCTCCGCCAGGGGGAATGAGGAAGGTACTGATCGGGTGGGCGAGAAAATAATGCCGAAGCTTTGGAGCCATGACCGGTAGCGTGGCGAGCTTCTCAAGCTCCGTGTATCTTGTCTTGGCGCCTTGGAGGGCTTCAGAGACGAAGTAGACGGGCCTCTGCATGGCGCCTTCCTCCAAGACGAGGACGGCGCTGACCGCGTGGTCGACGCGGCGATATAGAGCGGAGGAGCCTCGTGTCTTTGGGCGACAGTGGGAGACTTGCGAGTCTTTGTTTGAGCTCGTTGAAGGCCTTCGCACAATTTTCGTCCCAACTAAATCCGTCGCACCGCGGCGTCTTGAAAAATGGCGAGGCCCGCTCGCCGCCTCGGATAGGAAGCGGCTTAGCGCGCCATGCGCCCGCCACCTCTGGACCTCCTCGTAGTCTTGGGCGCTCCATGCCCAAGATAGCGTCTACCTTGTCGGGTTCGCTGGATGCCCGTCCGAGACGAGGAAACCCGTGAGCTTGCGCTCCGCCGCACTCAAGACACACTTGTCGGGGTTGAGTTTGATGCCCGCCTTCCGAGGTTGTCGGTTTCTGGAGGTCCGGCCATGCGGGCGGTGACGAGTTTGACCACCACGTCGTCGACATAGGCTTCGACGTTCCTCCCGAGCCGGGCAGCGAGGCGATGGCGACGAGGCGAGTGAAGGTAGCGCTGCGTTCTTCAAGCCAAAGGGCATTCGGACGGCGAGAATGTCCCGGTGGTGTGATGAAACCGGTCTTCTCCTCGTCGTCTTGACCATGTACACCGGTGGTAGCGGAGTAGGCGTCCAGAAACTCATGAGTTCGCACCGGCGATGGCGTCAACCAATTGATCGATCGCGCGCAAGGGTAATTGTCCTTCGGGCACGCCTTGTTGAGTGTCGTGAAGTCGACGCACATGCGCCAGGCCCCGCTGGCCTTTTTGACTAGCACCGGGTTAGCGAGCCACTCTGGATGGTGGACCTCGCGAATGACCCCGCGCAAGAAGCTTTGCCACCTGCTGCTTTGGCGCTGCTGCCGATCCATCGACATCGCCAAGCCTTTGCTTGACTGGCTTGGCGTCGGGGCGGACCGCCAGGCGATGCTCGATTAGTGCTTGATCCATGCCCTTGATGTCCTCCGGGGACCATGCGAAGATGTCGACGTTGTTCTGAAGTACTCGGAGCAGATCTCGATCGTCCCCCGGTGGGAGCCCGTCGCCGATGGACACAAACTGTCCTTCCGCTCGAGCGCACTTTTGATTCCGCCGGGCGAGGCTTGGCGTCCACCGGGCCGAGGCCCTCCCGAGTGCGCCGGAGAGGGCGTGCATCGAGCGTGCGGAACGCGGCCGCCGCGCCGGCACGTCTGGCCGAGTCCTGGTCGCCGAAGGCGGTGATAATACCCTCGGGGCCCGGGAGCTTCATACACAAGAAGGCGTGGTGCGGGATCGCCTCGAAAGAGTTGAGGGCGGGTCGCCCCAGTATGGCGTTGTAGGGGTGTGGGAGGTCCACAACGTCGAAAATAATGTGCTCTGTCCGGATGTTACCTTTGTTGCCTTCCCGACGGAAGGTGACCGGAAGAGACACGTGCCCGTGGCTCGCAGCGGCGACCCGAAGCCTCGAAGGGAGCTCCCGCCGCTCTAGCGGCCCGGGGATCGCCATGCGGTCGAGGGTTTCGCGAATAAAATGTTCGCGAGCTTCCGTCGACGAGACACGCTGACTTCACAAAGATGCTATGTGGGTGCGAATGACTAGAGGGTCTGGTGGGGGTACTCCACACCGGCGTCGTTCAAGTCGAAGGTGATGTTGCGGGGCGGCATCCACAATTGCGGCTGCTCCCCGGGGGCTTTTGAGGAGGAGCCTCCGGTGATAACGTTGATGGTACGATGTTGCGCACTTTCCATTGCGGTGGCTCGTATGGGGTTGTCCTGGGTGGCCTACTTGAGCTCCGTGGGGCCGAGGCGTGCCCGAGATCCGGCCGTTGCCCTTCGCAGCGCCATCACCTCGGTGCATGCCCTTGTGCGATGGTCGCCGTGGCGCGTACCTCGCACCACCGCCATAGTGCAGGGAGCTCTTGCTCTGCGGGGGGTCGCCGTAAGCTAGTCCACCTTGCGATCCCCGACCCTCCGTGAGGCGGGTCGGGTCCTGGCGCGCTCTTGGTGTCGAGGACGTGATGGGCCGCTTTGTGGCCGTGCCCGGGCGTCGAGGTTTAGGCTCGCTCCTTGAAGAGCCTTCTGCACCCACCTCACCGCCTCGGGGTGGGCTGCCTGGGAACTCGGCTCGGCCGGCCGTGGAGGGACCACCCGCCCGACTTGCGGGGCGCTCCTCATGGGCGAGCCGGGCGGTAATGGTGCGCCACATCCTCCTCCCCGCCCGCGTACTCGCCCATTTTGTCGAAGAGCTTGGCGACGGTCTTGATTGGTCTCCACAGCTGTACTCGGCCATCGGACACGGGTGAAGGCCACGTATGGCTGCATTAATGACCGTGGTTTCATTAAGATTGTTCACCGCATCGAATCTTGGCGGCGCTTGAAGTAGCCCCGAGGTCTCAGAGGTTCTTTGCTTTACGTCAAGAGCTGGTCCGTCTCGATTCGCTCGTCATAGTACCCCTGGAAGTTACTATGAAGGCGCGCGCGAAGCTGCTCCCACGCGCAGATGGAGCCTGGCTCTATGGTAAAGAACCAAGAGAGCGCCACCCCTTGTAGCGCGAGGGGGAGTCCCTTGGCCTTCGTGGTGTCGTCTCCGCCAGAGGCTTCGATAGCGGTTTCATACGCGCGCACGAACTCACGGGGGTCCGTGTCGCCTTTATACGAGTCGATGGCGCTAGGGAACCTGAAGTCTTCGGGCCATGCCGCCTGCTGCAGCCTCGCCGAGAGCGGGGACTCCGGATCCACGCGTCGCAGCGGCACGCGGCTGGACGTGGGGGCTTCGCGACCGTCCGCTCTTTCCGGCACGGGCTCGGACACGATTGCTGGCGCAGCCGGCTGACTCCGAGCCTCTTGCATATTTCTGACGGCTCCGCGAAGGTCCCCCAGCTCCCGCCGGAATGCGTTGAGGGCCGCCGCAGGGCGCTTTCCTTCCCCGGTGCTTTGGCGGAGTTGCCGGTGCTTCCGACGGGCGGGTCGGCGCGGGGACAACCACGTCGCGGGGTCCCGAGCTGCCGGTCGCTCCGTCGCGGCTACCTCGGACCGCCCACCACATCGCGGCGAGGTTGCGATGGGAGCGGCGAGGTCGGCCGTCGAAGCGTCGGCGGGTCGGTTGTCGCTGTCGCGGTGACGGGTTGGTCGCCACCGCGAACGCCGACGTTCCGCCGCTCTGCCTCGCCGCCGCGTCGCCGCTGCCGTGCCGGCTTTGGTGCCCTACGACGCCCGGCCGGCCGCTTCTTTGCCTTCGCGCGCGGAGAGAATCTTTTTCGTGCCATCTTTTCTTCGGTCTTGAGCTTGTCTTCGTCCCTCCCCACGGACGGCGCCAATCGCTGTGTGGCTACTGCACCAAACAGAGAGAGATGGTAGTGGAGAGTAATGAAGTTGTGTGTAATAGCCTCCCCTCTCCCCATGGCTTGTGCTCATATATATATGCACATGAGGAGTGCTTTTACAGTTATACCCTTACATCCGGTTATCCCCTCTGGGGCAGTTATGTCATTACACATGGCCTATTCTGGGCCTTATAACCTTCCTACCAGGCCTGCTGGGGTTAGACGGGGGCCACCCCTACGACAGATGAAATTTTATGAATAGTGAAAAATAAGTCAGAAGTCAGAAGCTCAAGCCGAAATGAGCGGGGAACTCTTGTCAGTGTTTCTAAGACAGCGACGAACAGTGAAAACGCTGATACAAATAATGGATACGATTTTAGGTTTAGAAAATAGTATAGAGAAGCAACTTCAAAAGGATGCTTGAAGAAACCGTCTCATTTATTTTAGCTTTCAGAGAAATCAAAATCAAAAGAAGAAAAAGCACAAAAGAACAGAACTCTAATACAACTTTCCGTTTCTTTTTTCACGAGGAGGTTTTGTTTCATGGTAGCATGGTGTCCCTGCTCCAACTAGTTTTAGCTTACGACTATGCTGTTGATTTTTGACTGAAATTGTACTATAACTGTTATTAGTTTTTTTAGTCATTCAATTAAAAATGAAAAAAAAATGAAAACCTTATTGTATCTTTACGGACAATGCAAAGGAATAAGGAAAAAAACAATAACCGAGAAAAGCTAAAAGCCGAAATAAGAAGCTGACGTATTTCAAATGACTTCTGGCTTCTAAAAGCCGAAATCTAAAAGCCGAAGCCACTTAGAGCGACCCCTGTATGTGCAAGGAATCACCTCAGGGCATCCGCGTCAACCTTGCACAAACAACGAATGGGAGATGATCGACGAGTCAATGACTAGTATTCGTAGTGCTAGTTAATTAAACGGAAGTGCTACACAGCATTAATTATTTCGAGGGATATTAGTCGAATTTTATACCTTTGATTTGCGCTAAGATTTGTGCCCTCCTGTACACCTCCATCTCTATCTCCGGTGAAAATCCAACGAGACTCCTTATCGTCTTGCACGCATCTAAAAGCAATCCAAAGGCAGAGAGACTTGGTGCCCAGACACCATAGTACCCCATTTCATATATATATATATATATATATATATATATATATATATATATATATATATATATATATATATATATATATATATATATATATATATATATATATATATATATATATATATATATATATATAAAGTGTGAACTTCGGTCATTTTCATTCTAATTCCGCTCTTGGGTGATGGCGTGTGAAGCGGTAGCAGTGGGGGAGGGGCTCGATGGAGGGCCTTGCCGGTGTCAGAGACGACACCGATGAGGCGGTGTGGAGGTGGCGCGCTTGGTGGGGAGGGGTGGGAGGTGGGGTTAGGGTTTAGGTGTTCGTTTATATTAGAGATAGGAATTCATTGGATCTCAATCCAATGATGAAAAAATGACTGATTTTGATTTTTGAACCCTAAAAATAACCGGTTGATGTATAGACAGATCCTTAATTATATTTCTTGAGCCGGCAAAGCCTTCTCCAGAAGATGCATTGCCACTAACCACATTTAGCAAACTTGAACAACTTAAAAGAACCCAACCTGAAATGTATGAAGTTATTTTCAAGAAACACGACCTAGAACTTATATTAGAGGCTTAAGAAAGATATCCGGCCTAAGCTTGAAGAAAAACCTACCCCGGGCCACATTAAGTTGAGAGGGACCAAAACAAACTATTTTTTCTTCCCAATTGGGTAAAAATTTTATAAATATACTTACTTAGACTTCAAATCAAATTTATAATTCAAAAAAAAAAAACCGTAGAAGAGAAGTTTCACATGTTACCGCATCAAAGAGGTGATCCAACTAGAAGTTGCTATGTGGGCAGATAGCTAGATATATAGATGTGCATCTCGTCCACTAGTGTTTATGTCATAGACTTGGCGCTAGTATCTATTGATTTTAGGATTAATATACCTCTAATAAATTTCTAGTATGAATAGAGAATACTACACGTGTGTTCAGGGGTTAGATGGTGAAGTGTGATGTGTGCTGAGAGCCTGCGGCTTATGGTTTTTGTTGAAAATTTTGAATTTTGGTTGTTTACGGTACAGATTACAGAGAGAGATACTCACTTACGATTTTGGCTGATACAAATGTTGGACTTTTAATATGTACATCGTTTAACTTGTAGACCTTATCTTGAGAAAATATTTCGTTTGAAAGATAGATAGCAAAAGCTAAAAACCATTAGCTTCAAAGAAAAAGAACAGGCCCTACATCCGTCTCGGTGTAAATCCGTCTTGTACTCTAAAAATAGTATGATCCTGTCCTATCACATGTATATGGGATTATGGGCGCATGCACGTCGCCTCGATATTTTAGTTCTGCACTAATCGCTCGGTGCTTTTATTTCGATTAAAATTAAACACCACCTTAATTGGTGCACTAGATTGGAAGATGTAAATAATGAATGGTAAAAAAACATTTTCACATAGGTTTCTTTTCCATTGACTGACCCAATTAACTTTAAACTGCCCAGTTGGTGGTCAATGCTTTGCTTATGCAGTTATGCTTAAAGAATTGATACGTTCCGGTAACTTTTCGGCTTCTTTTCATATAGAAAGAACATTTAGGCCCCGTTTTGCACAGCTTCATCAACAGCTTTATGAGCTATTATGAGTTGTTTTTTGCCAAACACCCTTTTTGCAAACAACTTCATGGATGAAGCTCCTTAAATCATGCTCTCACAAGGGAATAAGGTGGGGTGAAGCTGAAAATAGTAGCTTTTCACAGCTCTCTCCCTCAGGCTCAGATTCTAGGAATCCACCGCCTTGTAGTTGTGAAATTAC
This sequence comes from Dendrocalamus sinicus, assembly GCA_036346575.1. Classification (NCBI taxonomy): domain Eukaryota; kingdom Viridiplantae; phylum Streptophyta; class Magnoliopsida; order Poales; family Poaceae; genus Dendrocalamus; species Dendrocalamus sinicus. The sequence goes on along the minus strand of CM070658.1, from coordinate 15,566,936 downwards.
AGACTTTGCCACCGGGTCCCCACGCTGTTTCCTCTCCTCCCGTTCGCACTTCTCTACCGTTCGCACTTCTCTAATGATTTTAATTTTTTTTTGTTTTAATTTTTAATTCATACTCATTCAATATATTATTTTTTAATTCATATGACCATATACAAACATACAACTCCAAATGTTAGAACAAGTCAGGTAGATAGGGGCATCTTGGACAATTGCCCTCTTTCAGCTATGCATGAAGCTGTTTTGCCAAACAGTTTTCCAAAACAGTTTTAGCTTCACCGGTGAAGCTGCTCGTGAAGCTGAAACAAAAAAAAATAGCTTCACTAATGAAGCTGAGCTGTGCTAAACGGGGTCTTAGAACTCTATTTAGCTAAGTGCATATATACCGCGGAATAGCCTGCAGGGTGAATAAATTTCATCATACACACCGTAAGCCCGTTTGGAATTGAAATTTAAAAGAAGATTTCCGTGTTCCAAGAACAAGAAAGAAAGAAAAGAAAAACTCCAGGATTGCCTAGCTAGGAGTGATCTCACCGATTTCAGCATGAATCGGCCGGGCTGTAGCTTGACGATGAACATTTCGAACCTTTCGGCAGCGGCGGATCAGCGACGAAGTCATCGATTATACATCATAACGTACGCCCGTTTCTGTAGCTTTTCACTACCCATATACAGTAGTACAGCCAGCAGTACTTTTTTTTTACGAGTGCAATATTATCTTGTGCTAAAGAGGAAAACATTACAATTATAGGCATCAGATATTCCATGGCAAAAAAGCAAGTGGATATCTCACTTTTGTAGGAACGTCGATGGCAATTAGAGAGACTAAATAATTATAATCACTAACAAAAATTTTTCTTAAATTTTCTGTCTTCTAATCATTTAATATGAAAAATAGAAAGAACAAAAACAAAACACAAAACAGGGGAAAAAAATTCCAATTGGTACTGTAGCAATTTACCGTTAAGCACTGTAGTGAGGTTACTGTAGCACCAAAACAAAACCATCGCTAGATAACCAAGAATGTTTTTCACTCAATCTAGCAATCGATTTTTAATAAAAACTAATTCATATATATAAGCAAGAAAAAAAATATAGATAGAGATCAATATATAGAGAAACCCTAGAGATAAAAAATAAGAAAAGAAAAAGATAATATATGCGAATTAAAAACTCATGAACTTTTATTCGAAAACGCGAGCACTGTTCATCCATGTCTCACGCGTTGTCTTCCCTTTTTTCCTCATTTTTTTCACGCGTCGTCTTTTTCTCGCACACATGGCCACCGCAATTCTCTCCTATATATAGCAGCCATCCTAAAAAATACTTAACCTACTCAAACACCTCATTTACCCTAATACAACTCGTTCAACTAGGCCTAGACTTTTTACCTCAACTAGGCTTTTGGCCCACTAATCTTAAAGGAGTCCGGAACCCTTCCTAACATGGGTTTTTGACACTTCCGACTTTTCAACTCATCACGTGTTGAAACCTCCAGGACCGCACCTCCGTAGCTTCTCCACGCATCATCCACCGTTGATCTCCATGTACTCCCGCGTAAGCCTGACCACCTCGTGATATCCTCGACCGTTTGGACCTCAAATCTTCCTATCCTAGTCCTGGTCCTCCTTGTCACCGACGATGATCGTCTCTATGCTCAACCTGCACATGCAAAGACCAAAAAACATTCTTACAACTCGCATAACAACGCTAAACAAAATTACCAAATATTCATCATCACAAATTAACCATTATCAATTATTCATCACTAAAATATCCAAGACCTAACCACATGGTCTAACACGGTTCTTTTTAGATTATGACTAGTGACTTATGGTTTATTACTTTCTCCGAATAAATAAACGGAATGGTTTCTCTATCATCATTTTAAAATGACTTATTGAGATAATCTTTTAAAAATAGCTTATGGACTTATCCACATTCGGTTTGTTCTTATAAACACTCATGTCAAAGAAAAATGCATTATATAGCCTAAAAACGCACCCCATACATTGTCCTAAAATCTATAACAAGAAATAGATATATAAACATTAGCTTGAGTTTCAACTAATTAAGCTGAGCATTTAAAACAAAGTCGATGATAATGGGTGTATTTTTTTTTGTGGCTGATGGTTTATGGTTATTGTTAATGGTTTTTGGTTCTAGTACAATTATATGTGGGAATAAACCGAATGCTGATAAGTCGCTTCAAAAAGACTGTGTAGATAAACTACTTTAAAACGATGGCTATAATTTTTTTCTCTTTATTTATTTTAAAAAATCATAAATTAAAAAGAACATTCCCAAACTGCCCTCTCTCTCCAAATATTCGAGGAATCGTGCGCCTTTTGTGTTATCTTAGCCGCTAAGGAAGCATTTTTTAGCACTCTGGCATCCGACCCAAACCGCCGGGCCGACCATGACGCCAAGTTAACGGATACCACCACCACCGGTCCACCACCGCTTGCGCGGCTGTATAAATAAACCGAGGCGTTAACCCCACCTCCATCTTTCCACCAAACCAAACGGCACAAGCCACCGCCTCCTCAATCCGCTCCGTCTCTCCGCTCCTCCCCTCCCCTTTGCCCACTCCGCTCTCACTCCCCTCCCGTCTAGGCACCGGATGGCGGCGGCGGCCACGGGCGGAATCGGCACCATCCTCGCCGCCGGCGACAGGGATTTCCTCGTCCGCAACTCCGGCGAGCAGGCCGGTTTCTTTCCTCCTTCCTCTTTCCCGCCCCTACGCTTGTACGTGTGTGCGATTGGGTGCTTCTCTTTGGCTCGATGCTGTCCGTGTCGCGCGTCTTTGTCTTCCCTGTTGGTTCTTGTGTCTGGATTGGCGGTTTTGGATCTCTAGTTGCTAACAGCAAGGTGCAAATAAGATGAGGGGTGCTTCTTTTCCATGGAGGATTCTATCGAATGAACCAGCGCTTTCCGGATGCATCGTCCGGATAGATACCTTTCTGATCGCGACTTTGTTTACGCAGTTCAGTTGGCGATAAAATCCTTCCTACAGCTGCGAGCCGGTAGGCCTGCCAGCTCTTCAAATGAAGAGCTTCAGTCCCCACACCTATGAACAGGAGTTTTTCCATTTTCCCAGAATCATCATCCTCTATACCAGCTGCCACCCACGATCCCTCCCGACGAACAGGAGTTTTTCCATTTTCTATAACGGCTAAAATAAAGAACTTTGACATGATCACGGCCAGTATGAGTATCAGATTTTACTGGCTGTCCTGATATCAGAGATGTGTGGGGCATGTCCTAACTTGAAACAGCCGCAGTATGGCCGATTTTTATTTGAGGAGTGTTATAATTTCTTTTGCTTTAAAACAGAGATATCTGTTCTTTTTTTCAATCCAGACAGCAAAGTTTGTTTGTAACTTATGAGTAACAACATGTTTTCCTGGTTCAATTTGTTTTGTATGGAAACAAAATTAGTGTAGAAGTAACAACATGTTTTTCAGCGAATAGGATGGTTCAATCTTGTCTTGTGCATACTAGTTAGCAGTCATCTTTTCTTTATGAAAAGATGCTGTGAGGAAAGTGCAGTGAGTTCATCACAAAGTGGTGGAAAGTGGCCAAGGTTGATTCCACTACCGCAGATAACATACTTAGTGAATGAAAAAAAAAGGTTACCTTTTGTCAAGTTCATGCATGTGAAGAGGTTAAATTATCACAAATTGTGCATCAAATTCTGTAGATGTCTTAAAACAAAAGCAAAAGAAGAAATAATTACATGCTATGAACGAAAACAATTATAACCAACTTGTTCTTCCCAACCAGAGTATAGTATCTGAACTGCTCTCCCCTGTTGTCATCCTTCAGGTGAAGATCAGCAGCATTGAGGCAAGCACTGTGGCCCTCTACTTCTCGGCCTCATGGTGCCCGCCATGCAGGCGGTTCACTCCCAAGCTTATTGAAGCATACAAAGAGCTGGCCTCACAGGGCAAGAGCTTTGAGGTGGTCTTTGTTTCAGGCGATCAGGATGACGAAGCATGCAATGCGTACTTCGCAAAGATGCCGTGGTTGGCAGTCCCTTTCTCCGACTCCGAAGGTCGTAAAGGCCTTGATGACCGGTTTAATGTCAGGGGTATTCCGCACCTCATCATCCTTAATGCAAAAACTGGTGAAGTTTATACTGAAGATGGAGTCGAATATGTGAGTGAGTATGGTACAGAAGCTTACCCTTTTACACCAGAGAGGATCAGTGAATTGAAGGAACAGGAAAAGGCAGCTAAAGATAATCAAACTATTCATAGCGTGCTTGGTACACCTGATCGTGACTATTTAATTTCAAACAAGGGAGAAAAGGTAACTGATCGGTCGCAGTTATTTGTTGTCTATCCATGATTTTACAGATGCAAACATTCTTACCTGCTGTGTTGTCGTTATTGTACCAAGGTACCCATCTCTGACCTTGAGGGGAAGTATGTTGGTGTGTGCTTTGTGGTGAGCAACTATGATCCAGTTGATGAATTTACCAAAGTGCTTGCTAATATTTATGGTAAACTCAAAGAAGTGGGGGAGAAGTTTGAAGTTGTAGCTGTATCCTTGGACAGCGACGAGGAAGCGTTTAATGAGAGTTTTGCAAGCATGCCTTGGCTTGCCATTCCTCAGGGTGACAAGATGTGTGAGAAGCTGGTTCGTTACTTTGAGCTTAGCGGTCTTCCTACGCTTGTCCTGATTGGTCCTGATGGGAAGACACTGAACAACAACGTTGCGGACATAATTGAAGAGCATGGTATGGGTGCATGGGAGGGGTTCCCATTCAATGCAGAGAAGCTGGAAATTCTTGCTGAGAAGGCAAAGGCTAAAGCAGCATCACAGACCTTGCAGTCCCTTCTGGTCATTGGTGATTTAGACTTCGTAATTGGGAAAGATGGAGCAAAGGTATGTGTTACTTGTGCTTGATTTCTTATATTAAAATCTCCTTTTATCATTGGGAAGGATGGAGCAAATTATTTGCATTGGGGCTTATTAGCCATGCTCATCTAGATATTGTCCTTGTGCTCAATTTTACTGAATGTGAAATATCCCAATTTTTGTTGCTTGAAGTCATGATAATCATTCTATATATTAATTATGTTAAGAGCTAGAAGTTGGTGCAGACTTTTCATATTGTGATCACCAAGCTCCCGTGTCATTTTCTATGAAATACTACAATATTCATTTATTCTACTGCTAATGCCCAGCAACAAAGGAAAATGCAGGGCTGAACTCCTGGTGTTGATAGAGAGCCATTTATCTGGGAGATTACATATGTATAATAGAGTATATAATATATTACAATTTTTAAGTCACTGGCAATGAACATATGATAGCTGGTTTACCTCTTCCAGTGATTATACTGCCACTTAGTAGCGATTGTCTTGCAAAGAATCTGCCTGCACTTACGTTGTGTTTTACTTGTCTAAATTTGATATTAGTATGTGAGGATTGAAATCTACCTTTTTTTTTTTGTGTGTGTTGTCTTCAGGTTCCTGTATCAGAACTTGTTGGGAAGACTGTCCTCCTTTACTTCTCAGCTAAATGGTGTGGACCATGCCGAGCCTTCCTGCCGACACTTGTCAAGGAATACAACAAGATCAAGGAGAACAACAGTGATTTTGAGATCATTTTCATCTCTAGCGACAGGGACCAGAGCTCCTTCGAGGACTTCTTCTCTGGCATGCCATGGCTTGCCCTTCCATTGGGAGATGAAAGGAAGGCATTCTTGAGTAAGACCTTCAAAATCCGTGGGATCCCTTCGCTCGTCGCCATTGGTCCCAATGGAAATACAGTGGCCAGAGATGCAAAAACCCCACTGATGATCCACGGCGCCGATGCATTTCCGTTCACTGAGGAGAGGCTTCAGGAGCTGGAGAAGAAGATCGATGAGATGGCAAAGGGGTGGCCTGAGAAGCTGAAGCACGAGCTGCACGAGGAGCATGAGCTTGTGCTGACGCGCCGCCCTACATATTGCTGTGATGGATGCGAGGAGATGGGCAATTCATGGTCCTACAACTGCGCGGAATGCGACTTCGATCTGCACATCAAGTGTGGGCTGGGTGAGAAGGGGGAGGATTCTGAAGCCGCCCCAGCTGGGTATGTGTGCGTGGGAGACGCTTGCAGAAAGGAGTAGAGTTGTTTTTCCTTCCACCTTTGCCAGCTGAAGCGTATCCGCATGACGTGTTGTGTGGTGTTGTGGTAATAAATAATCGCCTGATGGTTTTTGCTTGGATGGTATTTGTGCTGGTGATGTTTTGTGTTGATCAACAGTAGTTGAGTTGTGCCCTGAGCTTGGAGGAGTGTGCAAAACCGTGTAAGTATGATTTCGGATTGTCAATGAAATGGCTTGCTCATCCCTGCTTGTTATTTCAGTTCTGAAGCACTTGAGGATATGGATGCGTTTGAGGAGATCGGTGGTGCTTTTTGTTTTCCTTTGCTTTGCTTTTAGGAGTTGCATTTTGCAAGCTGCATGCTTGTCATTGTTCAGATTTGAGATCTTGAAATAATTGTATGTGAGCTTAGCTCTCAGTCACACACCTTCTAGTTGTAGCCCAACCAGTGAAGCACTCGATCCGTGGCTGCTCAGCTGGCTGTAAGATAACTAGGAGCTTAGGAATATGTTGATCTCAGTTTCAAGTTAGAAACGTTGTTTGAATTGACGTCGCTTGAGCCGAGCATGGAGGAGGCTAGAGCGCTGCACTTGGGCAGGCTAGCATTTTTTTTCTTCGTCACTTCAGTGAATTGACGTCTCTTGCCTCTTTATATAAGTTCCACATTGCTCGGCCATTCGTCGTCGTCGTCGTCGTCATCCTCCAAGTGCTCAACATTCGCAGTTTCTCATGTGTACTCGAGAAAACAAGAAACAATACAAAATGAAGTTTTCTTTAAGCCGAAGAGATCAAAACAACTACTTCAAGGCCCGGTTTGGATGGTCTGGTATGGGGGCAGCCCGTTGAAAATGGGCTGGTGTGTTTTCTCCAGACCAGCCATTAGCAAGTGATCCCTTCAGAAATTGGCAATCTCTCTATTGTCCAACTTTGATGCTTTAGGGGCCGAACGTCCAACATTTCCCGGCTGGGCGTGTTAGCAATCTCTCAGAACCGCATTACCTGAACCCAGTACACAAATACCCAATCTGCTGCTCGCGTACGGCCAGAACAAGCAGTATCATCAGAGGAAGAAATTAAGCTTCCCTTTCTGTTAGCTGCATAACCTCCATTGATGACGATTAAACAGCTACGTTACGCGGATACTTCCCAAAAGTCATGTATCTGTATCAGATACCGTGTTGGATACGGATACTCATCCGATACGTATCCTGGATTTTTGCTTTTTTAAAAAAAATAAAATAAATATCGATACTTCTCCGATACTTCATCGATACTTCGATGATACGGCTTAACCTAATAACCATTGACCTGTTCGTCTTTTCCCTACTCCTGCATCTCAGACTCACTCCCCACACGCTCCATTCAACCCTTGCCGCCGCCAAGACGGCGCCGCCACTCCCCTTTTGCACCAGTTCCCCTTCCCTCCCCGGCCTCGCGCCACCGCCTCCACACCATCAAGGCGCCGCCGCCTCCACACACGTTGCCTCCACGCCCGATCCCCTTCCCTCCCGTCACTGGTCCCCACTTCTAGCTGCTGCAACTGCTCTGCCTCTTCACTTCGGCCTGGGGTCGTCACTCTTCTCCTCACTCTGGTGCCGCTGCCGCTCGCAGCTTGTCACTCGACTTGGGTGCTGCCGGCTGCCGCCACTCCTCACTCCGTATGTCTCTTTCTTTTGGCTAGGTTTGTACGTTTATGTTTGTGTTCCCTAGTTCTCTCCTCACATGTGTTCTTCCTTGGGTTGGTGCTTCTAGAGAAGCATATTGCTCTGATCTTAATTCATGGAGGTGTTCTGATTATAGCGCACTTGACTTCATGTGATTAGTCTATCCAGAGGCCGAGAAAACAGAATGATGATATGATCCCCATGTTACACACTTTAGCTATATAGGTGGTTAGTTGCATTCGTTGTTAGCACTTAAAAGTTGAAATTCAGTGTGCCATTTCATGAACCAATCTAATGTATGTATGAATGTATGATGTTATAGCCAATTGATTAAATAGATGTGCACCTTTTCATGAACCAGTGTATGTATGAATGTATGTTGTTATAGCCCATTACAGTGTCTGTTATCACATAGAATATAATTAGCTTATTATTTCCACTATTTTGTCCTTAGTCCAATGAACTTGAACACTTATACTAGTTGTAGACTTGTGATCTTTTGCACTAATTATGCACTTGCACTATCTGACTATCTGTGATTATGTTATTTATTTGTATATATGTACTTATTTATTCTCTTACTTTTTTTTGCATATGGTTCATTATATTAGTTTTGTCAACTTGTATAAGGGTAACAGCCAGGAGGGAGAATTGGAGAGCTAAGCAATTTGCTACATCAATATTAAGGTATTTTTGGATCTCGGTTTCTCAATTCTTTATAAGAATCCATTAATTTTTTAATTATTTTATATCTATTACATATATATATATATATATATATATATATATATATATATATATATATATATATATATATATATATATATATATATATATATATATATATATATATATATACATACATACATACACGTATCGCTGTATCGATGTTTTTGAGAAAATGATAAATTATGGTATCATCGTATCGTGCATCCGCATCCATATCGAAGTACGTGAGCAACATAGTTAAACACCGTCGCATACAGCTAGCAGGCAAACCATGGTTTTCCCGAAGCTAGCTGGCTGCTGGCGCAGTGACTTGTGCTGGTGCTGTTTCGCTACCAGCTTACTGTTTAATTGGTTGGAGTGTCTCACTTCATTTCCTAGGGTTTCTCGCTCGAGCCTTAGGAGTTTTTAGGACTAGTTCGGTCTTGTCGATGCTACTTTAGAGTTTCCCGTTAGTAACAAGACGGTGTTTTTGCTAGTGTTAATTAAAGAGCAATTTTTTTTTGCACAGGCGTGTCTTCTCTACGTCGTGGAGAGCATGAGCATTTAGGAATCCACGTTTGTCAGAAGTGACATATCACTCTCTATAGCTTGTAAAAACAGAGCATTTCGATCTCTCCGTCAAGTAAATTCCATAAAGAAATGACGTAGCATATCGTTAACAAATTAAAATTGCAATGCTCTTGTAGGATAAAATCTTCTTTCAATTGCTTTTACGGTTTTCTTAAGTTCCTAATTAATTCTTGCACAGTGGGGGGAAGACAAATGGCATTTGTGCTGCTGGAGCAACAAAATATGTTTATAATTAAAATAGGGTTACTTGGAGGCACCATGTCCATTTCCCACTTTAACCAGGGAAGGAGAAAGATCAAATGGATATAGGTGTTGGAGTTTTATAACTAATATAACTCTATTTATAAATATAAAGACATAAACATATTGTAGCATCTAGCGGCTTAATTGTGTGTTGATATAGTTAGTTCTACATAAGTGAAAGAAAATGTAACACTCCGCCTAACCTCTAGGCCTAGAGTGCTACCATCATTGCACATTAATAACATTTTCAAACAACTACTGATCATTTTAAGCAAAACTTTACTTTTATTCATGAAGCAGTGACCACTTACACCATACCATTTTTAAGCAACTATTCTAATTTACCAGTGGAGTTAAACCTACTACAAAAGCTGGGTATGTGAAGTGCTGCAAGGACGTGGAGTTTTCATGCGCTATACCCGCCCGTGCATGACTTCCTCAACGGTCACCTAGAAATAAAACAACAAAGCATGGGTGAATCTAAAGACTCAGTAAGAACATAATAGGACAATAAATAAAATCAAAACATCAAAGCAATTTAACCAACCATAACATACTCTGCATGCATTGTCATGCTCATATCATCATTCTTATGGTTCCACATTAACCATAACATACTCCACATGCATTTTCATGTTCCAACATTACCATATCATCAATGCAATGCAACACTGCTCTACATGCACATTTGCTCATTACATTGCAAATACCGGTATTGCCGAGTGAACACCCGTCGATGTTCACCCATAATCTTGGGCCCGCCCATATTGGCACGAAGATCTCTCCACTCCCGTGGAGGCCTACTGAAGTAGGCCTTACTCAAGAGCACTCCAGATTAGTCCGCTAGCTTTACTCGTAGCTGGGGAGTTTCTCACCGCCCTCACTCTTGAGTGCACATGATGCAAATGCATATGCCCATTATGATTGTCATTGTCATCCATAAATAAGCATCATGTCATGTAATCATCGCATTTCCACATAAACATTATCACATCATGTAAACATTGCGCATTCATAAACTCTATGGTCTACCGCTCTACCATGCACTTGCCTGTTAACCAAGCGGAGTGAAGTGACGTGCGGACGGCGTCGACTCAGGACCTCCACCTGGACAAGCAATTAATCCGACTTAACACATTAAAACGAAACCAGTGCTTAAGTGAGCGGTGATATTCTACACGCATATTCCGACTCTGGCATAAAATGCCTAGGGTTAAGTACCCATCGCGCAGGTACCAAACCCCCTTTTTCCTTTTTTTCTCCTCTTTTCTTATCTTTTTTCCCTTTTTTCCTTTTCTTCTCTTTTTTCTTTTTCCTTCTTTCTTACCCAGTCTCTCTCCCTTCTTCTCATTTTCTTCGACCGAACCAGCCTCCTCCACTCCTCACTCTCTCCATTCTATTCGGCCAAATGGCCTCACTCCTCTCCCCACATCTCCCTCGGTCGAACGGCTCGTCAACTCCCAGGCAGAACGGCGGTGCGCGGCCGAGCTCGGGCTCGCTGGCTCCTAGCTCACGCCAACTGACCTCCGCTCGGCCCCCTCGCCTTTCCTCTTCCCCTCTCTCTCAGGGATCCGGCCGGCCACGGCCAGATCCGGTGCCGACTTCTCCGGATCTGGCCGGCCAGGGCCAGATCCGGCCTTCCCCTCCGGTCCTTGCCTCGGATTCGGCCAACCCGGACCAGACCTGCCATCTTTTCGGGCGCACACAGCCAGGGTGTTTGGTGCTGTCAACCGCCAACGTGGCGCTGGTGAGTGGCTCAGCCGCCTCCTGATCTCACCGCTCCCTGTGGCGCCTCCCCTACGCCTCCACAGTCAGTGGTCGGAGCTCTCCATCTCGGGTTCATGGGCTCACAAGCCCGTCTCACCATCGGTTGGCTCGTTCTTCGGCCGCTCCCTATGGGTTGAGCTCGCCTGCCACGGCTTGCAGCCGGCCGGCCGCCCCTACTGCTACCAGGACGGTTTACCCCCATCCTCTTTCTCTATGTGCCCTACATCTACTATTGTGTCCTATTGTGTTGTGCTATGGCGCCGTAGGCAAGGGTGGAAGGTAAGGGGCTTACTTGCTTACCTAGCTAGAAAAGGAATGGGCGAGGACAAGGTTGGGGTTCCCGGCGGTCGTGGATGAACTAAGCCTTCATGACCGTCGTCCTTGCTCCGCCATTGTCCTTGCCCCACCGTCGTTCCCCTACTTCTTGAGCTCCTTGCCTCCGGACACTCTCTTCCTCACTGTGTCTGTGTGGTGTGGCTACCTTTTTGCTTGACTACGACTTTTGCTTTGGTAGAGAAGGGAAAGGAGTAGGGTGGGTTGGCTTTTCTGATGCTTGACTTAAGAAGGAAGGCTCGTGAAGCTCTGCAGGCTGCAAGGGAGAGGTGGCAGTCATGTAGGCCATGGCAAGCATGCAGCTTGCCACCTCTTTGGACAGCTAGCAGATGCAATAGGCAGAGGTGTGTCTTGCTGGCATGCTGGTTGGCTTAAGAGGGGAATGGTCGTGTCTCTCTTGGCTTTGAGCAATGACCAGGCTACCCCCTTTAACCTCTTTTCTTTTCTCATGTGGCTGTCTACCCCAAGGGCATTTTGGTTCAAAGGGCTCTACACTGCACTTTAGGGGTTTCTAACTGCAGCAGGTAAGTTGGTAAAAGGTAAGAATAGAATTTCTAATCGAATGATGAAAACCCATAACGTGATACGGTGCCGACCACCCCTGGACGGTCTGGGAACATCTGAGAGAGCTACTTTTATTCAGCTCTCTAGACGGCGCCGACCGTCCCTGAATGGTCTGGGAACCTCTGTGAGCATTACTTATTCGGCATTCTAAAAGCTGATGGGTCTGACGGCAAAACCCTTCTTTCTCTCCTTTATTCACTCTTGGATTGCGTTCATTATTAGCATTACTTCTCTTTTGCGATTTAGTGGTATTACATTCTACCCTCTTAACAGAATTCGACCCTGAATTCTGGCGTTCAACAATCCGCATAGTAGAACAAAATAAAAATGAACTATACATAACATAACATTAACTCATACCCGTGAAGAACAAGTCCGGGTACTTCTCGCGCATGCGAGACTCCAACTCCCATGTCACTTCTCGCTCAGACTGATGTGTCCAAAGCACTTTAACATACTTTATCGTTTTATGCCTCAACATCTTCTCTGATTCCTCCAAAATCCGAACTGGACAGGACTCGAAGGTGAGGTCTTGCTTTATGGACACCGGTTCTAACACAATCTCATGCGCTGGATCTCGCAAGTACTTTCTCAACATAGAAATATGGAACACATTATGCACTCCTCACATGGAGTCAGGAAGGTCCAAATGATATGCCAACTTTGCAATCCGTGCCAGAATTGGAAATGGCCCAATGTACCTCAGGCTAAGCTTCCCTTTGGTACTAAATTGCACTATGCCTTTAGTGGGAGATACTCTCAAGAGTACGTGATCACCCACTTCGAACTCTAGTTCTCGCCTTCGAACATCTGCGTAGCTCTTCTGCCTACTCTAGGCAGCCAGCAGATTTTGTCTAATTTCCAAGGCCAGATCCGGTGCCGACTTCTCCAGATCTGGCCGGCCAAGGCCAGATCCGGCTTTCCCCTCCGGTCCTTGCCTCAGATCCGGCCAACCCGGACCGGACCCGCCATCTTTTCGGGCGCGCGCAGCCTGGGTGTTTGGTGCTATCAACCGCCAACGCGGCGCCGGTGAGTGGCTCAGCCGCCTCCTGAGCTCACTACTCCCTGTGGCGCCTCCCCTACGCCTCCAGCAGTCGGTGGCCGGAGCTCTCCGTCTCGGGTTCATGGGCTCACAAGCCCGTCTCACCATCGGTTGGCTTGGCCTTCGGCCGCTCCCTACGTGTTGAGCTCATCGGCCACGGCTTGCAATCCATGTCAGAATTGGAAATGGCCCAATGTACCTCAGGCTAAGCTTCCCTTTGGTACCAAATCGCACTATGCCTTTAGTGGGAGATACTAGAACACTGGAGTGGTAGCTGTTGTTATAAGCAAACTCTACAAGTGCCAAATGATCCTCCCAGCTACCCTTCTAGGACAAAACACAGGACCTCAACATATCCTCTAGTGTCTGAATGGTGCGTTCGGACTGTCCATCTATCTGCGGGTGGAAAGCAGTACTAAACTGGAGTTTCGTGCCCAGAGCGCCCTGCAAGCTCTCCCAAAACTTGGAGACAAACTTGGTGTCTATGTTCGAAACTACGGTCTTAGGCACACCATGCAACCTTACTATTTCTCACACATAGATGGGTGTCAACTCACTTGCCGAGTTCATTGTGTGAATGGGGATGAAGTGCGCGGACTTACTGAATCGGTCCATCACTATCCAAATCGCATCCTTACCTCGTTGGGTGTGAGGTAAGCTAACTACAAAATCCATGGTAATATCATCCCATGGCCACTAAGGAACCTCCAAAGGCTGTAATAGTCCAACGGGACGCTTGTGCTCGGTCTTCACTTGCTGGCAAACCCCGCAAGATGCCACATACTTGGCGATATCCACTTTCATCCTCTTCCACCAGAAGCTCTTCTTAAGATCACGATACATCTTGGTCTCACCGGGATGCATTGTGTACGGGGTTCGATGAGCTTCTCTCAAAATATCATTCTTAACTTGAGCCTTCTGTGGCACGCAAAGACGGCCTTTAAATCGCAATGCACTTGAGTCATCAAGGCTGAAATCCCCCATTTTTCCTTCATTAAGCCACTTCCTCACTTGCTGAAGTAACCAATCATGATGTTGCGCCTCCTTTACTTACTCTGGAATTGTTGATTACAGCAATAACTGCATCTCAGCCTGTGCTGTACCAGCAAAACAATAGGAAATTTCCATCCGCTCAAAGTCAGCAACGAGACAGCCTAGAGCAGAGGGCGTCATCTTGTGACTAAGGGCATCGCAACCACATTTGCCTTGTCCGGATGGTACTAAAGAGTGAGATCATAGTTTTTAATCAACTATAACCACCTCCGTTACCTCAAATTCTGCTCCTTCTGAGTGAAAATATATTTGAGGCTTTTATGGTCAGTGCAAATATCACATGATTCTTCATACAAGTAACGCCTCCAAATTTTTAGAGCAAAAACCACTGCGGCAAGCTCCAAATCATGGGTAGGGTAATTCTTCTCATGCTTCTTTAACTGTCGTGAGGCATACGCGATCACGTTGTTATCCTGCATGAGCACACAACCTAGACCCACTCGAAACGCATCTAAGTAGACCGTGAAACGCTTCCCTGGCTCAGGAACTGTGAGAACAGGAGTAGTGACCAACTTCTCTTTCAGAGTATTAAAGCTGGGTTCACATTCATTGGTCCACTGAAATTTCACACCCTTCCGCGTGAGTTGAGACATTGGCTTGGCAATGATGGAGAAGTCTATCATAAAGCGCCGGTAATAACCAGCTAGGCCAAGAAAACTTCTCACTTCTTTAACATTAGATGGCCTCTTTCAATCCATGACAGTGAAAATCTTGCTTGGATCTACTGAAATGCCTTCTTGGTTAATTACATGACCCAGGAAGCTCACTTTAGAAATCCAGAACTCGCACTTCTTCAATTCGGCAAAGAATTGATTCTTCCTCAGAGTCTCAAGCAGGAGTCTCAGATGCTGCTCATGTTCTTCCTCCGTCTTGGAATAAATCAGGATATCATCGATGAACACCACCACAAAGCCACAAAGTCATCCAAGTACCTGTGTAGCATATTGTTCATCATCTCCATGAAGACAGCAGGGGCATTCATCAGTCCAAAGGACATAACTGTAAACTCATAGTACCCATATCTTATGGAGAAAGCTGTCTTTTCAATGTCTTACTCCCACACTCAGATTTGATTATACCCAGATTGTAGATCAATTTTGGAGAACACCTTGGCTCCTTTCAATTGATCAAACAGGTCCTTGATACGTGGCAATGGTATTTATTCTTGATGGTCACCTGATTGAGAGCACGGTAATCTATACACATGCGCCAACTCACATCCTTTTTCTCAATGAATAGGACAGGGGCTCTCCAAGGTGACACACTACGACCAATCAAGCCCTTGGACAACAACTCGTCCAGTTGCTTCTTCAACTACTCTTGTAAGGGTCGTGCCAAACGGTAGGGAGACATAGAGATATGTCTTGTGTTAGGAACAAGATCAATTCTAAACTCCACATTTCGCTTGGGTGGCATTCCCGGAAGCTCTTCAGGAAATACATCGGGATACTCACGCACCACAGGAATATCCTCAATGTGCAACGGCGCACTTGGCTTCTCCATAAGGGCTAGAAGTAACCCAGATTTCATTGTTTGTCGGCCAGGGAACAAGCTGGCCAACATCAAGAGGAAACACGTGGGTGCATTCCCCTGAAAGATTATTTCCTTCCCTGAAGGGGCTTGAAAGGTAACTGTCCTCCAGAAGCAGGAAATCACAGCTTGGTAGCGATGCAACCAATCCATGCCAAGGATAACATCAAAAGGCTCTAACTGAATAACTATGAAGTTGTCAACAAATTCCTCGCCATCTATTGCAACCACACAGCCAGGGCATACTGTGGAGCTAGCAATGATGCCCCTTGGGGTACTAACCACAATCGATTAGGAAATTTGCTGGACACTCAACTTGGCCTTTCTAACAAACCCCTGGGACACAAAAGAATAAGTAGCACCGGAGTCGAAAAGAACAAGGGCTTCACATGAGTGTAGACTCTAGGTGGTGTCGGGGCAGCAAGCGCACCAACGCTCTGCTGTGGCGGCAATGGGACTGGAGGCAGTGTAGCATGCTGGAATGAAGGAGTTGGTGCAGGATGCCAGTAATACCCAGCGGATGGAGCCCAGGAGAGTGGAGGCTGCAAAGCAGGGGTAGCCACCATCATCTGGACTGACCCCCGAGGTGTAGCATTTGACGAAGATGAAGATACCGGCTCCCACTTGAGAATGCTAGAGGGGTTCTGACGACAAACCCGCTCCATGTGGCCTGATCGGCCGCAATGCCGACAGTCCCCCATCCAGGAGCACTCAACAGCACGGTGCCCACCTCCACACTTGAAACAGATCATGCCCTGTCCTGGGACAAGACGATAGGTTGGGGTCGCCGATGAGGAATGAGGCACTGAAGAAGACGGCCTCGAAGTCTTGGACTTGGATGAGTGTGGGGGATGCTGGCCCCATTTGGACTTCTTAGGAGCGGGCCACTGAGATGACCCACCCCCTTCAGTGAAGCTTCTCTTCTGGTCACCACCAGAAGCGCTCGGACCAGCAGAAGATTGCAGTCCTTTAGTGAGCTGCGTCTCCAACTCCATCCCTCTGGCCTGCTCTACCACGGATCTAAAGTCACGTGGCGCCGTAGCTCCCATGACATGCCGAAACTCAGAGTTGAGCTATCGGCAGAACCTTTTGGCCTTCTCAAGGTCATTGCACGCGACTGATGGCATGAAACGGATCAGATTGTTGAATCTCGCCTCGTACTCGGCTACGGTCATCTTTCCCTGTATGTAGGTGACAGGGCGACCTCCATGCTCTCCACAAAAGAATCTAGGTAATACTTCACCTTGAACTGCTCGGCAAAGACTTCCCAGCGGGACCCTGGGCAGGGGTTCTATGGGCAGGGGTCCTGGCTAAAAAAACCCCTTCCCACCAGATGTCCACCTGACCCTTCAATTGGAAAGCCACAAAGCGAACTTTCAACTGAGAGCTCATCTCTAGGGCTTTGAATTGCCTCTCCATGTAGCGCAACCAATCTATAGCCTGGACTGGTGTACCCGAACCATCAAAGATATCTAGTCACAAGGCCAACCACTCATGAAGGCCCATTCTTGCCTCTGGTACGACCGAAACAGCAGTAGGGGCAACAACGGGCATGGCTGCAGCAGTAGCTGCTGGCACTTGACGACGAAGCGCATGGACCTCCTCTATAAACTCCTGCAGCAAGGCTAAAGACCTTGCGGATCTTTAGCTATGGACTGCTCAGCAGAAACAACCTCTGCGCTAGGTGCCTCCTGTTGAACCTCAAGCGAAGGCTCCGCTTGGGCATGGCCATGGCCACAGCCACGGCCACGGCCTTGACCACGCCCTCTAGCTCTCGGCATCTCTATTCATGACAAATAGCCAATCACAAAACTATCCCACAAACATCCATCTCAACAGTACAAATCATCGACAAAGCTAGTGAAAGCGTAAATACATTGCAAGACTCATTCCCCATCCTATGGTGCACCAGTGTGTCAAATTTTATTATTAGGCCCAAGTCAAATTTTAGTTGAATAATTAAGCTAACTTGTCAAATTTCTTTAACACGGACCTAACGCTCGCTCTGACACCAACTGTAACACCCCGCCCACCCTCTGGGCCCGGAATGTTACCACCATTGCATACTTTTACCATTCCATCAACAATTAGAAGATTTAAAGCCAACACTAATTTATTTATGTTGCTGCAACCAGATACATCATAATATTTTTAGCGTTTACTCTAGCATACTAGTAGAGTCTAAAATATACTGACAAAAGGTGGTACAATGAG
The DNA here is from genome assembly GCA_036346575.1 of Dendrocalamus sinicus. Lineage (NCBI taxonomy): Eukaryota > Viridiplantae > Streptophyta > Magnoliopsida > Poales > Poaceae > Dendrocalamus > Dendrocalamus sinicus. The sequence goes on along the minus strand of CM070658.1, from coordinate 15,549,129 downwards.
TGCTATTGGTTCGTGCAAATTATTCATGTGTGCAAGACGTCCTCAACAGTCACCTAAAAAAATAACAACAAAGTAAGGGTGAGTCAAAAGACTCAGCAAGTACAAAGCAAAACAGTAAATAACACGTTCACAAATCAGTCCATAATCATCACAATTTCAATTGCCATTTGTTTCCATTTAAACTCTTATCAACCATTCATTATGCATATGCACATGCACTCCTTTTGTAACATCCTGATTTTCAGAGCCTTTTTGAAGTTTTTAAAATAAAATTCACCATTTAGAATTTTCTGGAATTAATTAAAGCTTAATTGGAATATTTATTAATTAAAAAGATTTAATATGATTAAATTAAACATTAATATTTACCAAAAATATTTTATTTGTGTTCCTAGTGTCACAAGAAATTTTTCTATATTTTTTTTGGATTTTTCGAAGTTTGTTTGAGCTCAATTTTAAATTTTCAAAAAAAGAAGAGAGAGAATGAACAGGCACTGTTCACTCATCTTCCCCAGCGAGCGCAGAAGCTCGATCGATCCTGTGTGTGCACGTTTTCCTTCCTTTTTCTCTCTCTTCATAACTTCCAATCCGAACCTTATTTTAATGTCCTCCCAAAAGGAAAGTTGTGCCAAATCACGCAAGAAATCTATCCCAATTGACCTCTTTCCATTTTGTTCATCCGTTTGCCTTTTATCTCCTATTTTCTGAAATAGACTCTAAACCGAAATCTACGAATTGGAGTCGGTTTCTATCTCTTCCAAGCCTATAAATACGACCCCTTGACCCTCTAAGCCCATCTCAAGCCGTGGTAAGTCCCCTCAAAGCTCAGGACGCCGTCGGCATCGAGGCCCTTCGGTCTCAGAATTGCTCGTCGTGTATCCGGTGAGTTTTTCCGTGATCTTTTCGCGTCACATTGTGCCATCATGTGCCATCTACCTTCTTGCCAAGTTAATTTGGTTTTGGTGCAGCCAATCTCCCGGAATCGAGTTTTCCCCAATCTAAGTCAAGAGGGCTTCCCGACGTTGATTCGTCGCCTCCGGTAAGCTTTAGCCCTTGCCGTAATTTTTCTTAGACTTGTCTCGCCGCGTTCTACGACGTGCTCCCTTTCTTTTCCCCAAAAAGCCTTCACAAATTTTTGTCTCTGACACTTCGCCATGGCCGCCAATGGCATCTCGTGTCCTCATCTATCCGGTGGCGTTCTCCCCAATCCGTTCACGTCACATTGTGCCAAACCATCCCAGGTAGCTACCCTCCAAATGGTTTTAGATTTTGTTCACCGAGCACCAAGATATTAAGTTTTTCCTTTTCCTTCCCGATGTCGTTCAAACGTCATTTGTGACATCTCCGGTGGGTCTTTGGCCGAGCCAACAATTTTTCTAGCTTCGCCAAGCTGCGTTCTAGCCCGTGCTCACCCTATTTTTTCATGTCCTATGCCCGAGTTTTATTCATCTCTCCTACCCATGTCGTTGTAGCCGCCCGTGCCGACATCGTGCTTCGTTTGGTGTGCCGTCGCTTCCTATGTGTGCCTTAGGTCCCTAATAACACATTTTGCTAGTTAGATTCACCACCTATGCCTCCTCTCGCTGACGCTAGCCTTCTCTCCAAAAGTGCTGCTCTCGGGTGAACAATAACTTTTGCTATTTTCCAGCATTTTCTCGCCCCGGCAAACTTTAGATCGCTCGTTCTCCTTTGTCCGAACTCCGATTAACCCGATTATTTTTCCTAAATTCATCTAAAATTGAGCTATATCTTTTGGTTCTGGTTTTAAATTTTTTGGAGTTCATTTGAATTTTATTTAAATTTTATTTGTATTTATTTGCTTTGTTTGTTTGTCTTTTGCGCGTAGAATCCGACGTCGCCGAAGAGTTTGTCGAGCCACAGCAAGAGGAACCAAACAGTGCACAAGAAGGCAAGTCTCCTTTATCATTTTGAACCTATGTTTGTGAAGTGTTTTAATTATTTTAAATTTATGTGCATCGCTATTTACATAGAACCCTAATTTTGTTTTAGCAAGTTAGTTAAACCAATTGTTGTTATGCCCTCAATTGAAGTTGAATGCCATGTACCTTTGTAACCTCAGGATTTCCTTTGTCTCAATAATGAGATTATTAGTAAATCTTTGATAAATATTAGAACGGTAGTATAATGCTTAGTCATGCTATTTAACCTTTTTAACCTTGGAATGGGAAATTATAATTCTTTAAACTAGTCTTTTGTATTCAGAAATTTAGTGGCGATTGGTGTTGCCACTGTTCTTTTAAAAATAACAAATTAAATGTGAAAATTGCTTTAGACCGGGGCGGATGGTTGGTTTGGATTGATGTGGTAAGCACGAGATCTTGTAAAGTGTATATTCCGCCCTAGTCAACTAAGGACCGACGCTTGTGTTTGTCCAGACTGAGCACTACCGTACAACCCCAAGTCTATATGGGTACGACCTTGCATCTACTGCATTTTTCCCAAGACTTGCGGAGTACTTTATGGTGTGTTTGGTTTGGAGTCAGGTAAGGATGGAATGAATCCATCCCTATTTTTAAGGATGGAACCGTCCCCATCCCCTAATGTCCCTGGAACCAAACACACTATTGGAGGCAGGTAGCGAGGAAGAGGGACAAGCCCATCCCCTCATTTTTTAGGGATGGGGGCATCCTCAATTTAGGGGAATATTCCCGGGATATTCCCCAAAGGGGATGGACTCTGTCCCTGCTGACTTCAATCCAAACAGATCCAAATCTGGGATCGCCCCGTCCCATCCCCTATTGTCCCTGGAACCAAACACACCCTTATGTACTCACATGCTGCACTAAAAATCAACTCAGAGGATTATGAAGCTCAAGATGGAGACTACGACTACTTCACGTGTGGATACGACGAAGGATTCCCGGAGTTCTAGGTCGCGCTTCCCCAGTCAATTGCCTATGGCGTATTGATGGGTCTTCGTTGGATTTATTTCTGCTTCCGCTGTGTTTTGTGAGTGTGTGAGGTCTTGAAACCTCAGATGTAATAATGAGACCTTGCGGTTTGTACTTTTTACTATTGTAATAAACGTTGTTGGTTATGTAATCATCACTGTTTGACTGTGTGCACTAGCTTTGATCTGGGACTAGTGATGTAATACACAGAGGGTCTGGATTCGGAAATCCAGGGTCCTGACACCTTCCTTATCTCTTTAGCCTATACCGGTATAGCAGAGCGAGCACCCGTCGATGCACACCCAGGCCTGCCCTGTTTCCATGCGGGGATCACAAGCCCGTCCTTTTTCATACAGGGACCACAGTAGCCCGTCATTTTCATATGGGGACCTCAATCTCCACTCCAGTGGAGTGTCCACACAGAGTGGACCAATGATACCACAACTATCTCTTTTCATGACATGCATGCAATGCAAATTTTCCATTTATGCATATCAACATGCCATGTCTCACCATCGTAATTCATCATTACCCATCATGCAAACAAAAATAATTACCTTACTGTACCATGGTAAGTAATGCATCATCATTCATCTAACACCAAACACTATCCGAATTTACCGCTTTACCATGCACTTGCTTGGTTAGTCTCGGGGACAATGCGTGGATAGCTCCGACCTGGGACCTCCATCTGTACAAACGTCAACCCGACTTAACGCATCATATCAAAACCAGTACTTAAGTGAGTGGCGACAACTCTACGCGCATAAGCTGACTCTAGCATAAACGCATAGGGTGAAGGACCCGTTGCGTAGGTACCAACCCCATTTTTATTTTCATTTTCTCCTCTTTTCTTTTCTTTTCTCTCTCTCTCTTTTCCTCTTTTCTTTTCTTTTTTTTCCTTCCCCTTTTCTTTATTTCTTTTTTCCCTTCCTCTCCTTTACTCGGTTCGGCTGAACCGGCCTCGTCCGCTCCCCCTTCTCTCTCTCTCTCTCTCTCTCTCTCTCTCTCTCTCTCTTTCTCGCACGATCGCGCCCAGGTGCTCTTCCAGGTGGCACGTGGCCGAGCTCGGGCTCGCCGGCCCTAGGCTCACGCTGGCTGACCTCCGCATGTCCTCACCTTCTCCTTACCCTTCCCCTCTCACTTCATCTCTCTCTCTTGGCGACTTGCAGCGTGGAGGGGCTCTGGGCTCGTTGGTTGGGAGCGCCGCCGGTGACTCCTCCCATTCGGTTGGCCAGGGCCAGATCCAGCCACCCCCTACTGTCGGCTGCCTTCCCTCCAGCCACTCCGCCTCACCGGACCTCTCCTCACCTCCCGCGACTCTCTATCTCCCTTGCTTCACTCAAGCGGTCTCGTTGCCCTGGGGTCGTGGGCACGCAGGCTTGGCCCGCAGTCGACCCGTGCGCCGAAGGCCACCCAGCTCTGTGTGCCGTCGATGGGCTCTCCCATCGGCCTCCAGCTCCAGCCTTCGCCCCCAGGCCTCGGCCACTCCCTACTGGCTTGAGCTCGCCGGCCGGCCACTCCTCCTACTATCAGGGCAGTCCTCCTCCCTCTCCCTTCTACTACCCACTACATGCATTTTGATTTAACTTCTAGCTTTGTTTTGCTCTACTTTTTGTCACACAAGGTTGGGGAAAACGAACCTTACTTGGCTCGGGTTGGGTGGGGGTGAGAAGGCGATGACGATGGCCGTGGTGGTGACAACGCTCTCTACGTGTTTTCGTTGGCCCTTCTCGCCTCCTCCTTGTCCCAGTCGGGCCCGACGTGGTTCCGGCGGTCCTAGGCGACTTGCGGTTGCCGTGGATGCCGTCCTCACATCATCGGTCTTCCCCAATCTCCCAAACTCCTCTCCTCCGTTTCTCTCTCCCTCACCTTCTCTCTGTGTTGCTCTAGCTGGTTTAGCCGTGCTTGGCTTTGGGGCTCACCCTCTATTGGCCTGCTCTCGGTTGACGAAGGAAAAGAGACAAGGGATGAGAAATGGGAAGGCTTGGTTTGCTTTCTCTGCATGAGTTCTTGGCTGAGGGTAGAAAAATGTGTACTGCACACAGGTGGCTGATGGCTTAAGAGGGCTTCGGTTGGCTCCCCTACTGCCCTATGCAATGACCAGATTGCCCTTCACTCCTCACCACACTCCCTCTTAAGTCTAAGGGCTTTAAGGACCTTTTGGTCCATGGGTGGGCTCTGTACTATTGGCTTTTCTACTGTGGCAGGTAAGTCGGTAAAAGTGGGCATTGTCTAAATTTTCTACCGAATAACCAAGCCCACAATTGCGAGAGGTGCTAACCGGCCCCAGACGGTCTGAGAACCTCTGTGAGCGCTACTTTTATTCGGCATTCTAAAGCTGATGAGTCTGACAGCAAAACTCTTCTTTCTTTCTTTTATTCTCCCTTGGGTTGCTTTCGTTCCATGCATTTCTTCCCTTTGCATTATAGTGGTATTACATGCATTTCTTTTTGAAGTATCCCTCCAGTCATAAAAGGGCAACGCTCTAGAATGCGTTGAGTCAAGCTCTATTGATTTTGATTAAAGATATCATTTAGAACGTATGGTTTGTATATATGAAAATGAAACTAATGAATTTGTCATGAAAAATATTTTCATAATATTGCACTTTTACAATTTTTTTTGAATATATGATAAGAGAATTTAGTGGCCGAAGAATCATTTTGTTAACTTTGAAAAGCAAAAAACGTGACCCTCTTGTGACTGAAGGGAGTAGTTTTTATCCACACGTTGTGTCGCCCTTCATAACGAGCTGTAATATAGCAAGTCACACATGAACTCTTTGAGGATTAGAAAGACAAATTAATTATGAAGAATGTTTTAAATTATTAACGGAGACCACCACCACCAGTCCACCACCGCTTGCGCGGCTATATAATAACGAAACCGAGGCGTTAACCCCACCTCCATCTTTCCGCCAAACCAAGCGGCACAAGACACCGCCTCCTCAACCCGCTCCTTCTCTCCCCTCCTCCCCTTGCCCACTCCGCTCTCACTCCCCTCCCGTCTAGGCACCGGATGGCGGCGGCGGCGGCCACCACCACGGGCGGAATCGGCACCATCCTCGCCGCCGGCGACAGGGATTTCCTCGTCCGCAACTCCGGCGAGCAGGCCGGTTTCTTTCCTCCTTCCTTTTTCCCGCCCCTACGCTTGTACGTGTGCGCGATTAATAGGTGCTTCTCTTTGGCTCGATGCTGTCCGTGTCGCGCGTCTTTGCCTTCCCTGTTGGTTCTTGTGTCTGGATTGGTGGTTTTGGATCTCTAGTTGCCAACAGCGAGGTGCAAATAAGATGAGGGGTGTTTCTTTTCCATGGAGGATTCTATCGAATGAACCAGCGCTTTCCAGATGCATCGTCCGGATAGATACCTTTCTGATCGCGACTTTGGTTACGCAGTTCAGTTGGCGATAAAATCCTTCCTACACCTGCGAGCTATGAACTCCGCCTTCCCAGAATCATCATCCTCTATACCAGCTGCCACCCACGATCCCTCCCGTCGAACAGGAGTTTTTCCATTTTCTATAACGGCTAAAATAAAGAACTCTGACATGATCACGGTCAGTATGATTGTCAGATTTTACTGGCTGTCCTGATATCAGAGATATGTGGGGCTGAACTCCTGGTGTTGATAGAGAGCCATTTATCTGGGAGATTACATATGTATAATAGAGTATATAATATATTACAATTTTTAAGTCACTGGCAATGAACATATGATAGCTGGTTTACCTCTTCCAGTGATTATACTTCCACTTAGTAGCGATTGTCTTGCAAAGAATCCGCCTGCACTTACGTTGTGTTTTACTTGTCTAAATTTGATATTAGTATGTGAAGATTGAAATATACCTTTTTTTGTGTGTGTGTGTGTGTGTTGTCTTCAGGTTCCTGTATCAGAACTTGTTGGGAAGACTGTCCTCCTTTACTTCTCAGCTAAATGGTGTGGACCATGCCGAGCCTTCCTGCCGACACTTGTCAAGGAATACAACAAGATCAAGGAGAAGAACAGTGATTTTGAGATCATTTTCATCTCTAGCGACAGGAACAAGAGCTCCTTTGAGGACTTCTTCTCTGGCATGCCATGGCTTGCCCTTCCATTTGGAGATAAAAAGAAGGCAGACTTGAGTACGACCTTCAACATCCGTGGGATGATCCCTTCGCTCGTCGCCATCGGTCCAGATGGAAATACAGTGGCCAGCGATGCAAAAACCCCACTGATGATCCACGGCGCCGATGCATTTCCGTTCACTGAGGAGAGGCTTCAGGAGCTGGAGAAGAAGATCGATGAGATGGCAAAGGGGTGGCCTGAGAAGCTGAAGCACGAGCTGCACGAGGAGCATGAGCTTGTGCTGACGCGCCGCCCTACATATTGCTGTGATGGATGCGAGGAGATGGGCAATTCATGGTCCTACAACTGCGCGGAATGCGACTTCGATCTGCACATCAAGTGTGGGCTGGGTGAGAAGGGGGAGGATTCTGAAGCCGCCCCAGCTGGGTATGTGTGCGTGGGAGACGCTTGCAGAAAGGAGTAGAGTTGTTTTTCCTTCCACCTTTGCCAGCTGAAGCGTATCCGCATGACGTGTTGTGTGGTGTTGTGGTAATAAATAATCGCCTGATGGTTTTTGCTTGGATGGTATTTGTGCTGGTGATGTTTTGTGTTGATCAACAGTAGTTGAGTTGTGCCCTGAGCTTGGAGGAGTGTGCAAAACCGTGTAAGTATGATTTCGGATTGTCAATGAAATGGCTTGCTCATTCCTGCTTGTTATTTCAGTTCTGAAGCACTTGAGGAGATCGGTTTTTTCCTTTGCATTGCTTTTAGGAGTTACATTTTGCAAGCTGCATGCCTGTCATTGTTCAGATTTGAGATCTTGAAATAATTGTATGTGAGCTTAGCTCTCAGTCACACTCCTTCTAGTTGTAGCCCAACTAGTGAAGCACTCGATCCGTGGCTGCTCAGCTGGCTGTAAGATAACTAGGAGCTTAGGAATATGTTGATCTCAGTTTCAAGTTAGAAACGTTGTTTGAATTGGCCTCTCCACCGCCTCTGCGCTTCGGCTGTCGCACGCATCGCCGTTTCCTCGCACAGAATTGCGGCCGCCACACACCGTCTTCGCGCGCCTTCGGTCAAGCCGACCCCACCAGTCAGTCACACCCCCGTTCTTCCCTCGTTTCACGCGCTGCCACAGGAGCGCCTCCCTCTCTCGCTGCTGCACAGCTCACTCTTTCTCGCTGCCTCCGCCTCTCACAGGAGTCAAACTCCTGTCAAATCTTGCAAAGGAGAGACGCCACCTCCCTCTCACACCCCCCTGAGCAGCCGCAGAGCTCCCCCATCCCTTCCTCCTTGCGATGGAAGACCCCTCCCGAACCGCCTCTCTGTAGTAACCACCCTACGTGCGTTATAAAGCCCCATGGCCACTGCGAAACGCCTCCTGGCACTCCCATAACCCTCCCCAAGCAGCCGATTCAGCTCTCGTCGCCTGTGACGCCGCCAATCACTGCCCCTGAGCCCGGTTAACCCTAGACTCAATCCTTCGATTTTGTTGATTATATTTCGATTCCTTGTGTTGACATGCTCTATTTTACCTCCTGATCATGATGATGAGCTCGCCTGAGCGTGAGCATTAGCCTAGAGGTCTGGCGATGGAAGCTGTCGTCGGCCGAAAAACCCCTCTCGTGGCCACCACTACACTACTCCTGATACTCCCTAGATGGTTAAAAAGCTACCAAATCGACTAGAGCACCTCTAGGGAACCATGGCGCCGCCGTGAAGGCCACCGCCTTCCTGGCTGCCGCTGGCCATCATTGTCCCTCCACTCACCCTTTAAAGTGCCAAAATGGGTTCTCAAGTCCAATCCACATCCCTCTGTGAAACCCATTCCCTCCCCGGTGCCTTGTCGTCGCCGTTTCGCCAAAGCCGGCGTCTTCTGCTTTCCCGCCGGGAGAACCGTTTGGAGGTAGAAGACGACTCCCGGGGGCGACATGGTCGCATCTCGGCCGCTAGTGCCGATCCATCCGAAGCGTCCACATTCGTTCAAATCTCGGCCGTTGATGTCGTCACGGCTCCATCATCCAAGCGCTCGCGTTCGCAATATCTCATCCGTCCGCGCGTCGCCCATCGGGCGAGCGTGCGCACGCGCTTGGCCTCGCGGCCGCGAATGCGTGGGCCATGCATGGGCCGTGGCCTGCTCGGCCGCGCACACGGCCCGGACCGCCGGTCGGCCGGCCTGGTTGGCCGCGCGGGGAAAAAGGCCGGCCAAGCCGCACTGTGCACTCGGGCCAGCCTAATACTGTTTATATGAATTTAAAATTTTAGAAAATTCATTAAAAATCCCAAAAATTCTAGAAAATCCCAAAAATACATCATTTTAACCAGTTTAACATCCTGAACCCAAATTTGACCTCTATTCCTCCATATTCGAATTTTATAAATTCAAATTTCACCCTTCTACAAAAAATTTAATTTCATAAATTCAAACTCCACAAATTCAAATTCCTCCTTTCCACCAAAAATCAAATCCCAATATCCTCCAAAATTTTTATTTGAGATTTTATGCGATTTACTCTTTTCTAATTAGATTATTTTCCTAGCTTGATTAGAATCTAGTTTGGACTTATGTTGTTATTTTATGTGTTTACGCTAGCTTCCGAGATCGCCAAAGTTTCAGTTCCAGAACCGGAGCCAATCGCCCAGATATACTATATTGTCGAGATCCCAGAGCAGCTAGGCAAGTTGCAAGTTTTTGATCATATTGAAACCCATAAATTTCTACCGTATTTAATTAATGTATTGCCATTATTGATAATTGTGAAATGTTAATTGCTTAAAACAAAATGCTTAGAATGGCATGCTACATAGATAAATCCTACCACTGAAGAATGCCCTGCCTTGATTGATGGCCACATTCACCTTAACAACCTTAGTAATAAATAAAATATTGTACAAATATTTATAAGATCATCTTATTCAATATTTTACACTACTAAGTGACTTTGGCCGTGGGCCTGTAGAATTTGAAAGGATTTGGACCTAGGGTAAGGAGGTTGGTGGGGCTTCGTGTAACGGACTTAGCCCACCGCTTTACCTTAGGATTGGACCTAGGGTAGAGAGGTTAGTGGGGCTCCGGGTAACGGACTTAGCCCACCACTTTACCCTAGGATGGAGGCTGGTTTGGAATGGTGGTGGACAGTATTGTTGAGCACAGTGAAAGGTTGTGGTTGGTGCCTTAGGTGAAAACATAAGAACGAGAACCTTGTGCCAAGTAAAAGACATAGTAATCGCTCAAACCACAAGAGTTGAATTGTCAACACTGGTTTAGTAGCTGCTCGGTTCGATTGAAACTCTACAGGATGAGACGGCAGGGTGCCGAGGAGTTAGGTATGCTGCGGATACCTAACAACGGTAGAGGTCACTCACACGGCAAGAAAGTAAATGTGTGCCTAAATGAGTAACGCTACCGGGTAGAGCTTATATAGAGAATTGAGCAGTGAATGACCTGGCTTTCTTAACTCTGTCGCGGGAGTTAAGGGATCATGTGGGTAAAGTTGAGCAACTCTGCAGAGTGAACTAATGGTATTCGAATACGCCGTGCTTCCAGTTAATGAAGCTGTGTTAATTGGGTGATACCAACAACGAGGCATAAGTAGAGTTTATGATGTTGTTAATATATTTAATGGAGAAACTTTATCTGATAACAAAACCCCCTGACCTTAAGGAGTAAATGTTTTAAATTTCATTTGTTTGCAAATAAAACTGCATCCACTCAATGTAATAAACCCAATATATTCCCACACTTAAATATCCTTGCAAGTAGTAAATTAGGGTTTACCCTTGTAACTTGTTGGGTACGGTGGTACACATTACTTGCTAAAAACAACAACAGAAGGTCAATGGAGTCAAGCTGAGGCCACATAAGAAGAAGCTCCTGAGGAACCAGTCTTCACAGAGGAGGATTGGTCTTAGATCTTAGTCTCGCTCAGGCCGCCTGGGAAGTTTTTGTATTGTACAGTGGTTTGTGGGCTTGCACGCCCGCTATGTAAACTGGTGATAACCTTATGTTGTAATAAAAGTTGGGTCTTTTGTTGTAAGCTTGTGTTACTGTGATGATCGCTCATATTCAAGAACATCGTAACTGTTCATCTTGTATGGTTACGAGGTTCAGTAATGTCTCCAGAAATGGGGGCGTTATAGTTACCAATACATATAACGACATTCAAATGTTACAAGTAAACAATAGTCGTACAATTACTTGAATATATTAAATTTCTTTCTCCTTTCATCAATCATTACCCTCCAAATAAATTGTAACACCCCGCCCATCCTCTGGACCTAGAGTGCTACCTTCATTACCCATTAATATCAATGTTGAGAAACTGCTAATCATCTTAAGCAAACTCTACTTTATTCATAAAGCAGTACACCATACTATTTTTAAACAACTACTCTAGCTTACTAATGGAGTTAAACATACTAACAAAAGCTAATATATGAAGTGCTGCAAGTACGTGAAGTTATTCATGTGCTACTCCTGTCTGTGCATGTTATCCTCAACGGTTACCTAAAAAAACAACAAAGTAAAGGTGAGTCTAAAGACTCAGCAAGTACACAATAGAACGATAACTGGAGGTTCCTTCGCCGCATTCACCTTCTTTTCCTCTCCCACTCTCTCTCTCTCTCTATTCTATTCTATTCGGCTGAAATCTGCTGGAGCAGCAAAATCTGTTTATAACGAAAATAGGGTTAATTGGAGGCACCATGTTCATTTCCCACTTTAACCAGGGAAGAAGAAAGATCAATTGGACATAGGTATTCGAGTTTTATAACTAATATAACTCTATTTATAAATATAGTGACATAGACATATTGAAGCATCAAGCCGCTTAATTGTGTGTTGATATAGTTAGTTCTACATAAGTGAAAGAAAAGATATGTTGAAACAACTAGGAAATTAGGAAATATTGTTCCATTCCTTCCTACAATGTTTTTGGGTTTATTAGGAGAAATTAAATGTCCCCATGCATAGATAAAGAATAAGCTTTACGTCAAATTACAATAGAAATAAGTTACCAATACATATAACGACATTCAAATGCTACAATTAAACAATAGTCGTACAAATTACTTGAATATTTTAAATTTCTTTCTCCTTTCATCAATCATTACCCTCCAAATAAATATAGCATAAGAACACACTAAAACTGCATGATGCCTAATTTACAAGCTCATCAATACCCAATATATCATCCTTTCTCTTATTTCTCTGTTGTGTTTCCTGTTGAAGTACAAGTAAATTATCTGTTTTTCATTAGCTTAAGTTTTTAAGTGAATTGATTAGTGTATACAACTTAATATGGTACTAGAAACAAGAGATCTTGAGTTCAAGATTTGGTTGGCGCAATTTAAAAAAATAATCTTAGGCCTGAGGGAAACTACATGTGAGGGAGTGTCACTACACCAGGAAAGAGCTATAGTAACACATCTATGTGCTACTACATGTCAATAAAGGTGTTACTAGTCTTTGCAGTAACACAATTTTTAAGTGTTCTTATAGCCCATGTTACTAGCTAGGTTTGAAGTAACACGTTATAAGTGCTACTACATGTCTGAAAACATGTTACTACCTTGCAACACATATCTTATCTATAAGAACACATATTATGTGCTACAACAAACTACCCTAGTAACACAAATATATGCTACAACAAGCTACCCCAGTAACACATTTTTGAAGCAATAGTAACACCATTGTATTATGAGTAGCAACACACTTTCTTACACCAAAACATTTTGTGGAAACTTATTTTAATACATATAAATATATATACACAGAGATCTAGAGAGAGGAAAAAGTAATGATTTTTTCGAAATGACAATTAATTAATTGCAGAATTATTTTCTTTCACAAGAATCACATATTGCACAAAATTATAACCATCGCCAACATTGCATTCCACAGGGAAATATATAAAATATGGTTCACATAATTTTATAACATACATGACAATCCATTTGAGAAAACAAGTCTTGGGAATAACAACATAAACTTTTCATCCTAGAATGACAAAATGATATCTATCTATTCTTCTCAAAATCTTTGCCCGATAATGATAATGATTCCTCAGCTAGCCTCAGCATGAGGCAGTGCATGCTCTTCGGAACGCCCAGCGTGGCCAGGTGTCGGTTGAACAGAGCTCGGATTCTTGATGACTTGACCTTCCTATCCATCTTCAACAGCTGGTTCAAAGTAATTACTCCCAAAGTTAAAATCAACGAATATAATTGTTGCAACTTGTATGCAACGATTAGTGGATCAAACTATGATCTTTCATCTATGGAGTCTAGTACTCTAGTATTAACAATTTTCAGAGTATTCAGAAAACATGGCCAATAATCCAAAATACTTCAAGACGTAAACTTTTCAGTTGCACACATGTCTCAATGATTACCTGATTTCATGTTTGACAAATCGGAGAGCATGCATGATCATAATAAGGCACACGTACACCGTACGTTCTACTTCTTTAGAGAATAAGCGAACAGGGACAAAAAATAGGGACCATATGATGTGGTCTTTTGGCGTGAAAGCACTTCCTTCGGCTAATGTGCTAGTAACATGCAAGCATGATGCAATATTATTAAAGTTCAGTAAAATTATACAGAGAAGGTGCGTAAGAAATATGAGTTGACAAATTTATACCATGGCCATGATCTTGAGCACCACGGCTTCCATCTCAAGCCGATCGTAGGATGCCAGCATGGTGTCCATCTCCGCCATGAGGCCGTCCAAAGAATCCGGCGCTGCTTCTACCACCACGGGATCTAACAGTCTGGCTACCCGGTGGCTTCTCTTCCACTCTTTCATGAATTCCTGATCATTCCATGCATCAGCGTAACAGTCATTAGTTCCTCCTCGTTAGTCGTTACACGATGGTAACAGAGATACAGATCTTATTTCTGTGCTAACCATTGCAACCACACAAAAAAGACTACTGCTATTTGGTTCGTCATTAATTGGGACCGCATGTATTATGCACCCTGAATCCTTTAATTCAATAGGCACATAGAGAAATGCCTCGACCATCACTGATCATAAATAACACAAATGAACAACTGAAAAGCTACAGCAAAACAAAAGTGGTAGAAACATAGAGAAAAGGCATGATGTCCAAAATATGTCATTCTAGATTCTTATAGCATAACAATGAGATAGACTTGACACAACAAATTCCACCACTTGAATAAAAATCAGAATTGCGAAACATATGCTTAGATACAAACACATCGTATGTTTTACCATGTTACAAAGAACAGGCATAAAGAGTTGCATCGTTCACTTCAGAACTTAAATCACCAACAAAAATATGGAAATGCCTTGGAAATAATTCAATGGGCACAATTAACAAAACAAGGATCAAATTAGAAAAAGAAAGAAAAGATACAAGAGGGTTTTTTGAGTAATATCTCACCAGACGTATCCTCCCTCTGTGTACTTGCATACGCCCAGTTCACCTTGATTGCTTGGCCATATCTGAGTAAAAGTTTCATAATGAAAAAAAAGTAAACCCAAGACTCTTAAATCTGTGTTGTTGAAATCGGGTGGAGACCGGATCGGAGAAGCGAGCAAACGGTTCGGGTAAATAGAGCTACTCGCAAAGTGCGATCGAGAGAGGGCAGCGTACCAATCCGTTCGTTGCACTCGCCGCGGCGGTGGATGCGATCTTCCTCCTCGATGAACACCTTACGGCTGCCGCCGCGGCAGGCGAGGGTACGGCGGGCGCCGCCGCGCCGAGGCGAGCAGGGCTGGGTCTGGCCGCAGCGCCCAAGAAGCCGCCGAGCTGGCCGGTCTCGTCGCCGGACATGGGGTGTAGTCCATGAGGAGAGAGGAACTTGGTGAGGGCGGCCGGATGGGGGCGATGGGCGGCAGCGTAAGGGCGGAGGAGGAGGCCGGGTGGGTGGCGGAGGCGACGGATGAAGTACGGCACGACGGGGCGAGACGGATCTGGGCGGAGAGTGCGAGAGAGGGGGGCGGCGGATCTGGAGTAAGGAGGAGACGAGGGCGAGACGGGAAATGCGGGTGGCGGCTGGGGAGTCGGGACTTAGAATTGTGAATAGGTGATGTATACGAGGAGTCACCACGCATGGAAAGTTGAACTGAGAGATTTGCCTGAAATTATTAGAGGAAAATTTTACTGATGAGCGGGAAGTATGTGGAGGGAGATTTGTGTGTAAAAAATTTTAGGTCATGTATAAAACAAGATCATTTTTAAATGATTTTTATATTTGATCGCTCCATGGAAAAATATAAGGTTTTTTAAAGTATATTTAGCAAAAATAGAGCGTACATATTTTTCCAAAACTCTAATGCTTTTTAAATGATTTTAGTTCATTAGTTATGTATAATTAATCCTGCTAACGTCGTAATTCATCACTTATGGTTAATTAATGACGTGGGTCGTTACATATAATGTCTAATTATTTTGGACTATACAAATTTGGATTTTTTGTATGAAGAACATGTTAGCACTTTTCGTCATAATTAAATTTTCAACTTTACAAATCTTCCTTGTGGTTCCACGACACAAAGCAGATTTTCTAACATGAAAAATAGCAGCGAGGTTCCACATATTTACCTTAAACTGCAATTTTAAGGTTCCAAACCAAAAACTGCAATTTTCTGTTATAAGAGACAATTAGTGTAAATTTAAGGACTTCTACCTTTGCCCTTCCAATTTCTTTTAAAAAAGATCAATATCTTCAATCTAGTAGTGGTGTTGTTTGTATAAATCTATCAATGCTGAACAAGATTATCCCTACAGTAGAGAGTAACACATATCCGTAACACATATATTGTATGTTACCAGATGGCTTTGTAACACATGTTTATGTTGCGGTACTATATGCTTGTAACACGTATATTGATCATACTGAGTATGTGTTACAGGGTCTCCTAGAGACACAAAGTATGTGTTACTGAGTTTTTTGCCTGTAACACAATTTGTATATGTTGCAGTCAAGTGTTACCATAGCCATATTCTGTTGTAGTGTGTTAAAGTATAAGTGAATTGCTCTTTTTTCTTACCAGCTTAAGTTTTTAGGTGAATTAATTGGTACATACAACTCAATATTCCCTAGCTTGACAAAAAAGTGGATCCAAGAAACGAGCCTCTATATTGCCTACGTGCAATGTCATGCCGCTATCAGAACTAACCCTCTCCCTTGGGTTTTACGTCGTCCCGACTCACCAACCACCCTGAAAACGAAGTTAATTTTTTTCAAAACTAAAATGAAGTTAATTTGGTTCTTCTCACAAATCATCCGTTCCACTCTATTACCTGCCTTATGAAGAATGAGTAAATCTCTAGCTCTTTAAGAAAAAAATTAGATCTGCTGTAAATATCAAAGTGCTAGTTTAAATGGATCCGTTTTGTGCACCACTGAAGGCTAATGTTCCAAGTGGCACAAGCTACCATGAGTGCCATGAAGCTAGCTAGCTAATATACATTAGTATTGTCGTGTGTTTTTGTTTTGTATTTCCTCTCAGCTTGTACTAACAGTGACAAATGCTGCAATAGAAGCGACACATGCTGGGGTTACTCTCTGGAGCCGTACAATTTCAGCAAAATGATTCCAACTGAAGGCCTGGTCCGGAGGAGATTCCGAAGGCTCAACCGAAGATACTCATGCTGGCGTTGTCTTCTCACCATTACTTAACTAGTTACTGCTATTCTAATACTATACTAGTTAGAGATCCATACGTTACAGCAGAATTATAAAAATAATGAGACGAAACTTATTGCCTAGCCAACTTCACACATCGAACATTAGAGAGCAAGCGACAGAAAAAGAAGGGTGGTCAGAATACGCGAGGAGATGGAGAAGTAAAGGGGGTGGGTGGTTGTATTCTGAGAGAGAGAGGAGGAGAGAGACGAATGATTCAAATCAAATCGGATGGCTGAGAAGTGAGGAAGGAGAATGAACCAACCACCAACTTACACTTTTATAATAGTAAAGATTTTCACATATTCACGGCAAACAATTTGCTATGATGTGAGCATATGCGTGAGGACTAGCCGCCGTTGAAGATGCTTCGGAGCTTCTCATGGAGTGGAGCCGTGTGGCGGCCTGTGCGCGGTAATTCACAATAATTTATGATTACAAAACCATCGCAACCAATTTTCCGCATATGCCAAGGAATAAACTGCTAATTGGGCATTTCTTTCAGTAGATACAATAGATCGACAGTTCTTGAATCCTAGAGAAAACAGAAACCGTCATTTGAGTTGAATTGACCTGATGAAAAAGATAAGTGTGAAATTTGAGCAATTGAATAAAAAGTTTTACAATATAAAAGGTATGGTGGAATCGTATACTCCGCTCAAGCCAAACGAAAACACACTTCCGCAAAAAATTATTATTAGAACCAGAGGAAAACCCCGGTTTAATTTTTCATTCAAAATGAAACACAACATAAAAAAAAAGTGGCATTCACAAGGCAAATGTTAGGATTAAATTTGAGAGACCATGTGGAGGTGACCCCATGTGTGTGATGAGTAATTGATACTTGTTTTAGAGAGGTTGAATTTGGTTTTTGAGGTTTGTGCTCTTTTTGGAAGGATTTAAGCTTTTACGACTGGCTCAGCAAGTGCTCTTACGACCACGTAGTGGTCGCCAGCAGCTTTTACGACCACGTTGTCAACGCGCGCAGTGGTCGGCAGTGGCATTTACGACCATGTTGTTGCAGTCGACTTTACGACCACGTTGTCGCAGTCGATTTTACGATCACGTTGTCGCAATCGATTTTACGACTTTGAAGTCATAGCCGGTGTTATGACTTGATGGTCGTAACCGATTTTAGGACTTTGCAGTCGTAGTATATGTTACGACTTGGTGGTCGTAGCCGGCTATACGACTTAGTGGTCGTAGGTGTCTCTACGACTTGCTCTTTACGACCACGTTGTGTCTTTGCAATCGATAGCCAATTTTACGACTACATAGTCGATAGTCGTGGATCTAACTGGCTGTAATCGATAGTCGTAATTCCGACTGTTGTGGTCATAAGTCATAACAACCAGGTCTGCTATGGTCGTAGATTTCTTTGGTCGAAAGCCATGGTTGTAGCGATTGCCAGCGATAGTCGTAGCGATTGTTTTCATGGTCGTAGCGCTAGTTACTCATACTCGAAAGTTGTAACGACCAAGTCCACCATGGTCGTAGAATTTTCAGCCTGCTAGCAATGGTCGTAACTTCAGTTTTCATAGTCGTAGTGACCTTTGAGGTGGTTGTAACAACCTGCTGTGTGGTCGTAGGTATCTGGGAAGTCTTCTAGGGCTACGACCACATCATTTCCAGAGCATACGAGTGGTCGTAAGGGGTTTACGACCAACTGTTTTGCTGTGATTACTCTGAATTCAGTCTGATTGATGAATCTGCTTTTAGTGTGGTGCTATGTGATGTGTTGCTTGTTTGTGATGGCTGCAGGACTTTGGAGCTAAGTCATGGAAAGACATGGAAGAACCGGGACTAGACACAGGGAGGTGTTGAGGTCCATAACGGTTGGGAAGATGCCAAAGATGACTAGATTTGCGAGGTGGCTACAAGGTTTGGACAGCAAAGAAACGGGAAGCTTCCAGGAAGGTGTAGAGGGGCATTTTGGAGAAATGCTTATGTCTACAAAAGGAGCTGGAAAAGAAGGTTTCTGTTAAAGCTATCTCTGTCAAAAGCACTGTGACTGTAAACGGGTAAAGTGTGCAAACCCGGTTGTGGGATAACGGGTCATCCCCGGTATCGAGAGACTATAAATAGGGATGGGCGGCTACCCATCTAGGTAGTCTAGGGGTTTCTGTTCTCGCGTGAGTTCGTGTATTCGGTGTTGGAGCGCGTGTGCTCCTGGTCCTCCTAATGGAGTGGCTGTAAACTCTTCTCTAGAAGCTATATATCATCTCTTGATCTATCTCTGTGTATGGTCATATGCGTGGAGTTGAGTTGGTTCTGTTCATTTGTATGTTTGCTCTCTAGTTTTCGGTTTTGCCTTTTCGCTTCTTGATCTGAGTCTTTGCTTTCGGTTGTTTTGTTGATGATCTGACATGCTTGTGTTGGAAAATCATACTCGAAACCTTCATCGTCTCACTCTATTCCCACTAGCATGGCCTGGTTGCCTTCGCTTTGTCTTAGACTCTGTTTTGGAGCTCTTCTGTTATCTCTGTGGCCTCTTGATTATTTTTCAATTAAAGTTCAAAGCAATCTATTGAGGTTTTGTTCGTACTGTGTTTGAAGTCTCATGACCAGTTGATCTGTGAATTAAAAGTTATTCGGAATCTGGATCATGTGGTCGTGCGCCTTCCTACTCATCCCCTATTTCGCTGAGAAGTTTGCGACCACGATCAGTCATTCAACCATGTGTTGGCTTACGACTGATCTCTATAGTAGTCGACCAGAGAGCTTTACAACCATAGTAGCGGTTCGACCACCTATTGGTTTACGACTACGACTTGGTCTGGTCTCAGTGGCTGCCGACTAGGGCGACTTACGACTACGGTGTCAAGTATCGACCACTAAGTCGGGCTTAAGACCACGAGTACCCTTTTCGACCATGGTCTATACTCTGCACCTTTCTCTTCTGGTTGATCTTTGGCTCTTCGTTCTTGACCACGTTGCACATTCGCTTGAGTTGTCGAACTGCCTGCACTCGGACAGCCTTCGATCACGTAGTCCAGAGTTACGACCACGTGGGAAGGTTCGACCACTCAGTTGACGTTCGACCAGTGCAGTTTTCATGATTTCGCTTCTCTGTTTCTGTAAGATTTTAACTTGAATCCTAATAGCTCAGTAGCTATTAGAGAGAAGAGTTAAGTGGATATTCGGGGAGATTTTGAAGGCACTATTCACCCTGCTCTGTTACCTATCCGGTCCTACAAAACACATTTCCACAAAAATTATTATTAGAACCAGAGGAAAACCCCGGTTTCATTTTTCATTCAAAATGAAACACAACATAAAAAAAAGCGGCATTCACAAGGCAAATGTTAGGATTAAATTAATCGCCTACTTTAAAAATAAGAAGAAATAAAAAAGGTGGGGAGAACAAGAAAATTACGAGAATAGAAGCGTAGAGCTGTTCCCGATAAAAGCAAAGAAAATATATTATTTTCTTTCTTTATTTTAGTGCTCTTGCACCCTTTTTTAAGAGCGATGAATAAGAAAGTTGTGGAGAATTCTCTCTGTTGAATCACCAAAATGTGATGGCAGCGGATGTGCCTGGGAAAGAAATCCAAATGGAGAGAGCACAATAGGCACCTAACATTTCAATGGACATCTTTACGTGGCAGAGAATATTTATACATGGGGAGGAGATAAGAGAACTAGTCATGGCAAAAGAACGTCCGGACTATGCCTTCTGCTTTAAGAACCCAATTTTAATATATTCAAAAGCCCTAAAAAATTGCATTCGCAAATGAAAAATTCTTTAAAAAAAGTAGTGTTGCAATTTAAATGAGAACTCTCAAAGGAGCAATGGACAAGTTTTTTCAAGTACGCTAGCTAGAAATTGAAACTCTTGAGACAATAAAAAAGGTAAAATCTTTTAATGTGAGTAAGAAGGTCAAAGGAGATGGTCTCTGATCATTCTTTCTTATATAATGAAAATTTAGCGTGAGAAATCACGGATAAAGAAAGAAATTCTACGTGGTAACAAAGATAAAAACAAATCATAGCATTCAATTATAAACATAGTCCTTTTCTAAACATGCGAGTATTCGAATTTCCCACGAACAAATTAGCACCATCTGCACCACTATGCTCATTCTGAAGAGGACCAGAAGCTTGCAATATATTGCTGCTAGTTGTGATTCGAATTTTGATTCTCTCTACCTTTTCTTGGAACTGATGTTGTAAAGCCCAAAATTAAATGATGGTAGAAGCACCTCTCTATTGTTTTGGGTGCGTATAGTTAAATTTCTAAACTTTGGTTATCAATATCTTTTAAATATGTAGATTGGTTTTTCTCGAATTTTTTTTTCATAAAAGTATAATTTTGTTGAGTTTTATAAATCTATCATAATAAAAAATTAGTGGCTAAAGTTGCTTTTTAGGCACCGTATCAATATCCGAAACAACATTCTTTTACGGTTGGAGGGAGTATATAATTAGATACCTACTTATTACTCAATCCTAATAACCTCTTTCCCAGTGTTTCAGTAAGAAACCGAGTGGGAAAAGGAACCTCACAGCCCTGTGCCTTTGCTTACATATGAAAGCACACTAGCAGTATGACTCCAGGAAGATCCATTGGAGCATTTTCCCCGTAAAAAAGCCTCGCCGAGAAGAGAATGCAAAAGAAGCTGCCACTTGTTGCAAGGCCCAAGCGCCTAATTATGCCTGGATGTTGGAAGCCTCTGTCTCCCTCCTACCTTTGAGCATGGTAAATTCATAAGGTCAAGGATGTTAAAGATTTACTCGCAAAAAAGTTGAAGATTCTATGCATGCATTTCTTTTTTAAAAGAGCAATGCTCTAGAATGTGTTGAGTCAAGCCCTATTAATTTTGATCAAAGATAATAAGATATCGTTTAAAACGTATGGTTCCATGTTACCGATACGACTTACCTTTTTCCCCTCCACCACTGCTGCTAAACAACACTTTTCCATCAATTAGCTTGAATGCAAATTCACAAATCTATATAAATACGGATGCAAGGCGCCTTTCTTTTATTTTTACGGGCAAGAAAATCCCAAAATAATTATAAGAAAAAACCATATAGATTATCTCGCTAATCGAGGGGATTTACATTCTATAAGACGTAGATTTCCTGCACACCCAGCTCCGCCGCGCCGCGCGCGCGCTCTCGTATATATTAAGCCGCTAATCCTCACCGCAATTACGGCCTCCTCATTCTCATTCGTGTAGCCAGCCAGCTTCAGACAGCAGAGGTGGTAGTGGTAGCTCGCGTGCATTAGGTGATCCAGCGAGTTTTAATTGCGCGCCTAATTGAGAGAGAGAGAGAGAGAGAGAGAGAGAGAGAGAGAGAGAGAGAGAGAGAGAGTTAGCTAGGACGAACTGATCGGGTAATCAAGGAGACCGATCATGAAGTTCGGTAAGCGGCTGAAGAAGCAGATCGAGGAGAGCCTGCCGGAGTGGCGGGGCCAGTTCCTCAACTACAAGGAGCTCAAGCGCCGCGTGTCGTCGCCGGCGCCTTGCCCGGCCGCCGCAGAGGCCGAGTTCCTCAGCCTCCTCGACGCCGAGGTCGACAAGTTCAACGCCTTCTTCCTCGAGCAGGAGGAGGAGTTCGTCATCAGGCAGAGGGTACGTAACGAGCTACTGGTCTTCAGTTAACAGAGCCTCTAGTTTCAGTGCAACCTTGCTCTCATTGTGTCGACCTGCGATGATGTTTGTGGGTGCAGGAGCTGCAGGAGAGGATCCACAGGGCTGCCGAGGCGAAGGAGGTGGCGCCGGAGGCCGAGCACGCGGGGGAGATCGCCCGCATACGGAGGGAGGTCGTCGACTTCCACGGCGAGATGGTGCTGCTCCTCAACTACAGTAGCATCAACTACACAGGTAGCTGGTAATTAGCCCAGCTAGGCCTCACCAAGAATCAAAAACCTTGATGCTATGTGAGATGTATTGATCTGCAGGTCTGGCCAAGATCCTGAAGAAGTACGACAAGCGCACCGGCGGCGTGCTCCGGCTGCCGGTGATCGCCAACGTGCTGAAGCAGCCCTTCTTCACGACGGAGCTCATCTCCAAGCTAGTCAAGGACTGCGAGGCCATGATGGAGGCCGTCTTCCCGCTCCCCGCCCAGCAGCTGGAGGTCGCCGCCAGGGAGCGAGAGGCGCTCACCGCCGCCGAGCAGAGCATCTTCCGCAACACCGTCGCCGCGCTGCTCACCATGCAGGAGGTGCGCAGCGGCAGCTCCACCTACGGCCACTTCTCCCTCCCGCCCATGACACCCCTGCCGGACTCCGACTGGCTGCTCCAGTCCTTCCAGCCGGCGTCTCCATTGATCCCCACACAGTGACACAACTATGAGAATACTACGAGCTATGCTATGCTACGGTATAGACGACACGACACACGCATCAAAGCAATGTTTAATTAGAGATCGATCCCCATTTTGTCAGGAAATGCTACGGTGTGCTGCTCCTGAAAAGAGCAGATGTGTAATTGCCTGCTTGTAATAATTTTTTCTCTTTTTTTTTTGGCTTAATTTAACGCTCTCCTAACTAGTAGGACTAAATAATGTAATTATCGAGTGAGATCAATACGCTTTTATTACATCTTAACTGCGAGTTTAGTGCAGAATTATATACGAGATTGAATTACTGACATGTGATTTCGTGCTAATTGGCACCTTGATACACAATCAGAATTCATTTCTTTAAAAAGAAACAAATGGGACCGAGTAAGGTTCCATCTGATGTGGTTCTGAAAAAAGTTTCACAGTAAGGTTTATGAAGAACCTAGTGACAAAATTTTGAGTATATATGTCTTTGTACAATTTGGCTTTGGGGAAAAGCGATAACGCATTATATTGGTTATATGCAATAGAAGTAGTAATTTGGTATAGTCTTGGCATTCTTTGATACCAGAACAAGTAAACCAACTTTAAAGGACCATATCCTTTTGTGTGCAGAACCATAATTTTAGAAGATAAAATTCAGCTGTTGCTCCTAATGAGTCAAAAGCTAACAAGAACAGGAGAAACACATAGAGACGATGACAGGCATCGTGACGACGAAACGCTGAACAGAATCATTGATGTATACTGTTAAAGTGGTTATACTATTTCAGATAAGTCAACTCATCATTCAAAACTCTTTCAGTTCTGTAACTAATGCTTGATGACAAATGCAACAACCAATTCAGCTGGGTTTTATATGCCTCTGAAAAAAATTTTGTGTCAAATTGTAAGTACGTAAGATGATTCTTTCAACCGAACGAATATACTGCGGTGAGCTGCAGTTGTGAACACTACAAATGACATCAAGATTGACGTTAAAGAACACTATATAGTTTAATGGATGGCAGAGCTCCTGCCGATCTTTTGGGAAAAAAAGAACATGTAGGACCGAGAAGGCGGCTAGAGGGGTTGAATAGGTGCCACACAAACTATAACTTTTTACGGAAACTTTTTCCAAAGAAAAATCCAAACTCTGCACTCGAATAACTATTGTAAGCTATCAAGATTAGAGACAAATCACTGGGAATGAAAACTCCAAGAAGAACCTAGCAAAATGAGCCATCATACGTCGAGCGGTCTGACCTCCCATGCAAACCGGTCTAACCGCCCTTGCATACCGGTCAGACCGCCATTGCAAATTGATTTGGCCTCTTCCCTCCAGACAGAGCACAATTTCAATTTCAAATTTAAGAAATGATGTAGCTTTTGATCCACAATTCTAAATAACTTGAAACTTGAACAAAGACAAAATAATGATCTTAAGAACCTACCTCAACCAAATATCTTGAAAAAATTTAAGAAAGATGGGACCTTTTGGCTCTTGAAGCCCTGCTATATTAAAACCGGGCAAAATTCAAGAACTTGAGCTAAGACTTGCTCGTGGGTAATTGATGGTCAAAGTGACGTAGGATCTACTCTCACATGTCTTAACAAGCCTAAACACAACAAGATTCTAAGCCAAAAGACCTCAAGAACAAAACCCCAAAATCACCTTTTCTTGATCCAAACTGGGCAATTACAAGATCTTGCTTCGGAAGGTGCCTAGATAGATGAGATATGGTCTTTAAAAGGTATCTTCATCACTTACGCGTCCATAGCATAAAGCAAGATCAAGATGGGAGAAGAGAACACCAAAAACCATGCAAAATCAAAATTTCAACACTCGAGTAAAGAGGAGAAAGACTCGGACAAATTTCCATATCTATTAATACTTGAAGATGAATATTTATAGCCACTTTCTAGCCATACATAAAGTTTAAGAATGACAAAAAAAACTCAAAACACAAGAGTCTCTCACATCTCCCACAAGTTTTCTCTAAGAAATCTAACTCTCATCAAAGGCTAGACCTAAACTCTCCAAGCTTAGCAGACAAGCCACCTCTCTCCCTCCTTTTATATGGAGACAGAGACTCATAAGGAAAACTCTAATCAACACCTCTAATTAGGTTTTATCCACTCTTACATAGGCTAACCCGTTAATCTAACACTATATCGGGTTTTACACTTACATATGCATGTTTCTCAAAGCACACACAACCATTTACCCATTAGTGAATCAACATTTAATCCACTTAATGTTTTCAGCACATCCTCAACTTAGACCAACTCTCTTGCGCTTGCTCGCGCTGTAATTTGATCAAGTCTTCAACTTTCCAGTTTAAGGGCAAAAAGATTGTTTTGCCCCTCAAACCACCTTCCACGAAGCTTCCTACTTCATTTGACTTGAAGCAGACCTATGCTTCATCTTCAACTTCATATGGCCCCAATGACTTTGTCATTAAGCCTCTCACGTGTTTAGATCCCACTAAATTATTCTCACTTGCAAACAAGCCCAAGTCACTTGGTGCACAAACACGTCTTTCCATCCACTACCGATAGCTCCCACTTCGGTTCCTTATCTTCCCGGCTTGTAACCACTCTTCTAGCCTCAGTCATCTTCCTGCGGTACGTTGATTGCTCTGAACCTCAGCTCCCCTAGCTTAGTCATAATCTCTTCTGCCTCATCATGACCTAGCTTTATAGTCATATAACCAATAACAACAAGTAAACCATTACGTAGCACCTCACAATGCACAAAATCATCAATTGACAGCTAAGAAATCTTACCTCACAATAAAGCATTTCCACATGCTTTGACACATAGCCCGTAATACCCAATGACTAGTCGTCACGTCTTCACGTATTCGATCTCCCCTGAACCATCTCTACGTGCATCGGCCTTGTCACTTGGTGCACCACATGTACCAACTCGTATTTCCACGATCCATGTCTTCTTTGTGCTCCCAGTTGAGCCATGTAGCTTCACCTAGACTTACATGACCACTTCAGACCTTAGCTCCCCTGCCTAGTCCCAGTCCAATGCCTTTGACTACTACAGCCTCCAAGCTACCTGCACATTCAAAGATCAAGTAACCATGTCGAGCACAAGTTCCATTTACTTGACTCACATTAGTCAAAACAATGTATCATGCAACATGTATACAACAAATCCAAAGTATTTGAGCCAATTCCCAACTCAAATACCAAACTAAACTCTCCTGAACCCTGCTTGGCCGGTCAGACCGCCAACCATTGGCCAGTATGACCGCGCCAGTCAACTCCGGTCAAACCCCACTAGTAGGGCACCGATCTGAATGCACCCCATGTGCCGGTCAGACCGTTCCTACCCGAGCAGACCACGGCCTAAATGCTAGTTAGATTGCCAGCACCTGAAAGCAACTCAAAATTTCCATAACCCAAAAACCAAACTCAAATCCTACAATCTCAACCAAAAGTCAATTACTTATTACAATTATGGGTGACCTTCACATGGTCTCACAAAATACTATACAGAAAAACTGGTTTATATTTTTTTCAAGATGCCAGTAGTCATCATTCATAAGCATTCAAGACTTTTCAGGTACATATCAACACTTTTTTTCGCTTTCTTGTTTGGAAGATGACAAGAATATTCTTTCAGAAGGATAGCCTAGACGTGGACAGGCAGATGGCTGGGTGGGCAAGTGGCTGATCTAATAATGAACACCGGATATTCCTTCCAAAATGCCAAAATTATAACACTGAATTCAGAATTGAGTCCATTAGATCACATTGTGTAAAAGGAGAAGGAGAAGGAGAAGGAGAAGGAAAACTGATGAGATTTTAATACGGAGAAAAGGATTAATTAGTCTAAACAAATGCGGACGGAGCCGGTCGGTTGTTGATTAGAAACTTGGGGGACCGGCAACATCAATTTCCAGATGATGGTTATCTGAATAGCTCTCCTTCGCTCACTTCAATCTGAATTTTCCTTTTTTATTTTACATGCTTGAACATTTGAAGATAAAAGAGATATTTTAGTAGCTTTCCCTAGATGATAGTGTACTCTTTTTCAAGATAGATATTTGAGTTTACATTATTGTGTTAATTTTCAAATTTTTAAGAATGTGTTAATTTTCAAGCTTGCAAGGTATATGTTGGTGGACAAGAAGAAGACAGACAGCAACTTGTTTCTGAAAGCCTAGTTTATATATCGAACAGCAAGTTCTTGCTTTCTGAACCTTTAATGATAATATCTTCAAGATTTTTTGTGCCAAACAATGACCCATTCTCTGTAGATGGTCACAGACAGTGGCAAATCCAGAATTTCGTTATGCCCGGGATAGAGGGCTGGAAACCACTACTAATTAGGCTGGGAAAGGTTATACTCTAGACTTATCTAGACTTTACACGAGTAAAAATCCTATGCCCTTAGCTGGAGTCTAGACTACGATATGCCTACATCTGCCCCTGGTCACAGAAGTCACCTTCTATAATGTAAACTATGGTATGCAACTACTAATCACATTCCATCAGAAAGGCAGCACTTTAGTAATTCCATAATTAGCTTCACCAAATGAAAAGCAAGAAGTTACATAACCTGGTCATCAACAAGGACATGAGGCATAGCATATCCCTGTGTTTATTCCAAGATGCTAACCTTTTTTGCTGCAAATCCTGCACCTAGACAATGTAAGAATGGGCGATCGTGGCATTACCTTAATACAAATGACTCCATCTTATCCTGATCTTGCTTTTGTGTAAAGCAGCAAATTGCATCGAACATATGCTGCGACGTGTAGAACCAATTAATCTTGATCCACTAGTTTACAAAGTGACCAATGCGTAAGGGGCATTTGGGTAGAGGTGGTTTGACAGGTCCGAAGTGACTCATCTAATCCAAACACTCTGCAGGAACCGAAAAGCTTATAGAGATTTCAAGCTGAACTTCCCCCGTGTACGAAGAGACCTTACCTAGCTCGAAGCTTTGTTATGTTTGTAAAAGATACCAAGCATATTGTGATATTTGAACACAATTATTCAGAGTTTCAGATATTAGCAGTCAGATCACCGATTGACCATTTTACTAGCAAACAAACTGAATTCCTGAAGGACGTCGAAAACTCAGAACTAGGACTGTTTAGGATGAGTTTTAGTACGAAGAACAACAAATTAAGAGCTTCGCACTGCGAATTATGCAGAGGATTGCATTTGCAACTGATTTGGATATCTGCAAAAATCATAACCTTCAGCATGTTTTTGGCATGTGGATTCTTAGTTGCCTGATCCCTTGTCCTTTTTGTTTAGTGTGCTAATTCCATTCTACAGCAGCAAAACATCCGTGCACTACTGTGCTGCTGAAATCTGGGATATATATATTTCCTAAAGTGACCTGCTAACCTTATAAGCTATGTTATTCCTGCTGCCACTAATCATGCATAGCTTACCTAGCTAATCGATTACAAGACGTAAGCATCGCAGAGTGCTGAATTCCTCATCATACACGGTACTTTGAGCTATTCTCTCATATCATGGGTGCCTCATCGCCACTGCACTTTTGGCAAGCACAGCAGAATCGATTCCAACAACAATTTCAGCATCACGAGTCTTGTCTGCGTACTACTACGGGGCTCAGGCCTCGTCAAGAAGCAGGGTGAGAGTGACATCGTCTCCAACGTCAGAGGGCGCAAACCTGCTGAGATGCGTGCGTGAGACTCGAATTGAATTCTAAAAGCTATTTTTCTATGGTAAATAGCTTTTTTATATTATCTAGTCTTTAAATGGAGTGTCTTTTTAGATAGAGTCTACTAGTCGATTATAGTATATACTATAGTAACTTCATTTATTTCAGATAAAATCATACACAAATGTCTCTTTCTATAAAATTCTCTATAAACTATTATTATTCATAAGCCAAAGTTAAAAGCCAATACAACTAGCCTCAGTGGAATTCAGAAGATGTAATGCTTGTTCTTTATGGCTGCGGTTTTATAGCTTTTGGCTGAAATTTTTGAATTTTTACTGTTCACGACAGATATTATGGAGAGAGATACTCGCTTGTGATTTTGGCTGGTACAGATATTAGACTTTTAATATATACTATAATTAATTTGTAGACTCCGTCTTGAGAAAATACTCTGTTTAAAAGTTAGGTATTATAGTAAAAATCAAAAATCATTTTAGAAGCAGTAAAAACAGGCCTGTATTATGCTGAGATTGCTTTGCCGATCGGAATCGGACAGGTAGCCGAAAAAGTGCCCAGCAGGTTGGCATAAGTGGGCCGCTAGCTCCATTACCAAGACGGCATCCGGCCCATTATCTCCGGAGCTACGGCCCTCGACGCGGCATCGAGAGGATCGCAGAACCCTAACAAAAAGCTAAACAAAGCCCTCTTTCGCCGCCGCAATCTGACTCGCCCGCTATTCTCTCCTCCTCCCTGCCTCCGGCCTCCTCCTCCTCCTCCCCGAGCGGCCGCCGTCCACCACTGATCCCTTCCCGGTACGCCTATCGTTCTCTAATTCCGCTTTGGGATTCGGCAGTCTGATTCGCGAGCCATCTGATCTCTCCCGGTACATTTGTTCTGTACGGCTGTCGAATGCCCCATGCTTAGATTTGTCCCGAAACCCATCATCTTTTGCTAGTGATCTTGTTCGGACTGGTTTGAAAGCCGGATGTGATTTATTACTTGGTAGCACTTGTAATTGATGTGCCGACCAGGTTTTGCCATGCCTAGTTTTTAGTTTCTTGCTTGTTCTTGAGTTTTCTTTTTAGGCAAAGTACCACCTCAAGTGAATTGTTCATGTTGTCTATCTTGTTGTTTACAGTATCCGTAGCTGTTCAAGAAGACCACCCATTAGGTTGTACCCGGCTTGTTTGTTACTTATAGTGCTAGTTTGTGTAGATCTCTATAGATAACACAGCTGCCTGCTTAATTGCTACTGATTAGATGGTTGCTGTGGTCATATTTTTGTGGTTTTGTGAGTGACATGTTTAGCTGTCTCTCTTCGCTGCAGCAATGATTCTTTGGTATTTCTTGTTAGTTATTCTCAAAATTTTCTTTTCCATGCCTATAGATCACCTGATAACTTTTATTGAGGCGAGATGGCGGTTACTTTATCCAATGTCAACTCTGAGGCAGGCCTCCAAAAGCTTGACGACTACCTCCTCACCCGCAGCTACATCAGCGGGTGTGTGATGCATCACACATGCTAGCTCCTTTACTAAATACCTTGTCATGCTTGTCACATTGGGCTTACACTCTCATAAACCTTTTCTTCTTAGCTACCAAGCTTCAAAAGATGACATGGCTGTGTACACTGCACTTTCATCTGCTCCCCCATCAAACTATGTGAATGTCACAAGGTGGTTCGATCATATCAGTGCTCTCCTGAGGTTCAGGTGCGCACTTGAGCTAACATTGATGTATACCATCCCGTTGCATTTGTAGTTATTATTTCATAAGGGCTAAGGGGGCTCTTTTCAATTTTCAGTGGACTCACTGCGGAGGGTGAAGGTGTTAAGGTTGAGTCATCTGGTTGTTCTGTGGCTTCAACTCCTGATGTTGCTGACCGAAAGGTTACAACCTGCTATTTATCCTATATTTTGGTGGTGAAGCTAATTGTTTGAGTGTTAATGGCTCAAGGCTAAATCTTATGGTCGATTAATGGATGCTTGCATGGTTGAAATACCATCCACAATCAATTTGATATGGCATCTTTGTGCTATCATAGCTTCTTTATAACGAGGCAACCCATTCAAGAAAATGTAGTATGCCTATATTGGAAGTCCTAAAGCAGAAGCTGTAATTTCAGGCACCAGAAGCTGATGATGATGATGTTGACTTATTCGGCGAGGAGACTGAAGAGGAGAAGAAAGCAGCAGCAGAACGTGCTGCAGCTGTCAAGGCTGCTGGCAAGAAGAAAGAAAGTATGTCTTCTATTCGTTGGAGTTTCTTGCCCAGTGTTACAATTAAATTAGTGGCAAAGAGATAAAGAGAACTGAAAAAAAAGAAGGGTACAGACCTGGTGTTCAGTAATCCCAAGTTAGTGTTTTAAAAAGCTCACAAAGTGGGACAAAAAATCAACAAAAATTTAGTCAAGTGTGCACCTTAATCACATGTGAATTTTAATCTCATTCAGCTGCCCATGTGCTCATTTAGCCCTAGAGTAAAATGCTGAAGTTATGCCTTATGATCTGAAATCCATTGCTAACTTGGTCCTATATGTCGTGAATTTTAATCTCAGAAAGCTGCATATGTGCTCATTCCTCATTAGCCCCATAGTAAAATGTTGAAGTTGTGTTATATGATCTGAAAAATCCATTGCTAACTTATTCCTTAAATTAGGTGGGAAGTCATCAGTTCTGCTAGATGTGAAGCCATGGGATGATGAAACTGACATGAGGAAGCTTGAGGAAGCTGTAAGGAGTGTGAAGATGGAAGGCCTGCTCTGGGGTGCATGTACGTGACTGCTCCATTAGTGTTCTACTTGTGAAAGCAGTGGTAGCATGTCCTGTTACGGTTGATTTATTTCATCTTTTAACATGAAGTATCATCCTTTGCAGCCAAACTTGTTCCGGTTGGATATGGCATCAAGAAGTTGCAAATTATGATGACCATTGTGGACGACCTTGTTTCTGTTGACAGTCTCATTGAGGACCATTTCTATACTGAGCCAGCCAACGAATACATTCAGAGCTGTGATATTGTGGCTTTCAACAAAATCTGTAAGTTGCCTCAACATGCTTGACGGTTCTGGTTTTGGATTTCCAAAGCTATGTGCTATGGTAAACTGATTGTTCTCTTGGAGTAAGCAAAACGTTTTCTTGGTCAAGTCTAGTAACATGTTAAACCTACATGGGTTCATAAAATCAGTTCTGGACTGGTTTTGATTTGTGAATGTCATCCAGGTATTGTTTCCTGGCCAGTTACCATATTGTTGGGAACGGACTCAGTTCACATGACCAGTAGATTACTAGCATGTTTGTCCAAACAAGGGGATTATTTTGGCGTTTATTTGAGAATTATGAGCCCTCTTTCCACTATAAGGCCCCATACAACTAACGGCCTATTTGGCTGTGCTAAAGCTTCTACCGTTGGTTAGCTTATTGTTGGGCTTCAGCTTATAATCTCTAGAAGCCCTTCTCACTGTCTTGAAGCATACTAGTAGTGTGACCGTGCTAACGCTACGGTAAAATACAAAACAAGATAAAATTTGTAAAAAATAAAACGAACAATCAGATTCATTAATATTCACGTCTCATATATTGTATAACCAAATATTTTGAGATCACATAAGATTTGAGAGTGATTTGATAAAATAGGATCAAGTTTATTGTCCTTATAAATATAGGACTGAGTTGAGTACCTTCTTACAAATATAATATTTTTCCCATTTTAATTTATTTTCATTTTCCAGCCCATTTTTCTCTACGCAAAATGACTCTTTTGCCCTTATGTTTTGCCCCAAATGAACCATCAGCCCTCATCGCAGGGCATTACAGCAATAGGAGTATCGTTTATTCATGGTGTACTAAAATACATGGAAGGGTACCAGTTATCTACATTTACGCTGGATCCACATAGAATCCACTGAACCGAACGTGGTAGCGTAAGTTAAAATGATGCATAAAATTCTTTACAGGACTCGGGAAGCATAGTTCTATAGAGATATCGATATTTAGTGATTACAAGAAACAAGGCGTAAGAGCAAACACATATGCAAAAATTAGCAGACAAAGCTACGCTTTGAGTGCAATAAACCATATGCAAAAATTTCCATATATTTTATATCTTACCTTCCACCACATATAGCAATAACCCATTGCTCCAAGCTGCAAATGCAGCAGATGTAAGATAATAAACCGCTGAAAAAGGAATGCATATGCAGCCAAAAAAACAAGAGTCGTGGAAAATACATTAAAATGAAAGGGTAAGTAGCTGCTGTCATAGGTCTCAAATGTTGTGAGAAAACAATTGAATATTACCAAATTATTATTCTACTTGGTATTAAACCGTTATAAGTAACCAATGTAAATGTTTCAAATTGTCACTTTGAAGCGTTTGATTCATGAATCATTCATTGTCAAATCGATGCACACCCTTTCATGAGTTTTAGCAAAGTATGACTACAACCTCCTTTCAACCAGTAGATACCGTAGGAGAGTAGGTACGGGCTTAAGTAACTATCTATCCGAACTTCTTTCAACATTCATGGATAATCAAGTAAAACGTAACAAAGACTGCATGCGGTTTGGGTTCTTTGCATAGCTTTCTAAGAGAGTCAAAATCAAAACAGATGAAGTGAGGATCAAGCGTACCTACCTCCCGAGTCGAGTTGCCACTCAATATGGTAATGGGCCTTGATAAAGTTAAATTATCGACTTCTTGGGCTAAATTCGAATCTAGTAGCAAGCATCAACACGCAAAAATAAAAACAACAAAGTACAAGTGGTTTTACTGAAATTAAAGGCCACAAATGTAACTTCCTCAGAGTCTTGATGCCAAGATGCAATAAATATAAACAATCGCATACCGAGCTTGAAGAAGGGCAATGTCGTAGGGGCTCGAACCTTGTCCTTGACTTACATCCTTCATGAGCTCCTAATAACAGAAAAACACAAAGATTTTCCTTCAATAAACATCTATGATTTTGAAGGTCAACAATGAATTATTACAAGTGAAAGCTGAATAACATATCATCAAAACCTTTCTTTGTATGCTTGGCAAACACGATGAAACTATTGGACAATAAATTATGCATGATTTGGGAGTGCCAATTGGCACATTGACTTGCTATGTGGAAAATGAGATTTTAGAATCTCATCAAAAGCTTTGTCCTACATTTCATACGGTATGGAAGAACTAAATGCGAAATGGCATGCCTCTATATACATGAGTATGACGGAGCGATTCAATTGTAAATTTAGGTAACAAAAATTCATTCCGTGTGCATCGTTTTACATCTCATCCGTACAAACACAATGTGTTTGAGCGATTAGAGTCGTACATGCAGATTTATAAGCATGTGCTGATCAAACATGCGCTCCTATTAGCCTTTTGCCAACTTATCAGCGAATCATTTTGATCATCTGATGATCAATAACGCGAGACAAATAACAAGGTTGGATGCTTAGAGCCGAACTTCTTGAGAACACACGGTATTACAAAATCTACCGACTGAGCTCGCCAAGACATCCGACAAGCGGCCATTCCGCAAAGACGATCGAGCCCGTCAAAGCTGCGAAACACCAAATCACCATGTCGATCAAAAGAGCAACCAATCCAAGAGATCGAATCGAAAATTGATAGATTCGAATCGAAGCGAGGATGAAGACTGCGCGACGAGGATGAGAACTTGAGACGGCGACTCCCGTCTGCGTCGCCATGGTCCAAGCGGATCCGGAGGTCGCGGCGGCGGATGCCGAGGCGGATCTCGGGTTGGTCCAAGCGGATCCGGAGGTCGCGGCGCAGACGCGCCGACATGGCGCGCCTTCCTCGCGCGAGGCGAAGTCTCGCCAGAGGTCTGGGCACGCAGAGCACTCAGACGGTCGCGCAGCCAGCCGGCGCCGACGCCCCTCCATCTTCCCGACGACGACATCCGGTACAAAACCCCGACAAACGGAACACCAAATCATTCTTACATCCCGCCCAATCCGCCAAAATCGGCGTGAGATCGGGAGTGGGCTCACCTCACTCGGCGCGGCGCGCGCAGATCTCGCCGCCTCGAGACCTCGGCGCGGGCGGTGGAGGAGGGGGGGGAGGAGGCGGCGGCGCGCGGGGAGAGGAGGCGAGGCGGAGCGACGGAGGAGGAGGAGGAGGAGGCGGCGCGCAACGGAGTGGTAGGGGAGGAGGAGGCGGCGGCGCGGCGGGGGGGAGGAGGCGGCGCGCGCGGTGCGGGGTGGGGAAGGACGCGAGGAGGAGGAGGAGTGGAGAACGTGGGACTGGGAGACGCGCGCGCGGGGGGGGGGAGGAGGAGGAGGCGGCTGAGCGGGGGAGGAGGAGGAGCGGGGGAGACGGAGGCGGAGGAGGCCCACGCGCGAGTGGGGGGAGATCAGAGAGAGGAGAGCGGGACTGCGGAGGAGGCCCACGCGTAGCGGGACTGCGGAGGGCTGCAGAGGAGAGCGGGACGCGGGAGGGATACTGCAGATCCATTGAAGGATGATCGTCGAATATGGTTGAGTAAAGAGAGAGAATAGAGGAGAGTTAATTTGGTGCGTACGTTTTTAGGATAGTGTATTTCTGGGTGCATATTGTGGTGTGGATGTAGTTAAGGTCATGACTGTGGAGCAGGTAATTGTTGGGTGGATGTAAAATAATTTGAACTGGTGGTTTATTAGTTTAGATTTGGGGCGCTCAGTACTGAGTGGGCTTAGAGCTTCTAGTACCAGTACTCAAGAAGTTCCCACATGTTTTTTTTTTGCCTAGATTCAGCTTCAAGGCTGAAGCTAGGCTTAACAGGCCTTAAAGCCACCGGTTGTCATTTGG
Organism: Dendrocalamus sinicus; assembly: GCA_036346575.1. Lineage (NCBI taxonomy): Eukaryota > Viridiplantae > Streptophyta > Magnoliopsida > Poales > Poaceae > Dendrocalamus > Dendrocalamus sinicus. The sequence continues at coordinate 15,513,769 of CM070658.1, read as the reverse complement.
GACTTAAAAGCTGAAACCACACAAGCTGGTATATTGGAGAAGCTCAAGCTAGGCCAAAGGTGACCTAGTACTTGGAACCAAGGTTCTAAAAACCGGAACTGGAAGAAATCCCGGTCGGCGGCCGGTAACGGTAACCGGGCGGTTATCGGCCGGTTACCGGAAAAACCGGTCACAATTTGAAAATCAAAATTTGAATTTGAGATGTTTTGAAACCGGTAACGGGAAAAACCGGCCGGTAACCGGAAAAACCGGAAAAAACCAGCCAAAATTTGAAAATCAAAAATTCATACCGGCCGGTTTTTTCGGTTACCGGTCTCCACCGGTAAAAACGGTAACCGGCCCGTAACCGCTGGGATTTTGAACCCTACTTGGAACTGATCGATATGGCCAGTACTTTGCCGAGTAATAGTTTTATATGACCCTTTTAATCGTGACACCATTGTGCTTTTTCTTTAAATACTTGAATATCCATATCAATTACGTGATTCCTTTGAATTTTGAAACGTCTGTAAATAACCTCAAAACTCCACTAAACCATCCTCATGACTAGTATGTCGTAGGGAGGCTTGTGCAGTCCAGTTGAATCAGCACCCTTACCAACCCATACTGATTTTAAACAGTTACTTTTGATAGGTGCCCACTGCCTGGTTTTGGAACCCTGCAACCCGCTATACCCGATCTTTTATTCTATAATGCACTGTGCCGTTGTTTCTTGATTACTGATCTTATATGATACAATAATTACTATCCGATTGGTTAATCAGGTTACTTGTTAGTATCTGTTAAATTTTTTAGGTTGAATACCAGATTCTTTTGCCCTACTTATCTGGGTTTTAAAAAGAACTCTTGGATCGATATTCCCCTATAGTCTTAAGCTTTTCACTCTTTTGCGCGACACTGATGTGCTGATTTTGCTGCAGAAAACTGGATCATAAGTTGTGCGAAGTTAAGGGGAGAATTTACTATCATATCATCTGCAAGTTTTCATCTATGTTTTGTCTTCGGACCCTATATCTGTTGTCTTCGGGCCCTAGCTGGCTCTAATGTAGAACTTGAACGCATTTGCTACCTGAGAATTTGGTTGCTTGGCTGGTTGTTTTTCTTTGCTGGATTTATCCCTCTTGGCCTTTTCTGGCACATATATGCTGTTATTTTGTTCCTTAAATTTCGGAAACTTTTCAGCGCATATCGCATAATAAATTAATAATATTCAACACCTCGATGCCTTCTATTGATTGCACAAACTAGATTTGCGAGTTATATACATGTTCTTTTTGTTTTAGCTTATGGTTTCTGGTTATGGCTTATAGGTTTTAGGCTATTCATGATAGAGTGAGTACGGAGTAACATAAACTTACGTGCTATTTTAGCTGATATAAATAAAGTCGCTACAGTGTGTATTATAAAAACTTGTAGATTTTACCTTAAAAAGATACTTTATTTGAAAGATAGTTATTGTAGAAAAGCTGAAAAGTAGCTTTTAAAAATAAAAAAGAAGGGCCTCAAAATAGGCTGAAATCAGGATTCTAAAATCTGAAGCAGGGAAGCCTATATTGGTTTCTGTACACAATGTTTCGCCATATTTTTCTAGTCAGATGGCAGTTGCCTTATTGGCTATGCGGTTGATATCGGTTCTCGGTTCTCTTCTTTTGGGTTGTGGTATATGGCTATGTTCTTTTTTGCTGCGGTTGATGGTTTCTATTTGTGATTTTGAGATACCAGTAGAGATGTCGTAGATGGCGCATATAATTTTAGGTCTAGGAAGCTGTTTAGATAATCTGTTTTAGAAGTCGTTTTGTTTATTTTGATTTTTAGAGAAGTTAAAAGACAAAAGCTAAAAAGATCATGGCCATCTTATTCCGGAGGTAAAACATATACAGCATGTGTACACCTCCGCTACAGCAATGTAGAAAGTTTTTATCGAGGACGATGACTGGCAGTTTTGAGTGTATATGTCAAGTAGAACTCAGAACACTATTGGGTGTTTCAGTGGAACTCTGTTCTGGACTTTCGAGTATGAGGTGTGCTTGTTCTGCAAGCGAATTTTATAGCAAGAAACTAAGGATATGTTCTTTTGGGCTTCTAAAAGCTGCTTTTCAGCTTTTCTATAGTAATTAGTGTTATACTAGTTCTTTAGGACCTCCTAGGGTAGATCTAGCGGGGTTATCCTTTTCTCTAGGGTTCTTGAGTGCTACACTGAGAGGGAGAGAGGGGTACCAACCTTCCGACTGCGTGGAGGAGGAGGAGGCCATCTCGGGTTCGGCGGTGAAGATCTGCGCACGGCAATGACGGCCGGGAAGGGCGTGGAGCTCCTTGGCGGCGGCGTCCCGGCGGTGGCGGCTCTCGGCGGCGAGATCCGTCGAGATCCGGTGACCCTCTACTGGATCGGGTCTAGGGTTTGTCGGTGGGGTGACGGCGCGCGTCAACCTCGTGATCCAAGCCGCCCGCCCCACCTCTGCTTATATGGCGGCGGCGACAGGCCCACCACCAACGGCCGGGCGCCCGATCGTATGCTGGTCAAGGGTGGGCTTTGGCCGTTGGGCCAAAACCCCGAGATCACTCTAACATTCTCCCTTGATCTCAAACTATACTTTATCTTTTAATTACTTTTGACTTTACACATTCCATCACGATTAGTGCATAGAACATGTCTCATCGTCACGGTCAATCGCCGATAGATTCAATGACTACAATACACCTCTCTGCTCAAATAGTTACTTTAATCTTTTGGGCCATCTTTTAGTCCAGAATCATAGGCTTTCCCTTAAACCCATGTCGCTACATGTTCTCTCAACACGTTGGGTGGTAAGCCTTTAGTAAGCGGATCCGCTAACATCTTTGCGTACTTATATGCTCTAGACTTATAATTTGATCCCGAACTTTATCTTTCACAACATAGTACTTTATGTCAATGTGTTTGGCAAAGACCACTTGACTTATTGTTGTGGGCATACGTTATCATGGGTTCATTATCGCAGACAACTTAAATGGTCTATTGATGTCGCAACCACTTTTAAACCGGTATGAACTTCTTTAGCCGCTCACCGCCTCGTAGCCTCATAACATGCTACAAACTCGGATACATTGTGGACGATGTAGTGACGGTTTGTTTTGAGCTTTTCCACGATATAGCTCCTTTAGCGAGAGTGAACACATATCCGGATGTAGACTTTCTATCATCTCCGCAAAATCGTAATCAGATACCCCACTATATGAAGTGAGTCCGATCTTCAGATGTCATCATGAGGCCTTTTGTTCCTTGCAAATAACGCAAGACTTTCTTTATCAATTTCAATGTTCTATTCCGTTGCTCGAATCGCCAAGTAACCCAGAACAAATGCTAAGTCGTATGCAGCATACTTGAGCATACCGTAAGCTTCCGATACCAAGCATATGGAACCGCTTTCATTTGATCGATCTCATATCGGTTCCTAGGGCATTGAAAATCCCCATATCTGTCGCCCTTGACTATAGGTGCAGTGAAGGACTACTTTTATGCATACCAAATTTCTTTAAGACTTTCTATGTATGCCTTTTGTGACAAATCCCAATACCCTTTGTTTCTATCTCTGAATTTCGATCCTAGAACGAATGAAGCTTCACCAAGATCTTTCATATCGAAGTTTGAGGACAAAACTTCTTTGTCTCCAGAGTGCACTAACATCACTACTAGCTAGCAAGATATCATCCACATACAGGATTAGGAAGATAAACTTCCCATCTTTAAACTTTGCATAAACACAGTTGTCCTCAACATTTTCTTTAAACCCAAATTTTCTTATCGTACTGTCAAACTTCAAGTACCACTGTCTTGAAGCTTGCTTTAACCCATAAATCGATTTCTTTAGGCGGCATCCCATTCTTTCATTTCCTTCCACGACGAAACCTTTCGGTTGTGCCATATAAACATTTTCCTCCAAATCACCATTAAGAAATGCCGTCTTTACATCCATCTGATGTAACTCTAAATCATAATGTGCTACTAATGCCATTATGATTCTGAAGGAATCTTTACATGAGACTGGAGAAAATGTCTCATTGTAATCAATCCCTTCTCTTTGCGTAAAGCCTTTTGCCACAAGTCGCGCTTTGTATCTTTCTATATTCCCTTGGGAGTCATGTTTTGTCTTGTAGACCCATTTACAGCCTACTGTTTTGGCTCCTTTAGAATAATTTTCAAGTCCCAGACTTTATTAGCCTTCATGGACCTCATTTCCTTTTCCATGGCATCAAGCCATTTTGAAGAATTTTCGCTTCTCATGGCTTCTTCAAATGAGGTGGGATCATCCTCCATTTGAAATTCCTCTGTATGATAAATCTGATAATCATCAGAAATAGCCGATCTTCTTACTCTTTAAGACCTCCTCGGGGCCTCCTCAATTGATACATTTTCTGCTTGAGGTCAGCTGTTGCTCCCTCATCTATGGCAATAGGTTCTATAGGATCCTCAAAAAAGTGTTCCTCATTATCATTCATTGTTGCCACAGAGGAACAATAACAGTGCCGGCACCACAGTTGTCTTGCACCGTTGGTGCAATGACAGCAGTAGTGTGAAGAATGGCTCTTGAATCATCTGAGTGGGCGATACACCCGCTTCTCTTCAAGGTCAATCTCTCGAGCTACCATGCCCCTCATCATTTCATCCTCTAAGAATACAACGTGTCTCGTTTCTACAAACTTTGTATATCTGTCGACAAGACAAACGAAAATCTTTTGACTTTTCAGTAGCCAATGAAATGGCAACTTCATCGCTTTGGGATCAAGCTTCCCAAGGTTTGGGTTAAATACTTTAGCCTCAAAGCAGACTCCCCACACACGTAAGTGGTTTAGTGAGGAACTCTTCTGCCCACAACTCGCATGCGGTGTTTTGGGCACCGACTTACTAGGCACTCTGTTAAGAATATGAATGGCGGTTTTCAACGCTCCATCCATAAACTCAATGGGAGTGTGGAGTAGCTCATCATGCTTCGCACCATATCCATCGAGTGCAGTTGCGTCTTTCACTACTCCATTTTGCTTGAGGTTCGCCCAAGCATAGAATATCGGGCCACTATTCCATTTTCCCGTAAAAACCTCGCAAAAGGTCCAGAACTTGTCCATATGGGGTATGTCGATCGTAGTACTCCCCACGATCGATCGGACTATCTTAATCTTTAAATCGTGTTGGTTTTCAATTTCAGCCTTAAATATCTTGAATTTATCCAAGGTTTCATTTCTTTCTTTGATTGGATAAATATATCCATAACGGAGTAATCATCTGTGAATGTTATGAACGAGTCATATCCATCCACACTTTTCACAGAAAAGGACCACAAATATCTGTGTGAATAATTTGTAGAACTCCCGTGCTTCTTTTAGCGTCCTTTTAATTTTCTTTACATATTTTCCTTTAATGCATTCTCTCGCATTGTTCTAAGTCCGAGAACTCTAATGGAGGAAGAATATCATTCTTCACTAGTCTTTCTATTCTCCCCTCAAATATGGCCTAAACGACAATGCCATAATTTCGACGACTCATCTAGAGTTCTCTTTCGCTTTCTTTACATTCGTGAGACGAGATTCAATCACTTTCTCGCACGCAACGCTCTCATTATCGCATACGACATCCACATCATCACATAATGATAACAAATAAAGCTCATTCTGTAATATGGCAATACCAACACATTCTTTATTAAACATTATTTCGCACTTGCCATTTCCAAAATTGCAATCATAACTATCTTTGTCCAAATTTGACACACTAATCAAATTCCTCTGTAAAGAGGGTAAAAAGGACATCTCTAAGTAAAAGAGTGGAGCCATTAGCTAATTCTAATGAAAGATCGCCAACGGCTTCAACTTCACTTCGACTCCATTTGCGACTTTAACGCATCTTTCTTTTCTTTGCGTAGTCCTCGTCGAACGGAATCCTCAGAAAGAATTAGCAACATGAACAGTTGCTCTGAGTCAATCCACCAAGTGGATTTCGAATATTGTACATACAGCATTCATTTATAAAGGTAATAATGTTCTCACCTTTCTTAGCCATTATCATCTTTAAGTAGTCAGACAATCCTTCTTGTAGTGTCTTGTCTTCTTGCAAAGAAGGCACTGGTCTTTGTCTACAAAGAAATTTGTTCTGTTGAGGTGATGTACGAGGCTTTGCCCTTGTTCTTTGAGAAGAGGTTATCGTTGTAATTCTTTTTCTTGTTTTCCTCACAAAGTTGATAGAACCACCATGTGAGGTTTTGATTCTTTCCTCCTCTTGCACGCACATGGCTATGCACTTTTCCATGTCCCATTTCTGCCGCATATTATAGTTGACAACAAAAGTGTCAAACTCTTTTGGCAAAGAAGCAAAACCAAATGAATAAGGAACTCATCCTTGAGAGCCAAATCCATCGGTTTCAGCTTTAGATGCCAAGTTGCTCATTCTAAGAATGTGCTCTCTTATGCCATTGCCACCGCTGTAATACCTCTCTCATTACAGCTGCTTAATCACCGTAGCATAAGTCTTTGAAGAGCCAGTGAACTGACTCTTTATTTTATCAAGGTATTCAAGGACAAGTCACACTCTGCAATTGAGCCTGAATAGCGTGCTCAATTGTGTTCTTTATCACACCATACATTTCTTGTTGGTCGTGGTCCATTTCTTATGATCAAGGTCATAAGACATCCGTAAGGGAGCATGATCCTCTCGTCTTTTCTCGCCATGCGGTGTCATCCTCATTCTGTTCCCTCACCGCGCCAAAGGCTCGGTGGGACGTCTTGTAGTGAGGACCCACCCACCTCACCAAGATAAAAGCTAAATCTAACTTTTCTTCCACTCTCCATAATTATCACCTTTGAGAGTGGGGATTTCTCTAATACAACTCATTAAGTTGTATCCTCCTGAAAAAATATTTCAAATGCAGTGAGAACGTAACATCAAAATTATATGCCTTATTTCCAACGTTGGTCAAAATACGACATACAATTTAAATCAATTTTATCATACATTAAATCTACATCACCGTTGGGCAGAAATAGATATAATGCATAAAATCATCATTAAAAAAAATTTTATAATACTGTTATTAGCAACGTTGGTCAGAAAATAACAATATCATAAATCTCTGGAAATTTTATCTATTTTTCCAAAATTAAATTCTCCCGTTGGTTCGAATTTAATGATGAAAAATCAATCAATATTATCTTTGCAATGAAACCGTAATTATTCTAAAATTAATTCAATATTCGTAAGCATTAAATCGTTCACATTTAATCTCTGGAAAAATTAGCACGTTGGTGCAAAAATTACAGAGATTTTGGATCAAATTTCAATCAAATTCAATCATTAATGCTTCTGAAAATAACAATAAAACTCAATTCATGGAGTTACTGTTTAAAACGGCCTCTTGGCCCAAACCTTCGGCCGCGGCCCAGCCGGCTCTCTCTGCGCGCCTGAGCGCGTGTGCGCCCATGGCCCATCACCACCCGCTCCACCGCCCATCAAAATTCCCGCCTGTGCCAACACCCCGCCGCCCATCAAGAACGGTGACCGTCCGATCGACGGACGGCCGAGCAAAGCGCTGCGGAATGACACCCGCAACCCTAACCCAAACCCCATTTGGGCCGCCCACGCGAAAAATCGGATCGGCACCGAAGCGAGGCGAAGCGCCGCAAGCGGCGCGCGGCGGGATGGCGTCGCGCGCCCGGTGGCGGCGTGGCGGTGGCGGCGTGAGCCAACGGCGACCGCGCGCGGTACGCGGGCGAGGCCCGAGCGCGCGAGCGCCGCCGGTCGGCCGAAGACGGCGCGCGCAACGGCGCCCTAACGCTGAGTAGCAGCGTTCGTGGCGACCGAGAGCGGCGGCGGCGACAGCGCGCACGCCACGCCGACGGCGCACGGCGGCGACGCCGTAAGCCCTCCCTTTTCCTTTCTTTTGCCGATTTCTCGGGTTGGGGATTCTTTTCTTTTCTTTTCCCGAACTAGATCTACCTCTAGATGCTCTGATACCATTGTTATACTAGTTCTTTAGGACCTCCTAGGGTAGATCTAGCGGGGTTATCCTTTTCTCTAGGGTTCTTGAGTGCTACACTGAGAGGGAGAGAGGGGTACCAACCTTCCGACCGCGTGGAGGAGGAGGAGGCCATCTCGGTTCGGCGGTGAAGATCTGCGCACGGCAATGGCGGTCGGGAAGGGTGTGGAGCTCCTTGGCGCGGCGCATCCCGGCGGTGGCGGCTCTGCGCGCGGCGTCGAGATCCGGTGAAGGAGACCGGTGGCGTTTCCCGTCGCTTCAGCGCCCCCTCTTACAGATCGGGTCTAGGATTTGTCGGTGGGGTGACGGCGGCGCGGTCAACCTCGTGATCCAAGCCGCGCGGCCCCCACCTCTGTTTATATGGCGTTGGCGACAGGGCCCACCACCAACGGCCGGGCGCCCCGATCGTATGCGCGGTCAAGGGGTGGGCTTTGGCCGTTGGGCCAAAACCCTGAGACCACTCTAACAATTAGTTTTTAAACGGAGTATCTTTTTAAGATAGGGTCTACTAGTTAATTGTAGTACATACTGTACCGACTTTATTTATATTGGTAAAAACCATACGTTTCTTTTTATAATCTCTCGTATGAACAGTTTAAAAACCAAAAGCCGCAGCTAAAAGCTATAAGTTTCAGTCAAAAAAAAATATGCCCTAATATGTACATGACATCACGTTATGTTGCGGAGGTGGTCACGCACTCGCCCAAAGCGGATGTGTCAATTACCCGAAGGTTCTGATGGCGGCGAGCGCGAACGAGGCGGGCCACGGTGAGCTACAAGAAGGTGTGGCGCGGCGGCGAAGGTGTTGACGCTATGTATGGGACGTCGAGGAGGCGTACGACCGGTCCCAAGAATGCTGAATCAAATTGCACAATCAAACCTGAGCACTTACATAAACAGCGGAGAGGGTCCATCCTACGGAGGCCCGAATCGTTTCATTCTTGACAGAGTGTTCGGCCTTCCATCAGCGATACAAGGGTTCGGTGGTGCCGTCCGTTGCTAACCGTAGATGGGACGCTCCTATCCGGCAAGTACAAGGGCACGATCTCACCGCAGCTTGCGGCCGATGCAAATGACCGCATTACTCGATGGCATTTGCAATTGTGGAGAGCGAGAATACGAGATAGCCGCACGAACTGCAGGGGCCGTCCGAGAGTCGGCGGCTACGGCCGCCGCCTCCACGCGCTTCGGCCGGCGGTTCGACAATTGCAACTATCTGCTCATGCACTCATTTACCATTTATGTCTAACGACATGTTCGTCTTGCAGCAATTGCGACGGATAGCACGTCGCAACGGCATCGCCATCACGGAGGGCGACGGACGAGCGACCGCGCTCTCGGGACGACGGGGCCCACTCTGCACAAATGGCGGTGACTCGCCGGACGAACCGAGGGGCAGATGCCCTCGTATCTCCCGGGCAGTGCATCCAACCTATATGACCCGGACAGTGGGTTGTGCCGACCTATCAAGGCATGACATCGCACGAGTACATGGGGACTTCCCGTCGACATCCTCATTTCACCACCACATACCCGGTATGCACTAAATGTGTGTATTTCATTATGAACAATTTTCGTACTTTCCATTGTCTAATTCGATTGTACCATCTAAGCAGGGCGTAGGCACCTCCTCCGATTGGGTGAGCTCTATGCTTTATGACCACCAAGTAATCGCTGTCACAGAGTTGTACCCACCGCCGCCTCGGCCACACCCTCGCAGTACGATCTTCGCGATGCACCCCGCTCCCCTAGTAGGTTCACCTTCTCAGAGGATCATATGCGCCGTACGAGGCGGCGACGACGAGATGATGAATGAATTTTTTAAATTGTGCTTTTGTAATATTTGTGATGTTTTTCAAGTGCTTCATGGTTTGATGTTCAAAGATGGTTTCCAGTATAAAAGGGTTGCTCTAAGTTCTTTGATTTAGTACGCCATACAACCAACTGAGAGATGACAACACGGGCTCGTTGTCGTTTTTCAACTTGATCCATGACATCTACCATATGTTTAGTCGCATATCATGCTATATGTTATGCATGTAATAAAATTGTACGCAGCATTGAATGATTCAGATAGCAAGTCATTTAACAATATTAACATACTCTTGGTAGCAACACGAACAACTCATACATTTCACGTACATGACATGTAGCAAGTAGTACAACCACCAACACACCAACGAACACAAGAACTAAAATACAACACAACCGTACATAAAACATTATCAAAAGAGCTTGACGACAAGATAGCATAAAACATTGCGAACATACACGAGGATAACCTCGAAAGACTACAACTTGAGGATAACAATAAACACAAGAAACAAAATAGCACACAACATTAAATTTATCTTCCACTCTAGTCTGCCGAAACGATGTCGCATCTCGACGGGTCGCAACCCCACGACAACTCTCTCACGGCGAACACTTGTCATTCCTATTTCCCATTTCATCCTCCCACACCCGAATCGGCAACCACCATGAGCTTCCTGCGATTCCATGACAAGAAGATTTTTAAACATACCACCACGATTTGAATGAACCCAAACAATATGACTCACCGAGTGATTGGGGCACTTGTAGTAGTGTCGCGGGATTCTTGGCCGTCTGTGATGTCCTACGCCTAACCACCAAGTTGCAATTTGGGCACATCACCGTGGGTGCCCATGAAGACGTCTTGAAATGACTCATTGCCTAGTCTTGGGAGTGAGCACGAAATAAAACTACACAGATTGTGAACAACTTACTCAGAGGTGACTGATAACATGGCCGGGGAGTATGTGAGGATGGCTCCGCTTTATAGGTGTGGGGGTAGCCTCACGCACAAAGACCACAGACAACACAAATCTTGACCCCACACCATGCTCGGTGAGAGACAAAACATGCCGGCTTTGCTCGGTGACATGACAAAAGAGGTCACTTTGCTCGGTGACATGACAAAAGAGGTCGACTTTTGCTCGGTGACTAGACAAAACAAGTCGCTTTTGCTCGGTGACTAGACAAAACGGGTCTTTGTTGAGCTACCGCCACCGAGTCGCTTGATGACTATGCCTAGGCCATTACGACATATACATATTAGGCTAATACTTTAACTTGGCGTAATGACGTGTGGTACAATTTTCTACGTACACGTAAGAGAGTGAATGCACAAATTCTCGCAGTCTTTAGGGAGGAGCCTATCTCATCAAATGCATACAGGACAGATGTACCTAATATTGACAATGAAATAAATTTTAATATTGGATCAAATAACACCTCTTACCGAATGAGGCCATCATCTTCGGTTCCCCGTGGCTTGAATAAGGAGAACATCATTTCTAGCTTGGGTGACTGGGTGTGCACTGATGCTCTGTATTTAGAGATAAGAGGCCATTGGCGAGAGCTAAACACCTAAACAATGCCAAAAGGCATGAGTATAGCCAATTCGTGATTACTAAAGAGAGCAGCTTGTCCTCGTGGATGCAAAAGATGCCGCTTTGGGCAAGACATTACTAAAGAGAGCATTTGTCCTCGGTCAAATGACAAAAGAGTCCACTTTGCTCGGTGAGATGACAAAACATGGCAGCTGTGCTCAGAGACATGACAAAACGGGCCAGCTTTGCTCAGTGAGATGACAACACATGCCAGCTTTGCGCAGTGACATGATAAAACGGGGCAGCTTTCCTCAGAGACATGACAAAACGAGGCAGCTTTGCTCGGTGAGATGACAATGATGCCACTTTGCGCAGTGACATGATAAAGCGGGCAGCTTTGCTCGGGATGACAAAAGATGCCGCTTTGGGCGAGGACGGTACTAAAGAGGGCACTGTGCTCGGTGACATGACAACAAGAGGTCGGCTTTGCTCGGTGGGATGACAAAGATGCGGCTTTGGGCGGTGCCATAACTCTCATCTTTACTCATCACTACGACCACGCGACCAACTTTACACGCACGAGTAGAGACAAACGCCCCTATAAATTGGTATGCATTCCATTTCCCAGAGAACATTGCACATCCAAACCCCATACTCCATCGCGCTTCCTCACCCAACCGGGATGGACAAAGGCAAGAAGAAGCAATGGGACAAGATGGTGAAGGATTGGGAGGAGACCGTGACATAGCACGGTCGATTGCAGCCCGCGATGCCGCCTCGCGATGAGAAAATAAGGGCGATCAGCCCGGTAGAACAAGCCCATCGTGCTACGATGAAAGGTCCCCAGAGCGCCGCAGTAGCAACAACCCCATCCCGACGTCCCCACCGGCGTTCGCCACAACTACCACTGAGGGGAGACACCTCCCTTTGTTGGTGCGGGGGCGTGTGCAAGTTCTTCAAGTCTAAGCACCGCATCGCCTAGGTATGCGATGCGGGGTTGCGCAAACTACTCGATGACTACCCCAACCGCCGCTTTGACACCGCAACCTATCGGCGCAAATCAGAATTCACCACATGCACCATTTTCCCTACCTTTTCTCCTTCACAACACGCACTAACAATATCTCTCTTTTATTTACGGTCTCAGAGCCCCTATGTGCCTACCGCAAATGGATCGATCTTGAGATCCACCCCGAGGACCAATGGACCTCGACTTCGAGGAGTGGAATGTCACAAAAGAGAAGGAGTTGCTGGAGGAGGAGCGCCGCAAGCACGAGCACACCTGCAGATATCTGGCGCGAGCGCAAGCTCATCTTGAAGCGTGCACGCGTAGGGGCGGGAGGCTCGCGAGATGGAGCGCGAGAGAAAGAGGGAAATTGCGGCTAAGGCAAAAGAGGCCGCGAGGAGTTCAACGCCGAGCGAGCAAGGAAGGAAAGTGGCCCCGGTCCACACAAGAGGTCGTCTGGCGATTGGGTGGGTTAGTCGCATATCATGCTATATGTTATGCATGTAATAAAAGTCTACGCGACATGTTACTCCCAACTGTATTATGAAGTTCAATATCTCGTATTTTCGCATTCCATGATTCACGTATCACCTCATTTAACAATATTAACATAGCGCTCCTCACCGCATACCTAATTCTCACTAACCTTCAAATATCACTTACCACTTTATGTCTCGACTGTTCTACGGTCAATTGTTCCTAAAAAAATTTACCAAAATTTTATTAGCATCTACAAGTTATAATGAATATAAACTTTTATGACTACTTGGTCGATTCTTTCCGAGTTTACATTTACAAAATTGACAAAACATACAAATAACATGGTGATTGCAAACCTCAAAACGATACGAAACTCTAAATATCACTTACCACTTTACTAAACGATCGTTCTATGATTAATCGTTTTTAAAAAATTTATCCAAATTTTTATACATCCGCAACTAACAATGAACATAATTTATTATTGCAACTTTATCTATTTTTTCTCGGTTTACAACTACAAAATTGAGAAACCATATAAATATTCACGAGTATTACAAACCCTAAACAGACCAAACGCGCTTGGGACGCGCAGACGCGCGCGCTCGGCGATCACTGGCGGCGCGGGCGCGCGCGTGGCGGCCGGCCGCGCGGTGGCGGGCGATCACGCGGTGGGGCGGGCTCGCGCGCGCTCGGCGCGCGCCGGGCGGTCGTGCGGTCGCTGACCGCACGACCGGATGAACGATGCCCACGTGGCAACCTCCCGTAAACGCGCGCTCAAATGGGGTCCATTTTTGGAATTTTTTACTTTGGGGGGCCAAAAATGGAATTTCAGTGGGCTATGGGTCCAACAGTGTCCAAATTTCTAACAATGCCACCGACCCATTGCTTTGTCCGAACGGTTTTGCTCGACAGTAACTCTAAAGAATTTCTAGCAAACAATTCAGTCAAAGAACATGACCAAGTCTCGGGGTAAGCTGGTGGGTGTGTTTGGGTGGACACCACATTTTGACGCACCTAGCTGTGGCGAAATGATAAAAAGGAGCCATTGTTTTGACTTTTCACTTCGGCTTTTAGAAAAGTCATGATAAATAGGACGGTTTTTTTAATTAGCTTCTCGAATGTCTTCTAAAGTTAAAAACTATAATAGCCATCTACGTCTTTCTCTAGCGTCTGTTACCGTCTTAAAAAATATAGATAAAAACTATCAGTAGTAAAAAAATCATTATACATTACTAAAATGTGTGACGAGTGGATTGGAAAGCTAACGAACTGTTGTGCCACAACTTTGGCAACAAACGGAACAAACAGGCATAAAAAATAAAAAGTTGCCAAATGGCAAAGTGGTGATCTCACTGGGGGCCATTCCAACCGGCTTCTAGATTTTAGCTAAAATTATATTGTAGTGAATAAAATTGCACTATAGCGACTATTAGTTTTTTTAAGTCATTTAATTTAAAATAAAAAATAAGAAGAAAAACATCATTATATCTTTACGGATAATGTAAAGAAAAAAGAAAAAGCAAAAAAAAATTGAAATTAAAAACCCGACACATTCTAAGTGGTTTCTGATTTTTAAAAGCTAGAAGCCATAAACCAAAGCGAAAAAATTGGTTAGAGCAGGGTCTAAGACTACTCTATTTCAATATAATTGCAGTTTTGACCAAAGCACATGTACATACATCAAGAAACCTTTTTTTTAGAATGCGACCAAAATACGTCCAATAATATGGGTTTGGTTTAATAGTTCGGGGAAGTTCACATAGGATTCCTAGTGGAAGTTCCAAATATTTACGAAACTTTTGATTGCAAGTTTCAAGTATTTAAAAATAGATGGAGTAAAGCAAAGTGCCTTTTTACCTGGACTGCAACTATGTGGTGTGCTGGTAACCTCTAGATTATTTTGTGAGTCATTTTGGGCACATATTTGGCCACGACATGTTAGGGTAAAAAATAAGGTTGCATTGGCATTTGCTGATTTGTCAAACGTTTCTAGTGCTAAACCCGGCTAAATGGATCGGACCAACTGTGCTAACCTAAGGCATAGTATCGTTGGTGTGACATAAGCATGATACAACATGTACAATAACTTTTATATAGTAGTGTAGTAAAATTACTTATGGTTGATAGTAAAATTACTTGTATTAGAATTACTGTATTTTTTGAGTGTGAATACAGTAAAATTATTTGTGACTAATAGTAAAATACTTGTGATCATACTCAATAAACCATTAGTGACCCGTTGAGTTAAGTATACCTTAGTCGATGTGGCACAATCTGATCTCTCTCTGTACCATGCTTGAATTAGTGGATAAGCATGTGAACTAGCGCGATTTAATACAATAATTTATTCATATCAATCATAAAGAGCTTAATCGGACGTGCCTAATCTAGACTTGTACCATGCCGAATAGCCTATTTGAACAGATCTGTCTAGTGCACCCTTTAGGTGCACTTCTCTGCCCCTCTTAACCCCAAGGGGTGCACGAGCATTCACGAATGTGCTGGAGACATGCTTCTCTTTTGGCCATAGCGCGTCGCAAGTACCAACGTTGCCGTACTATTTTCTGCACGTCCTAGCTGTACTTTTATCACTCGCACCATGAGCCAGGCCACATGAGATCATTCTGAACCATATATATGATCGCTTTTTCCAGGAAAAATTTTAGGAGGGACTGAATAAAAACGATACAAGAATATAACTTTACTATGCCCCTTCTACACCATACATCTATAGCTAAAAACTTATAAGGGGCCTCTATGGGTCTGGTAGCGGTAGGGGGGCTCGAGCCCCCCGCCCCACCGCTGGATCCGCCCCTGACTTTTTCAATGCTGATTGAAAATCCTTTCACATCAGATGATTTGCGAAGTTATATAGAACAAAATGGATGAATATTTTGGCATTAGAGAAGGCATGATGGTTCAGGTGCATCTTCGCCCTTCATATCTCCAGAACAATGACTGCAAAAAAAAAAAAGCAATTTCTATTCAGCCCTGAAAACTGTGAGATCGTCCTGCACTGATGAAAGTGTGTTGTAGTATCCTTTAGTTGCACTTTTTTCTTACCTAATATATTACTATTTATCGGCCACAACTATTTATCATCTATTTCTAACTATTCATCATCTATTATTTATCATCTGTTTCTATCAGATACTACTATTTATTAATTACTACCTGTTGTGACTACAGACCAAACAGAGAGAGAAGTGGTAGTGGAGAGTGATGAAGATAAGTGTCATGGCCTCCCCTTCTCCCCATGGCCTACCGCCATATATATATGCACATGAGGAGCGCTTTTACAATATAGCCCTTACATTGGAGTGCCCTTTAGGGTGCTTATGTCATTACACATGGCCTATTCTCGGGCCTTGTAATCTCTGCCGAACTCTTTGGTTCAGTGGGGGCCACTGATGAGGCGATGGGGTCCCGATCTTCCGATAGGATGATAACTATCGATTTTGGCGAGGCGACCCTTGCGATCCGACTACATCCGAACGACGCCGCTTGCGCCTTAGCAATCGCGAACCACACTCCAAGTTGTTATCAACCGTGCCAAGAACGCGCTTGACTCGACCACGAAGGTCTATTCTCGCATGCAACCAAAGAACACGCAAGAACAAGATAACAAGCAATCTGAAATTGCAAATATTGATATGAATTTAAGTGATGCGTAGGAGCTCTTGTAATTGGTACAACAAGCATAGCAAATATGGTTGTATCCATAGGGGTCGTGTCCTCATCACCACCCCTACGACAGGAGCCTCTCATGGTAAAGGGCTTCACAAGGCCGAAGCCATGTCGTCGAGTCCTTTGGCCCCCTCCGTCCCGCGGCTTTGTAAGCCTATCCAAGACTTGGACCGGGGCATCGCGCGGCAGCGGGCGTGCGGCTGCTGTTGCGACGCCGGACTTCCGGCGCCCACGTGGTGCGGCGTGCTTGGCGTGGTGCGCGTTGAGGCGTCGTGACCATTAATATGGCGCGACTTCCGGTGGCTGGAGTTCCGCCGCTTGATTCCCCGCGATTGGGGCATATATATGGCGCCGCCGAGGCGTTGCTCCTGCGATATTGTGATAGAAGTCGCTCCTAAAATGGGCCCTACCATGCATCAACATTCCCGGGTGATGCCGAGCGGCTTGGGAATGTTGATGCACGTAAGGAGGTCTATTTTTCCGGGAGCTCGATCGTGGCCGGTTATCGACACCACCGCGCTCTCGACCCGCACCGCGCTGTCAGAGAAACCACGGCGAGGTCCGCTTGTCTTTCCTAATGTGCCTACCTACGCCGCATCAACATACAAGGTACCCTCGAACGGGTGGCGGCGGCCGGCGCCTGGTCGGCGAGACGCGCTTCCGTCCGCTACCCTTCGAACGGGTGGCGCTGGCCGGCGCCTAGTCGGCGTAGACGCGCGCTGTCCCCACCCTTCGAACGGGTGGCTGCGCCTAGTCGAAGTAGACGCGCGCGCTCCGTCCGCTACCCTTCGAACGGGTGGCAGCGAAGCTGGCGCCTAGTCGAAGTAGACGCGCGCGCTCCGTCCGCCACCCTTCGAACGGGTGGCGCGGCGGCGCCTGGTCGGCGACGCGCGCGCTCCGTCCCCACCTTCCGAACGGGTGGCGCCGGCCGGCGCCTGGTCGGGCGACGCGCGCGCTCCGTCCCCTACCTTCGAACGGGTGGCGGCGGCCGGCGCCTGGTCGGTAGACGCGCGCGCTCCGTCCCGCTACCTTCGAGCGGGTGGCGCGAGCCGGGCGCCTGGTCGGTAGACGCGCGCGCTCGTCCGCTACCTTCGAACGGGTGGCGGCGAGCCGGCGCCTGGTCGGGCAGACGCGCGCGCTCCGTCCCCACCCTTGAACGGTGGCGCCGGCGCCGGCGCCTGGTCGGTAGCAGCGCGCGCCTCGCCCCCTACCCTTCAACGGGTGGCGCGGCCGGCGCCTGGTCGGCGACGCGCGCGCGCCCGCCCGCTACCTTCAACGGGTGGCGCGAGCCGGCGCCTGGTCGGTAGACGCGCGCTCCGCCCGCGACCTTCGAACGGGTGGCGCGAGCCGGGCGCCTGGTCGGTAGACGCGCGCGCTCCGCCCCTACCTTCGAACGGGTGGCGCGAGCCGGGCGCCTGGTCGGCGTAGACGCGCGCTCGTCCCTACCTTCGAACGGGTGGCGCGAGCCGGGCGCCTAGTCGGTAGACGCGCGCGCTCCGCCCCTACCTTCAACGGGTGGCGCGAGCCGGGCGCCTGGTCGATGTTGACGCGCGCGCTCCGCCCGCTACCTTCGAACGGGTGGCGCGCAGCCGGCGCCTGGTCGGCGAGCGCGCGCCCCGCCCCTACCTTCGAACGGGTGGCGGCGAGCCGGCGCTTGGTCGGCGAGACGCGCGCGCTCCGCCCGCGACCTTCGAACGGGTGGCGCGAGCCGGGCGCTTGTCGGCGCGGCGCGCGCCTCCGTCCCCTACCCTTCGAACGGGTGGCGCGAGCCGCGCTAGTCGGCGTAGACGCGCGCGCTCGCCCCCACCTTCCGAACAGTGGCGGCGCAGCCGCGCCTGGTCGGTAGACGCAGCGCGCTCCGTCCCCACCTTCGAACGGGTGGCGCGAGCCGGCGCCAGTCGGCGTAGACGCGCGCGCCGCGTCGCTACCTTCGAACGGGTGGCGCCGGCCGCACCTAGTCGAAATACACGCCGCGCTCCGTCGCTACCCTTCGAACGGGGCGCTGGCCGGCGCGCCTAGTCGGCAGACGCGCGCTCCGTCCCCACCCTTCAACGAAGCGGCAGCGGCCGGCGCGCTGGTCGGCGTAGACGCGCGCGACTTGGGCTCTTTGATGCGGCCTTGCGCTATACTGAGTTCCTTGAATCACGCCGGTCCTCGGATCGACGATGTTAGGTTCCGTCATCGTGCGCCCCGACACGCCGGGCACGCGGCATCCTACGCATCGCTGGGCGGCGGGGTGTGGACGGTTGCGTGTCTGCGGCCGCTCGCGTCTTCCCTAGGCAAGGGGGACACGGGGCGTGCAACGAGTGGCGCCTACGAGGCGTCGCGCTGTATGGGCGCTTGTACGACTGCGGTCACGCCTCGTGCACGGACCTCCGCCACCCTTTACTTTCGATTACGGGGAAACGTGCGGGGCGGGCCTTTACGTCGCTGCGGTTTTGTCCTGCACGCGGATCGTTGCGACGCTTCAGTAGCGGCGGTACGGGCAAGGCGGCTTTGAAATAGCCCCCCGTAATAGCGTCCCCGCACCTTTGCGCCCTCTTTCCTGTTTGCTCGGCCTTTTCCACCTTCGCGCTATCTTTGCCGTATTAGTCTCGCTGTGGAAGCGATGGCCTCCAGCGGCGGAGCGTGGCCCGGCGATTGGTGGCCTCGCCATTCGCCGGCGATCCTCACCGTTGAGGTAAAATACGCGCTCAAGAGCGCGACCGGCGGCGGCCGACCAGAGCGGCGGGCGGCGGAGGAAGGCACGTTTTCCGGCGAGCTAGGCCCTCGCTCGTGGCCGAAAGACGATCCAAGGGCTCTTGCGCGGGGGGAAGCTGTCCGGGCGCCACGACGTACGATTGCCCGCCAGCGACGAGACGGAACCGCATCCCGAGAGGTCGGAGGCGATCGCGTTCGTTGCCTTTTTCGACGCTGGGCTCGGATCCCTGCGGCGGCGTGGTGGCGACGTCGCGGACCTTTGGGCTGAGCCGCGCAGCTTACTCCAACGCCGTGGTCCGCTCGCGGTGTCTGGTGGCCTTGCGCTCGGGCGTCTTGGCCCAGCCGCGTCCGCTGTCGCCTATCTCCACGAGGCGCAGCGCCACCGGCGGCCGAGGCGGGGCGCCGCCGAGCTTTGGCGCCGCTCTTTACTCTCCGCTGTCTTGCAAGAAGCTCTTCCCGCGAACTCGACTCGCGGGAAGTGGAGTCCTCTGGATGAAGCGGTGGTTCTACCACCGTGGAGAGAGAGAGCGCCTTGCGTGTACGGGCCGCCCGATCGCGTTCAAGCCTTCGCCCGGCCGAACGCTCGATGATGAGGACAAGCGGAGGGTCAAACGGCTTGTAGGCATGGCCGCCCGCTTCAATATGCGCGACCTTGCCGAGGAGTATGTGATGTATGGCGTGGCCCCGCTTGCCCATGATCGCATCTTGCCGCCGAGGCGCCGAGATGACAATGTTTCGCCGTGGGTTTGCTTGCTACCAGCGCCGCCCGGTCCCCGTAAGCCTCGATTGCGCTCCTCCCTTTGCTGACGCGAAATGCGTTGTATGCTGATGTTGCTCTCCTTTGCTTCAGGGGTTCCTTTGGAGGAGGCGAGCAGCCGCGCGCGTGTTCTGGGTCCGCACACCGCCAGGAGCACGAGCAACAAGCGTCTGCTTGCCGCCAAGGCGGGTCAGCCACTAAACCGCGTGTGCGAGGTCCTCGGGCCTTGCCGCGGGACCGTGTTGCTCCGGCCGATGGTGGAGCGAAGAAGAAGAAGGCCTCGCCACGGAAGAGGGCCGCAGCGGGCACTTGCCGCGCCGCCGCTAGTGCTTCAGAGGACGCGGCGACGCGAGTCGATTCTCGCGAGGTACGCCGATCGGGCTTGGGTGGCGCAGCGCCAAGGTGAGGTGTCTTCGCAGCGCCCCGACGGTGGGTTTGCCGCGGCGTCGGAGGGGGAAGCCTCACCACCGCGGAGTCACCGAGGCGGATTCCATGCGACCGAGATGCCGAGGTGGAGGCCTCACCGGCGCCGTGGTGCCGAGGCACCCTCCGGGGCGCACGTAGCCGTCTTTGTCCTTGCCGCCGCGCTGGGATCGAGGTGGCCCTTCGACGATCGCTACCATGGGACCTTCGCCTCGGCGTAGCGGCCGCGGGTCTTCTCACCCACGGCCGCGGGGCGATGGCGCGCGCTAGCTCCCGCCAAACGTCTATGCGTGCGGCGAGCTCCACCGACACCGCGGGGTTTGCCGTGGCCACGGCATCGGCTCAGGGGACGCCAGCGAGGCGCCGGAGGCCTGCGCGCATATGCACCTTCCGGCCTCCGACGACGCCGCCCATCGCGCGGGGCAGCCACCGCCTCCCGAACGCGAGGCTTCCGTCCGCATCGGAACCATCCTGCGCCACCGGCGTAAGGTGGCCGAGCTTACTCGTGTATGATTTTATGCCTTGGAGTGGTCACCCGCTTTCTTTTTGCAGCGTTGCTCATCCCGAGGGGGAGCATCCGACGGAACCCGGGCCTCCGAGCCCATGAACCTGCGCGACTTCGTGCCGCCGAGACGCCGAGGGCGTGGCGCGGATTGTGGATGAGGCGGCGGAGCGCCGACCGCAGTCTTGCCGCCACGGCGTGGGCGCCGAGGACGCCGAGGTGTCCGATGAGGTGGTACTCATGCGACGCGCCGAGTCTAGCTGAGTTTGCTAAGTCCGGTCCTTCGCAGACACTCGTCCGGGCGAGCCCCGCAAGCGCCTATGCTCGTAGCTAAAAGCGCCGAGGATAGGCCGCGAGCCGCCGAGGGGAGCGCGCGCCCTCGACGCCCGCCGCCGGACGCCGCATCCGTCCACCGGAAGCGGAATGCGCCGGCGAGGGCGCGCGACGGGCTTGTTGCGTCGGCCGCGAATCAGCCGCAGCACCGCCGATGAAAAGTTCGCGCGGCCGGGACGGGCTCTGAGCAGTCGCGCTAGAGAAGGAGAAAGGCGAACTTGCTTTGGTTCTAGCGAGCGCAACCGACGCTGGGCGACGCCTCGGTGGTTGCCTGGGACGCCATCCAAGCGCTGGAGAGCCATCTTCAAGGGTTGGTGGCGGAGGTGCCGGGACGCTCCTTTGGTCCGGAGGAGCTATCTCGGGCGCTCCGCTGGATCGGGGATGCCGCCAACGTCGCGCGCGACGCGGCGACGTCCTTCGGCACCCATTGCGCGTACACTTCGGCCTGCCTGGTGTGCGCGCTCCTCCAGCACCGCGGCTGTACGCATGTCGCCGGGCTGAATGACCCTCAGCTGGAGATGCCTGGCGGGGCCGGAGTGATGTCCGGCGCCGTCCGCTCCGCTCGCCGTGCCCTTGGGCCCTTCTGCGACCGGATCTGGGGTCCCGTCGGGGCGGAAGCTGTACGGATCGAGCTCCGAAGTCGCCGACGGACGGGAGCCTCGCCAATTTCGGGCGGGTCCTCGACGCGATGATGGCGGCGGGCCCTCCGGCGCTCGAACCCGCAGTCCGATGCCGCGGCGCCAGGTGCGGCGTGCATTGTGCCGTCCCTTGTTTTTGTTAATAAAGCGCCACGCTTCTGCATGCATGCTGATTTTCCCTATATCCCGGCAGCTTCCTTGCCGGGCGGCCGGCGATCGACCTTTCAATCCGACGACGCCTTCAACGCTGCGAAGGGTCAAGATTCGCCGACTTTTGGGCGAACCGCCTTACTCGAGCGAGGTGCCGCCTTTGCGCGCGTTATGACGAACCAGCGGGTAGCGCTTAGAGCGGCCGGGATGTTGGCGGACCTTGTATATGTGACCTTCCGTAAGCGTGCCTTCCGCACCGTAAGTTGTGTGTTTGTGTCCGATGATCGCCGCTGGCGACGATTCGCGCGCGTGGTTCCGTAGAACGGGCGATCTGCGATCGACATGTGCGGAGGCGAACCTCCGCGGTTTGCCTTGCTTTATAGTCCGGAGACTCACGCGCGGAGGTAGGCCTCGACGCCACGCCTTATTTAGGTCCGTGAACTCGCGCGCGTGCGAGCTAGGCTCGACGCCACGCCTTCTTTATAGTCCGAGACTCGCGCGCGAGCCACGCTCGACGCCACGCCTTATTTAGAGTCCGTGGACTATTGCGCGCGGAGCTGGGCTCGACGCCACGCCTTCTTTATAGTCCAAGACTCGCGGCGTGCGAGCTCGCCGACGCCACGCCTTATTTAGAGTCCGTGGACTATTGCGTGCGGAGCTGGGCTCGACGCCACGCCTTCTTTATAGTCCGGAGACTCGCGCGTGCGAGCCACGCCGACGCCACGCCTTATTTAGAGTCCGTGGACTATTGCGTGCGAGCTAGGCTCGACGCCACGTCTTCTTTATAGTCCGAGACTTGTGCGTGCGGAGCTAGGTGTCGAACCAGCATTTTACAATCCGAATCTATCAGGTTTAGCTGCACTATTCCCTGGATCAGTAGATAGTGCACACAGTTACAGTAATGGACATCAAAATACATATCATGCGGAAGCGTAATTATAATAGTAGACTTACTTCATGGGCCGATTAGGCCGAAATCAATAAATTGCAGCAGCGGAAGAACGGAGCACACAGGTGGGACCTTCAGGACATGCCCACAGGCAGCCAACTGGAGGTTCGCGACCTAATTCTCGACATCTTCATCTTCTTTGCCATCATGATCCAAAAGCATCGTTGAAGCGCAGTGATCTGATTCCTGCTCCTGAATTTGTCGCAAGAGCGAGCATGAGCACTCCGACCCCGTGCTCAGCGAATCAACACACAGAATGCAGTATATAACATGTATGGCTATTCAAAGGATGGCTTTGGTTTATTTTCTTTTGCGAAGAGTGCTTTTGAATACAATTATATAAAAATTCCTAAGACCTAGCATTTGAACAAAAGCATAATGTTCAAGGAGTATTAATATGAATTTCCATACATATGGCATCACACCATATGCCTAATATCATCATAACTTCTCTCTACATACGGCATCACACCGTATGACATTTTTCAGCGTTATAGCCGCTTAACTTACCACTGGGACGACACCCAGGAACCACTGGAACGACATCCAGAACAAGCGGGGCGACACCCGTGCACTCATCGAACGACATCCAGAACAATCGGGACGACACCGGGACAACTCAAATCTGGGCTTTCCTCTGCCCTTCCACTTTTCCATTCCCATTTTTCAAATACTTTTGTAAACAGAACTATATCTAGTTAAGTTCCCATGTCTGCCCTTGACCGTGGGCACGGCTATTCGAATAGTTTTGACTCTGCAGAGTTTGTACACTTTCACCACAAGAGACAATCAACTCATTGCCCCACACAATTCCTTAGTCATGTGGTTGAGCAGACCATCACAATGACTTTTCGAAGCATCTAGGTTCTTTTCTCATCTCACATTTATGGGAGACTGCCCACTTGCGGTGGGTCCCATCTGTGCGCGGGATGTTTCCCCACCACTACGCACTCGGCTTCTTCCTCTCCGCAACGTAGGACACCGGGAAACTTCACCTCCACCGGTGTCCCTTCAGCCCCCTTGCCATAGCGTAACCCCTTCAACCCCTACCAAAGAGATGATTCCGAACTTCGAAAATTTTACTTAGCCAAGTCGTAATTTACGGACTTGTGGTTGCACTGTTTTACAAGGGAGATCATGACAAGATTCAGTCCTTAGTGGCATCTGGGCGGTCTACCACTAACCCACTTTTAAACCATCATTAACTCACTTTTGTGCTTCCACTGCACCACACATACACACCATCGAACCAATCCGCCCAGATAATTAAGCAAGTTGGGGATCTTGGGAGTGTAAAATAATCATATCAAACATATACCAGTCATTATCACAATGACTGCCCAAACCAATTTCTCATGAATAAAAGTGATGCTCGGGACAATTTCTTGCCCCGAGTTCCTAATCAATGCTAAGCATGGCATATGATTACGGACTTATTTTCGAAATGCTACTAATATATTTTTGCTAGGGCGACAAGGTTCACACATTCAATTACTCAAAGGAGGGGGTAATATTATTCAAAGTAAACAATGGCATATAACTAGAATATCAATTTTAGCATGTATTTGCATTAAAAATAACAGCATGCATTTTGTTAATTTAACACAAAGTAATTTGCATAAATGTGGGTTCAACATGATCAAAGTATTGACTCGCCTGGCGCGGTTTATCGCGGTCTTGAGCTCGCGCAATGCTTTCTCTTGAGCTTCGGATCTTTTCTTCTCTTCGCTCTTGATCTCGCTTGATCCGTGGAATCTTCGGACTTCAGTTTCTAATTACGCGACAAACGACTGAATCCCAAAATGAAAGCAAATAACTTAAAAGATCCAAATAAATCCAAACACTTTAAATACTTGATTTAATTTAAATTATACATTCAGTATGATTTGAGAGTAGAAGGATGATACAGGTTGGTGTGTTGTAGGCATAGCGGTAGCTGGATTTGAGCAGGAAGACGAGTTGTCTGAATGCTTTACCGTGAGGGAAAATTTTAGAAATACGAGGGATCAGAAGTGAAGATGCTCTTTCTTGTTTTAAGACTTTCTTGATCGTATTTTATTTGTCAGCTTAAGTCTTAGTAATTTAAGAGAAATGTTAAAGTCTTTGCTTTAAATAACTTAAGCATTTTTGGAAAGAGAGTTTCCATGGTATTAGAGATGAGTAAACTATACTCGATATCTTACGTGGCATCCCGATGATTTCAGAGAGATAACTTAGTAAACATGGCAGTTTCAATTCCTCATTATTGAAATGCTATATTTGTTGATACACTTATTATTACTTTTATTATTTTCATTATTATTATTTTATTGACTTTATGCTAATTGCCTGATAATAAGAAAATGGTCCATGGTACAAATTTATCTTAATTAATCTTGTATGTGAGGACCAACTTATTAATTGGCATAATATTTTCAAATGCTAATTTGTCTATGTAATTGCATAAAATTTTTCTTTATGAGCTCAGGGGAAAATATTCTTATTCTTATGATTAGCCACACTTTAGTTTATTTGAATACATGCATGAACATTTCTTACACATGATCCTAGCATCCAGCAAAAAAGGCCATTGGTCACTATTCACTTCTGGCATCTGAACTCCACTCAGTGGCTTGGCTTGGTTAGCCCACATGACAGAAGAGAGAGAGCTAGAGGAGGATGCTACCGGCTAAGACAGAGCAGAGCAGAGCAGGGGGGCCTAAGCAGAGGAGGGGGCGCCGGGGCAGGGCGACGACGACGCCGGCGAGGAGCGGCCGGGTAGGCGACGACGACTAGCAAAACGGAACCCCCAAGCAACGAGGAGGCTCCGGGAGGTAGTCACTTCGGCCGGGGAGGCGCCAAGCAAGCGGTCGGCGGTGCTAGGCGGCCGATGATGAGGGAGAAAGGGGCGTCGGCGGTCGGATGGGAGAGAGAGGGAGAAAGGGTGCGCGTGAGCAAGGGAAGGAGGTCTAGAGCTCACCTGAGCAGTTGAACGGGTCGGAGGGAGGTTGAGGCGAGCCGGCGATGAGCTCATGCGGCGGCGCTGGAGGGCTCCCGTGGACAGCTCGCCGTGGGGGATGGGGGCCCAAGGTGGCGGCGGGGATGGCTTCCGCGGCTGATGGAGGAGCTCCAAGTGACGGGAATTGAGTCGGGACGCGACGAATCGGCAGGTAGACCGGGCGCTGGAGTTGGGGGAAGACACGGCGGCGCACTCGAGCTGAGCTCGGATTGAGGGGAGAGGAGGGGGACTGGGGAGAAGGAAGCGAGTCGGGTTACTTATAGGCGAGGGATGGAAGTAGTGCCGGCATGGCGACGGGGAAACCACGGGTGGGGAGGAGAATCGGTGGGCGGAGCAGGGAGAGGGGGAACGCACCGAGACTGCGCAAGGGAGGTGAATGGCAAGGGGAGATGGAGGCAATCTTCGCCGAGATCGCGTGGGGGAGAGAGATGACGGGGTTCCTTGAATTTGGCCGCGGGGGTGAGAGAGGGGGAGGGGGATTTGCTGCGGCCAGCGTGAAAGGGGGCAAGCACGGGGGAGAATGGCGTCGCTGGCGCGTGGAGAAGAGAGGAGTCGAGGAAGAAGGGGGCGCGGCGCGGGAGGTGGTGCGAGCGGCGCGGCCGGAAGAACAGGGAGGAGGCGAAAAAGCGGCGCGGGTTAGGGGCCTGGTTCGGAGAGAGCGGCGCGGCCGGGAGAATAGGGGAGGGAGGAAGAAGAAGGCGGTCGGGAGAGGATGCTGGCGCGTGGGGCTCCCGCGTCAGCGAGAGGAGGCGCGGGTGGAAGATGGGGCCGCGCGCAGAAATGCAATGAGGGGCCGGGAGAGTTGGGCGGCGCGCACACGAGAGTTGGGCCGGGTGATGGCCTACTGCTCCAACGTTTTTTTATTTCATATTTACATATTTGATGACACACACATATATATATATTTTTCTTTATACCTATTTTTGATGTACATATGTATACACACATTTTTTTCTTTGCTTTTGTTTACCACACTAGTCCTTTTGTATATACTTGCATATATTTTACTTATCTATTTTTGTTGCCCTTGTACTGTCATTCCAAAAATGAAATTTTATATTTTATTAACTCAGGTTTCTCTTTCCTTATACTGGATCATCTTTTCAGATTCGTATTTTAAAATTTTAGTTTCCTATTATCTGCATATTTCCTTTTTGGCATTACTAATGTTTGTCTTTATTTACTATGAATTTATTCAACTTTTGAAATCACAACTAAAACCGGAAAACACAATGAAATCCAATTTCCAAATAGAATATATTACCAAAATAATTCAAGAAATTCATATTTTAAATTTTAAATTTTTCAGGATGTTACACTAGGCTCGACGCTACGTCTTCTTTATAGTCCGGAGACTTGTGCGTGCGGAGCTAGGCTCGACGCTACGTCTTATTTAGAGTCCGTAGACTTGTGCGTGCGGAGATAGGCTCGACGCTACGTCTTATTTAGAGTCCGTAGACTATTGCGTGCGGAGCTAAGCTCGACGCTACGTCTTCTTTATAGTCCGGAGACTCGCGCGCGCGAGGGCGTCCCCCCGGTGCGTATTTTGTTTATACTCAGTCCCGTCACCTTGGCGACGGCGAGTGCACACGCCAACGCGCGTCTTTGGTTTATACTCACCCCGCCCACCACGCAACGGCGAGTGCACACGCGAACGCGCGTCTTTGGTTTATACTCACCCCGCCCACCGGCAACGGCGAGTGCACACGCGAACGCGCGCTCTTTGGTTTATACTCACCCGCCCACCGCGCAACGGCGAGTACACACGCGAACGCGTCGTCTTTGGTTTATATCGCGGCGCGCGCGCTGCCGCCGCGCGCGCTCACCGCGTGCTCGTGTGTGACGAAGAAGAATTAACGGCAAACGGCGACCTTCATTATATCTCCGCTTTGCGCGGCGGCGCGCTACAAGGGTGAATATACCGACCGTTTACCCTTAACGCTGTCGCAGCCTCTAGTCGCTGGACGTCTGCAGGGCCCGCGCAGGCGCCTATGGGTGACCCCCCGACCTCCGCGCTGTGACGCCGGCTCTAAGGGCGTCGGCTGGCCTCGGCGCGCCTCCTCGTGCTCGGCTCGATCGCCGAGCCATATCTCGTCGCCTCGGACGGTGATGATGGTCCTGGGGCCCGGGATTTTCATGCACAAATAGCCATGATGTGGTACCGCGCCGAAGGAGTTGTGGATAGGGCGCCCCAGAATGGCATTGTAGGGATACGGGAGGTCGAGCACATCGAAGGTGGCCTCTTCGGTCCGCATATTGTCATTTCGACCGGCGAGACTTGAAGGCCGATCGCCCAATACCGCAGGGCTATCCTCCGGCCCCGCAGCGGGATCCCCGAGGCCCCAGCGCTTCGAGGAATCCCCATCCGTCGAAGGCCGCCAGAAACAATACGTTCGCGAACTACCTCGCCCACCAATGCGCGCCCACGCCGCACCCGCGATGGTGACCCGGATGACCAAGGGGTCCCGATGAGGAAGGCCACACCTTGGGCGCCATCGTGTGAATGTAACCTCGTGCGCGCCCATTCGTGGCGCTTGCGCTGGATATACCGCCACGTGATGTAGTCTTGGCGCGTAGGCCTTCGCTGCCGCGCCGAGGCGTAACTCCAGCGCAGAGCCACCGGATATGACATTAATGACCTGCGGTAGGTTGCGTCCCGGGCCGCAACGATAGGAGGCCTTCCCGAGGCCGCCGCACGTGAGCTTGATCCGCAAGGTGCCTTCTTGGGGTTGCATTCCCTGCGCTGCACTGCATCCCCGTGCTTGTACCGCATGGGGCCTCGTATGGAATTGACGTGGGCCACCGCAGCGGCGCGCCTCGGGTTCTGTCCCGAAGCGACTGCCGCGAGCGCCGCGATGGAGGTGCGATTCGGGTATCATGATTGCCGCGCCGTGGACTATGCACCACGCCCGATGCCGGTCGTCGTAGTCTCCACGACTTATCGTCGCGCCTCGCCACGGCCCGCGCCCGGCCATGGCGCCGCGCGCGCGGCCGCTGGAGCGCCTCGTCGGACCGCCGATGTCGAGGACGTGCGGTTTCGCCTCGACCTTTGCCGGCCGCGTTTGGGCTGATCCGACGACTTTATGCGAGTTATCCTGCGGTCGGGCGCGTCCCTCGACGACCCGCCACGCTTTCCTTTCAAGAGCCGCCGGTGGATCCCGGTTTTGCCGAGGCTCCGCCCGTTAGTGTTGAGTCGCCACCTTGCCTTCGCCGCGCGTCTTCCTCCGCTCGGCGTATTCTTCCATCTTGTCAAGAGCCGCCACCGCCTTGATTGGCTTCCGCGCATTGTATTTGGCCATCGGGCCCGGACGAAGGCCTGTATGGCGCATTGACGATGGTGGTCTCGTGGACGTCCTTCACTTGACACCGAATCTTGGCGGCGCGTTGAAGTAATCCCGAGTTTCTCCGGGTTTTGCTTCACGGCGAAGAGTTGGTCCGCCGACCCGGCCGACGTAGTTTCCACGAAGTTGTTGTGGAGGCGGACGCGAGCTGTTCCCACGCGTAGATGGAGCCGGCTCTATGGTAAAACCAAGAGAGCGCCACTCCTTGCGCCGCGAGAGGAGTCCTTTGCCTTCGTGGCGTCGTCTCCGCCCGCGGCCGATCGCGGTTTCATATACGCGCACGAACTCACGGGGTCCGTGTCGCTTTATACGAGTCGATGGCGCTAGGAACTTGAAGTCTTCGCCATGCCGCCGCTGCAGCCCCGCCGAGCGGGACTCGGATCCACGCGCCGCAGCCGCACGCGGCTGGGCGTGTGGGCTTTCGCGACCGCCCTCTCTCGCGCGGTTCGACGCGATTGCCGGCGCGCCGTGACTCGAGCCTCTTGTATATCTCGACGGCTCGCGAAGGTCCCCAGCTCCCGCTGGAATGCGTTGAGAGCCGCCGCAGGCACTTTCCACCGCCGGCAGCGGCGGGTCGCCGGTGCTCCCAGCCGCGGATCGGCGCGGGACGACCGCGTCGCGAGGTACCGAGCTGCCGGTCGCCCGTCGTCGGCTACCGGACCACCCGGTCCGCGCCACAGCGAGGTTGCCGCAGGGCGGCGAGGTCGCCGCCGTTGCGCCGGCGGGTCGGCCGTCGCCGCACCGCGTCGACGCCCTCGACCGCGGGTCGGTCGTGGGCCCGTCCCGCGACGCCGTAGCTGGGCGGGTCGTCGTGGTGCCGGTGCCGGGCAATCGTAGCGGTGCCGGTGACGAGGTTGGTCGCCGCCGCGCGAACACCGGCGTCTTCGCCACCACGCTCGCCGACGCGCGCCGCGCCGCCGCCGATACCGAAGCCCGGTGCTCATGCGGTGCTCGGCCGACCACCTTCTTTCCCTTTGCCGCCAAGAAGCTTTTTCGTGCCATCTTTTCTTCGGTCTTGAGCTTGTCTTCGTCCTCCCCACGGACGGCGCCAACTGTTGTGGCTACAGACCAAACAGAGAGAGAAGTGGTAGTGGAGAGTGATGAAGATAAGTGTCATGGCCTCCCCTTCTCCCCATGGCCTACCGCCATATATATATGCACATGAGGAGCGCTTTTACAATAGAGCCCTTACATTGGAGTGCCCCTTTAGGGGTGCTTATGTCATTACACATGGCCTATTCTGGGCCTTGTAATCTCCTGCCAGGCCTGCTGGGTTCAGGTGGGGGCCACCCCTACGACACTACTATTTATCTACTGAAGCCAAAAATCTTTAAAAAAAACTAATATAAATAAACCCTTGAAAGTAGAAGTGAATAGGAACCGACCCAATTCGCCGAGTCCTCCTCCCAAGCGCGTTCCTGATAAACTAACAGCGCTAACCCTTGGATGGACGGAGACTACCTGGCTGGCTGGGAGCAGGGGCGGAGGGCCCGATAGGGCGAGCTCTGGCATGGGCCATACCTCAAATTTTTGCAACAGACCCCATATACCCCTCTATCCAATAGCAACAGCCCAATAAGTAACCCTAGTCTGTGGCACTTTACCCTCAGCTGCCGACTGTCGTGCTTGTCCTCCATCGGCGACGGTGACCGAGAGCAACTCCAGTCTCCAGAAGCTCGGGAGGCGGGCGGGCGCCGGGCGGGAGACTCGGGAGGCGCCGAGGCCGGTGAGCGGCGCCGGGCGGAGGCGGGTGGCGGAGGCGGGCGGCGGCGCTAGGACACTCGGGAGGCACCGAGGCCGGGCGGGAGACTCGGGAGGCGGAGGCGCCGAGGCCGAGCGGGCGGGCGCCGGGCGGGAGGCGGGAGGCAGCAGCCACTCTGCAGTCGGCTCTCTGCTCTCTGGCTGCTTGTGCAGTGATTTGTGGATTTGTGGACAGGCCGGCAGCATATATTAGGAGTTTGTGGATTTGTAGATTTGTTTGCTCTCTGCTCTTTGCTGACTTGTGGATTTGTGGCGTTTGATTTGAGGCTTGAGGCCGGCATATATTGTGGCATTTGATTTGAGGCTTGAGCAATGGATAGAAGGGGAAAGGAAAAATCACAGAGAGGTGAGGCATATATTAGGAGTGTCATTGATATTTGATAATTGATATGCAGTTTCTATTTGTCAATTTATATTTTGCAAACTCATAGGTCAATTTATTTGTCTATTTGCTTTCATGTGTTTAGATTTGAAGAGCTATTTTAATCGGGGTTCAAATGCCACAAACCCAAGCACTCGTGAAAGTGGAAATGTTGAAGTGGAGGTACTTTTCAATGTCTTGTATTATTAAATATCTTTGCACTTGGATTATTATTGATAGATCTAATTAGTATTATAGCTTGAATGGTATTATTTTCGATCTGCCCTACTTTATTTTTTTCCCGTCCTCCGCCACTGGCTGGGAGTATGACCGACCGGTTCATCCAATGACTACGGTTGCCGATCGCTCCTATCGTACGATCTTCATAATTAATTACGCGCTCGTTGCTCTGATGAGTCATTTCAATGACAAATCACGGTTGCTAGTCGCTACTGGTATATATAGCGTAGGTGCTTTTTACTGCGGCATTGGTGTAAATGCAATGCTATGAACTAATTTAAAAAGACTGTTATGTAAGTCGTTTTAAAAAGTAATAGAAAACAGTCATGTTTATTTATCTGAAAAAAATTATAAACTATAAGCTAAAAAAGTAAACATATGTACGGCTCCACTTAGATTGACTGAAATAAACTAGCTTATGTCTTATTTGAGAAATTTTGATATTTGACACTGAATATGTGCGCCTCTCAACTTTTAACCCCAATTCGCACGCCGTTGGAAATTTAACCCTGTCACTGCAAATTCTTTTGATTCAAGGGATTCTCCTCATTTTCTCTCCTTTTCTATTTTGACACTTGTCACTGCGAAAATGGAGAGAATCCCTTAATCAAAAGAATTCGCAGTGACAGGGTTAAATTTCCAAAGACGTACGAATTGGAGGTTAAAAGTTGAGAGGCGCACGTATTCAGTGTCAAATATCGAAATTTCTCGTCTTATTTTATATTATACCTGGCTTATTTTACATTGTAACCGTGGGTGATTTTCTGGCGTAATTAAATTTAGAAAAATTAAAAATAGAAAAATAGATTAATCTATCATGGACAATGCAAACGAATATGAAAAAAAAGATAAAAACCTATAAAAATAAGAAAAAAACAAAATTAAGAAATAATGAATTAGAAGTCAGAAACTAAAGTCAAAACGAGTGGGACCTCACCAAAATAGATTCCTCGTAGAAAAAAAGAAAAATCACCGAAATAGATATGCTCCTAGCTAGATCGCGAGTAGTAGTGCTACCGTAAGGAAGGAGCATGTTGATCTCGGCTCTCGAGCCGTCGAGATTCAGTTCACGCGGCCGTGGCCCGTGCATGCGTGCGTGCTGTCGGATCGATGTTATGCGGCGGCGAGCTCGACAACAGCAAAAGAGGGTCACTGAGGGCGGAAAATTTATTTATTAGCCACCCTTACGACTCGGTGGCAATAGATTTACCATTCGGATCCATTGTCAGTGACTTATGTGACCCCACATGTAAATGACAGAGTCTCAGTATCAATCTTAAGAGTGGCAAAAAATTGAATCTCCCGTTGATGACTTTTAGTCTAATCGTAAGTATTTGTAGATAAATCTATAAGCCACTTTCAAAAACTTTGATAATAAAAAATATCTTATTTATTTAAAAAATATAAGTTAAAAGTTAAAAGTCTTAAACTAGAAAAACAGGCTATCTCGCTCCGATTTTCCTTACCCTTCTGAAGTTCTGATTCTGTGTGCCTTCCTGAGAAGTCTGCGGTCTCCCGACCCGGTCCGACGTGGCACCCCCACCCCTCCCGAACTTTCCCCAGTGGGACCCACCACACCAACCCAGCCCACGGAGGCCTTCCATATAAGACAGGCCCGCACGATTCACAGCACACGCGCCCAGGAAAAAAGACGCGCACAAATGGAAGCGTCGCTTGCGCCGGCGGCCACCGGCGGCGACGAGGAGCCCCCTTACCTGCTCCGGATCCTGTAACCTCGCGGATCCACCAAGTAGAATAGAGTAGAGTAGAGCAGAGTAGAGTAGAGGAGACGAGAGAGGCAGGAGTGCTGTTCTGCTTATGGAGGCGGAGGAGACGGGGGATGGGGAGGAGGCCGTGGTGGCGGTTTGCGAGTGCTGCGGCTTCACGGAGGAGTGCACGGAACCGTACATCGCCGGCGTGCGCGCGCGGTATGCCGGGAGGTGGATCTGCGGCCTCTGCGGCGACGCCGTCGGGGAGGAGCTCGGCCGCGCCGCGCCGCCCATCTCGCCGGGGGAGGCGCTCGACCGCCTCACCGCCGCCTGCCGCGCATCCTCGCCGCAGTCGCGGGAGGAGAACGCCGGGGACCTCATCGCCGCCGTGCGCGTGCTTCTCCTGCGCTGCCTCGGGTCGACGCCGCCCAGGAGGGTGCGGTCCACGCCGAGCACCCCAGGCGCGGCGGGGCCTCCGCCGTTCTCGACGTGGCCGACGCCGCCGCCTCTGGCGGCAGCGGGATCGCGCTCGCGCTAACGGGAAGCTGCTTCGCGGCGCTGGTGGAGTGAGGATTCATGGGCTGCTTGTCCAAGGGAAGGAAGAAGCTTGGCTCGTAGCTGCTTGTGCCTAGGTGCAGTAGTGCTCTCTGTTTCCTTTTGTAGTAAGGTACCATGTGTACAAAAATGGAGGCAGAAATTGCAGGGAAATAATTCTGAGCTCGTAGAGGCTCTCTGGTTTCTCTTTCGATCGAGCCTTGTCTCGTCGAAAGGTGGAAGTTGGCCACGAGTAATAGGATCCCAAAAATTCTCCTCATCAACCCTCCCCTCCCCCCCCAAAAAAAAAATCATATTGCACCTGCTCTCTCTAATGCGAGTTCTTTTTAATCTATAGTTAATAGTTTGTATTCTAATATAAATATTTATACGAAGAAATCAAGTATCAAAATTTTTTAAAAGATGACGAAAACATTCTATTTATTTATTTATTAGAAAATATTATAAATCATACACTAAAAATATAGAGATCTAGCCAACATCTCCTGTGCTGCAGCCGCAGCCCCTTCTTTCTCTCTCTTTCCAAAGAAGGATTTTCAGCAATCAGTGAGGGAACTGTGAATAGATAAACACAACAGTGAAGGAGCTGGTTTAAACGGTTTTTAAGCTGTGGCTTTTAGCTATGAATTTTGATTTTTACCTAAAAGTATATTATAACAGCGATTAGTTTTTTTTTCTAAGTCATTCGTTTAAAAAGAAAAAAACTATTAAATCATCACAGATACTGTAAAAGAAAAAACAAAAAAAATAAAAAATAAATCAATGTGCTTCAAATAATTAGGGGCTAGAAATCGAAGCCACTTAGAATAATATACAGTGCTTTCGTGCCTATCACTCTTGTGGAAAAGCATTCTTGGAGTTAGTCAACTCATGGCGTGCCTTCATATTTCTCACACCTCGGGACCTGTGCAGGCGATACATCACAAGCAAAATTGTGCTTACGAACAAATCCCTCCTATTCGTACATAGCCTGTTGGTGCATGCTACTTTTATGAAATAACAAAGATTCATTTCTCACTCAGCCTAGATTTGGCACTGCTTTTTGGTTTTTCAAGTGCCTTTTAGCTTCGGCTTTTTCGTAAATCGAAATAAATATGATAATTTCTTCATACAGTATTTTGAATGTACTTCTTCAAATAACTTCCCGAGCCTTTTAACACATGCATCGTCTATGTCAGCATCTCTATTTCTTCCACCGTCTTGAAAAACATAACAAAAACTATTAGTCATAACCTAAAAAAGAACCTTTATTTGTTTGGACTTAGGCTTCAGGTTCTCAAAAAAAAAAAACCTGAAGCACAGACAAACGGGTCACTTGCTCTAGTGATATTCGGTTCTACGTAGAAAATTGAATGTGTTCTTTTAGGCTATGTCTTATAACTTTTGACTTAAAATTTTTAATTTCGGTTGTTCATAAGAGAGAGTATAGAGAGATACTTGTATACGAGTTTGGCTGATATAAATGAAGTCATGATAGTGTCTATTATAATCAACTTATAGATCTTACATTATAAACACACTTCGCTTAAAAATTAGTTGCTGTAGAAAGTTAGACCATAAACTCAAAAGAAGAGAGCCAATAACGTGCTGAGGCGGCCAAAGAATCTTGTAAAGCTTGGAAATCCGAGTCATCTGCAACGCGGCATTCCACAGCAGAATATTATCCCGAGTCCATTAAGAGAGCGAAATTTGTCCATCTTTCGGTAGCTTTTCGTAGCGCGGTGACCGGGAATCTCATCATGCAAGTAGAACAGTCTCTGTTATCTGCGTGGTGTTGCAGTCTTGCAGTGCTACTTCGAACAGGAGGTTCCTTCTGTTACGAAACCCATAGGCCAAGGGCTTGGTGGGCAAATACCTCAACTTCTTTTGATGAATTTTAGCCAGACTCTTTGTACTTGATGAGTTTATCAACAATAAAAAAATAATTAGATACTTACTATATTTTGCCTCCCATTGTCTGGTGTTCTATGGGTAAATACTTAAACTACTCCTAATGAATTTCTCTACTACTTAAAAATTTGAGTTGGTGGTAGTAGATTCATTCTTCTTCCTCTCTCTACCCGTCTAATCTGAACAATGAGATATTCATCATTTGTCTCGTGTTCCTCCCCTCCCCTCTCTCTTTGGCGATCAATTGCCCCTCTCCTCCACTTCTAGCATCAGTTACAGCGAGTGATCGAAGACTATGGTCGTAGCCAATGGTCAAAGATAGTGGTCATAGCTCGTGGTCGCGCGCGGGTCGAACACTGCGCCGATGGTCGTGATCGTAGCCAGTGGTTGTAGCCCGTGGTTGTACGATGTGGTCATAGCTACAGTGGTTATAGCCCATGGTTGTACGTTGTGGTTGTAGCTACAGTAGTCGATTGTCGTAGCTACAATCGACGAGATGCGAGGTGTCGTGGTCGTAGCGCGGTTGTAGCAATCGTGGCCACAGGCCGCGCGAGGGGCGCGCGGTAGAAGAACAGGCCCCAATTTCGTGGACCCCAAATTCGATAGATCCACCGAGGCCATCACTCCATCATTAGTTCGTCACGGCATGCGAATCGCTACGAAGGCCTATCTAGGGATCAATTCAAGCCCACGCGTTAACTTTCGTGATGGATTATTTGCACCGGTCGTAGCATCAATGGTCGGATCGTGACCATGACGCTTGAGTCGGCGACAACTCCTAGGTAATTTAATCTTTTCTTCAATTTGAATCCTTTTTCTAATTTGAATTATTTTTTCGAGGACATTGAAGAATTCTATCGTCCATATCATTATATGAACTATAATTATCCTTCATATGATCCTTATAAAAACTATCTTTCGTATGATAGAGGATTTAACTTAGCTTCGTATGCTATGGATTGATAATTATAATATGTACGATTCTTAATATTTCTCATTACTATACGTAAGATATGTATGTAGAATTGATAATTACTATAATTCTATTTATCAAGAGAAAATGCCTCATTTTATAGTTTGGTACAGGGCCCTAAATTTTGCGCCCGGTGGCGTGGTCAAGATCGTGGTCGTAGCGATGGTTGTAGCTCGTGGTCGTAGCTCGTGGTCAACAATGGTCGAGCGATGGTCGTAGCCCGTGGTCAAAGCCCGTGGTCGAAGCCAGTGGTCGTAGATGATGGTCATAGGCGTGGTCGTGGTCGTAGCCTGTGGTCGTAGCGCATGGTCGTAGCCACACACGGGAACTGGAGGCTGCTATGATGATTCTATCAAATCTGAGTGCTTTTACAAGGACTGGTCATAAGCCATGATCGTAGTCGTCAGCGTGGCCGTGATCATAAGCGTGGTCGTAAACCATGGCTTACGACCACGACCACGGCTTATACGACCACGCTCACGACCACGCCTTATGACTACGACCACAGCTTATACGACCACGCTCACGATCACGGCTTACGACCATATCAAGATCACACCTTACGACCATGACCACGACCATGCCTTACAACCATGACCACAGCTTATACGACCACGCTCACGACCAGACCAGTGCACAGTTTGAGTCATGTGCTCCTCGACCGCACCACTGCACACGTCGCACTTGCGTAATCCCGTGCTCGGGGAGGGGGCTACAAATAGAATTATGGTGATTTAGGGGCTAAATTTGGTATTTACGTGATAAACTATGCTAAATCCTACATGTTCATGTCTATTGAATGTTTTTATTCCGTGGCAACGCACGGGCACTTAACTAGTTAGTCTATAAATAAGATTTGTCTTTGTACTTGATGAGTTATCAGCAATAAAAGAAATAGGATACTACTACATTTTGTCTTCTATTATCTCTCTATCATGTGTAATTGGCTTGATGTTTTCCTCGATAACTATAACAATCTAACACCTCCTTCCTTCGAGTGAACGCTTATTGGATGGGTCCACGTCAGCGTGTCCCTACATGATGTGGACTTGGCGTCTATGCAACACATAGGTTGATCCTTCGTGGAAAATACCTTACGGGCCATTTTAATGCAAAATATTCATATGAATTTAATTTACAGGAACCTAGTGGTGATGAGAGCTTTGATTGGGTTGATGCGCCGAGTATGTTCGATGTTTCATTCCCAGTAAATATTTAGTGATTTAAATATTAGAAAAGCCGCCTAAGAATAACTTCGGGAATAAAGTTGACGTATCAATCGCAGATTTTTTTTATTTTCCTTGTTAAAAAATTGTGAGATATCTATTTATTGTCTTATTAAAGCAAAGGCAAAAGTACCCATCACATTCATGCTCAAGGGCTAGAAATTACCACATTAATTAGAAAAAAAGAAATATCTACACCGTTAATCGTGGTAGATCAAGATTTCCATGTCAAGTACAATTTGAAAATAATTAAAATTTGGAAAAATAAAATAAAATTAGAAATTTGATTTCCATACAAATTTATAAGTAATATCTTTAAATAAATATAATTCAAAATAAAATTTAAACAAGAAGTAGCAATTGAATTTGTATATGAATTCCAGTAAAATAACCGAAATTTGGAATAAAATTATTGATTTAAATTTGATACAAATTCCAAAGTAAAATCCTTAAATAACTGTAATTCAGCATAAAAATAAAAGAAAATTTGTAATTTAATTTCCATATGATTTCAAAGTAAAATCCCTAAATAACTAAAATTCACAATAAATTAAATAAATTTATCAATTTGGTTTGTATACGAAGTCCGTTGAAAAGTAACTGAAATTTTGAATAAAAATAAAGTTACAATGAGAATAACATGAATGATGCCAGAGAAGACCACAAAAAGTGCAATGGTGCCGATGGTATTATAAGAAGACACTGACCCCTGGGGAAAGCGAAGAGCCGAGACAATGACGACAAAGATGATGACAATGTCTTGCTGCTCGCCAGAGTCATTGAAGAGAAAGGCTTGCATCAAAGGAACCAAGAGCCATGTCGACGAGTGGTGAGCATCGGCATTGTTGAAGTCAGTGGCCAAAGAAGCTCAATGATGGGGAAGGGTTAACAAAGAGGAGATGAAGCTTTACATTGAAGACATGCTATAGATGATATGGGACTATCAAGTAGCTAAACAGGTGCCATCGCTGGTGAGAGGCATAGTGTCACCAATGATGGCGAAAAGATTCTCCATATCGTTAGATAATGACTAAAGCAGACATGCTAAAATCAGTGAAGGTGGGAGGCCAACACAGTAATGAAGGTGGGAGGTCAACACGGTAAGTGAGGAAGCTACAGCGTTGAGGTTGCCAACATTGAAGAAATGGAGCGACTGACATGCGAGAAGAGGACATGGGCGGATCCAATTGAATTCATGGGTATTCAATTGAATACCCATGATTTTTGGCAAAAAAACCACTGTATACAAAGTATAATACATATGTATAGTAGTTGGACTAAATTAATTTTATTCACACCCAGTTAGCCTAAATTAATACCATATCCTTTTAGCTCATTTCCCCCTCCCATCGACACTGGCCTAGACCCACTATCATCCTGTTCATATCCAGTTATGAGACCGTGTCTCACTCAGACTCTCCTCTCTTCATCTAGCATCTAATCGTCTCTCCATTTCTTGGCACTGGGCTAGCGCCTAGCGGCGGTGGGTGTCCGTGCCCCTGGTTCTAGTCTTTTGGAGGTAGCGTAGGTGGCAAGGGGGCTTGGAGGCTGCGCAGGTGGCAGGAGTGTTGGAGGCCGGAGTGGCCACCGGCCAAGCAGGCACTGCCGCACTACGGGCCTGCAACACTGGGCAGGTTTGTCCTCTCCGACCCGCGACCCCCATGCTGTAGAATCTAGATGTGTAGACGGTAGATCTGTTCTGCTTGTGAATGATAGTTTTGTACTTCCGAGCTAAGTGAA
The DNA here is from genome assembly GCA_036346575.1 of Dendrocalamus sinicus. NCBI lineage: Eukaryota > Viridiplantae > Streptophyta > Magnoliopsida > Poales > Poaceae > Dendrocalamus > Dendrocalamus sinicus. Next base: position 15,473,994 of record CM070658.1, on the reverse strand, counting down.
TGATAGATCCGTGGATGACTGAATGGATGTGGATTTGGCATATGTTTCTTCTTTGTTTCACTTTCGGAGCTTAGATCTTGTTTAGATGTAGTGGATTACTGTATTTGGCTCAGTTATCTATAAATTAGTGGTTATGCCTTATGAATTGAAATCCTTGTTCTCCACATCTTTAAATCTGTGTAGCCTATATCTATATGCCAAGTATTTCAGAGGTGTTAGCTACTGAGTTTCATGTCATACCTTCATCTAAGCACTTTGCTATGAATCTGTGAAATAAGATCCTTAGCAGCAGACAAATTATTACTTATGAATTATTGAAATACATATTCTCCACTTCTTACCTATGATTCCGTGAACAAATACCAAGTATTTCATAAGTGCGAACAAATAGTTTTAAGTCGATGTTCACTATCCTAATGTGAATAGTAAATATAGATAGTTTCAGAAGGGACAATAGGAGCTAAGTGGAATTGCATATTAGTGAAACTAATTGTAATCTTTCAATCAGTTCCAAGGCACAAAGAATCGTCGAGTTAATTCGTGATTTTTTAATTTCTTTATATTATTTGAGATGTTGTCTCTAGTATGAACATTTTTACTTTAATTTTCGCTATTGTAGACTTTTATGTTTTTCTATTGGATAATATTTTTGTAACTTCGAATACCCATTCTGAAATTTCTGGATCCGCCCCTGGAAGAGGACGTCAATCATCTATAACTTTGTGCATGCATGCATGCATCTATACGAATAAAAGCATGGCGCATACAAAAGTAGAGGAGCAAAGAGCTCAAAATAGATATGTCACAACAGTAGAGAATAGACTTGGGGTCATCGGAGAGAGTGTGATGAGTGTCCCCAGTAAGGATCGATGACAGTTGCACGTGTATGAGTGTTGATGTCATAACGGTCAGCATTAAGCAATAATTGAAGAGTAATAGAAGATAATTATGTGGTAGAGTATTGCATTGGAAGAGGTAGCAACTGATAGAAATTGATCAAGGGTTGGACTTGCTATTGGAGGTTGAAGTAGAAAAGTTGTGGTGGTAAGAAGAGATAGAAGACACACGATTCAGTGGGGCAACCGACATTGAGGGAATACAAGTTCAAGGTAGGTTGTCCATGGTGCATCGGTGTATACGTGAGCAAGGCGTTCTAACACCATATAATTAATAAGATAATTTACAACACACATAGTCAGTGTATAGCTTGACATTAAATAGAGATACATATGCATGCATACATTTTAGAAAAGACAAAACTAATGGAGGAAGAATAAGGGCATGCAGCTACATGATCCATTCACAATGGAAAATGGTTACGTTTTTAAGAACCCCAAGAACTTATTATGCTCAATGCTTTTCTTCTATCTGAGCATATAATTCAATTATGTTCCTCAAGTTTATTTTTCTTCAAACTTCTATTGTTATTTCTAATGTTTATGATTGTAACATCCTAATTTTCAGAGTCTTTTTGAAGTTTTTCAAATAAAATGCACCAGTTGGATTTTTGTGCAATTAATAAAAGATTAAGTTGAATTTTATGTAATTAAAAGGATTTAATATGACTAAATTAAATAATAAGATTTGGTGAAAGTATTTTTTTGGGTTCCTTGTGTCTCAAGCAATTTTCTCGAATTTTCTTGGATTTTTTGGGTTTATTTGCTATTTTCTAGAACTCATATGATTTATTTGAATTTCTAGAAATAAAAAACCCCAGGAAAAACATTAAATAGTAATGGGTCGAAGCCCATTACCTCTTTCCGGCCTAGCCAACTGTACAACCACATGTCCAGTATGGGATGAACCTGGCTGATTAATTTGCGATATTTAAATTTCGGTTCTATCGTTTGGATGAGTGTGGTGTGGTCATAGCCATGGATCCACATTGGCGTAGGGCTGGACGAAAAACTCGAAGCTCGTTAGCTCGCTCGGCTCGTGGCTGGCTCGGCTCGGCTCGGCTCGGCTCGTTAGGATAACGAGCCGAGCCGAGCTAAGATTTTAGCTCGTTAGCTATAACGAGCCAACTCGAGCCACTCGCGAGCCGCTCACGAGCCAAACGAGCCATACTTCCAGGAATTTAGATATGCATATGCTGCTTCCATGGACCTAATTTGTACTCTATTGCATGTGTTAATGTGTAAATTTGTACTCTATTGTACCCAAACGAGCCATGCATGTGTTAATTTGTACTCTATTGTACCCAAACGAGCCAAACGAGCTAAACGAGCCAAACGAGCCATGCTTCCATGGATGAATATATGATGGAGACATTTTTGCCCCGCTCACGAGCCAAACGAGCTAACTCGAGCTTTTTACGAGCCGAGCCGAGCTAGCTTTTTAGCTCGTTAGTTATAACGAGCCAGCTCGTTATCCTACCGAGCCAGACCGAGCCGAGCCGAGCCGAGCCAGCTCGTTATCCAGCCCTACATTGGCGCAAGAGGGGCTGGTTAGTGAAACCTTAGCGAGGCGGAACTGGGTTGAGATTGAATACTGTAAAGGACTTGTTATGATCTTCTTGGTTGACATGCCAAAGGAAGCATGTTATACCAGTGACATTACAACATGATCGCATCGTGTGGGTAAATTTGTACAACCTCTGTAGAGTATAAAACTATTCGAATAGCCGTGTCCCTCGTTATGGACAATGCTCAGTGATTTCACATGAGGGGTAGAGTTTTCATAAGAATCTGGTTGGGTTAAGTTGGGATGTGAATAGTTAGTTTATTGGTGGTTCATTTCATGAATGGTAGTTCACGGTGGTTCATTGGAGTGATTAGTCAGTTCACTTGTAGTTGCTCTTAATTCCTTTAATTATTTACTTATTAATCATTTTCAAAGTTTACTTTTCAATCTATTTATATTCACGTTAAATTATTGCTTTCTGCAAAATTAACCTTTCAGCCATCTATTGGTAAGCCTTGTATACTATACTGCATCTTTATTACAAACAACTTGCTGAGTACTCTATGTACTCACGGCTTCATCCACATTTGCTCAGTTAGGAAGAAGGACCAGATCAGCAAGAGGTACTAGAGGGAGGATCCTTCGACAACTTTGCTGATTAGGACTTCGCTCCCGAGTCGATTGTCTGTGGGCATGTCGAATGGCTACTACGCTTATTTCTATTTTTTCGCTGCAAGTTTCTTAAGCCCTTCAGGCTATTATCTGTAAGCTTGGCCATAAGGTCGCAACTCTAGTAATTATTAATAATATTTGAGTCTTTTCTTAGTGAATCATGATATGGTTGATATTTCATCTTTGTTTATACTGTGTGCACTAGCGTGATTTTGGACTGGTGCAGAATACACAAGAGAGTCCGGATTTGCATATTCGAGTCTTGACAGATGTGGTATCAGAGCTATATCGACTGTAGGACGAAGCCCTAGTTAGAACAGTCAATTAGCAATGTTTTCAAAATTTATTTTCTAAATCAAATCAACCAAATGATTATCTAGTAGTTCTTTATTCTTAACTCACCCTTAGGATTCTTACTCTTTGCCTCCTCTGAAATATTGTTTTCCAAACGTAATTTGATTTCTTATCCCCATAATGTCCATAGACGAAGCTATGCTATGATGTTTGGATCAGGGAAGCTCCCAATGTTTGGAGGCAAGATTGAAGATTACCATGAAGACTTGAAGCCATTAGATTTGGACCCTGTTATAGTTTTAGCATCGGGTAGATTGTCTTGCTTCTTATTTGCCGATGTGTGTGATGTGAGCTGTAGTTTTGCTTCTAGCATTATGTGCAGTCATGTCAAAAATCTTTTTGTGGAGTTTATTGCTTCTTTTGTTAGCCTCTTCAGCTAAGTGTTTGTTTAGTTTCAGGTTGCCATTAGTTATCCTCCTTAGAAGAGTTTACCCCTTACCTTTGGTTTTCCCTCTTACCTATGGAGCCTTGAGAAGTCAATTCTTAGCAAGTGGTCTTTTCTTTCAGAGTAGAGCAAAAATGGTTAACACTCAGAACTCAGCAGGACGTAGTCAGAGGAACCAAGACCTAGAGGGCAGTAATGCAAACCAGGCAACTCAAGGACCGCAAGCAACCCTAATGGGTCTGGATCCGACCTTGAGTCAGTTCATGGTAGTTCAAACTCAACTCATGAACACGATGATGTGGAATTTAACCAATATAATGAATCAATAGCATCAGGCAGCCGTTGCACCTCAGCCAACTCGTTTGTCGTCCAGCTTTGTAGAATTTATGAGGACTAGACCGCCAACTTATTCCAATTCATCTGAGCCTTTGGAAGTAGATGATTAGATTCATTCAGTGCAAAAGAAGCTAAACCTTGCTCAGTGCACGGATCAAGAAAAAGTTCTCTACGCTGCTCACCAACTAGAAGGTGCCGCATCAGAATGGTGGGAGAACTATTGTGCGGTGCATGAGGACCAGGAGAACATCACTCAGACAGAGTTCACCATAACTTTTCGCCATGCCCATATCCTTGATGGAGTGCTGGAAATGAAGAAGGAATAATTTTATGAGCTACAACAAGGGAGTATGTCAGTAAGTGAATATCTCAATAGGTTCACATAGTTAGCTTGTTATGCTCCGGAAGATGTTGCCACAGATGATCCACATTTGAAGGTTCAAGTCATTGGCAATGACTATGTTAGTTTCTAAAATATGGTAGATAAGGCCATACTTATTGAATAATCTAGTTATGAGATGGAAGAATCTCGCAAGTAGAAGATGATTCACCAAGAGGTTCAGTTGCAACAATCACAATGAGCCGATTCAACACATACAAGCCAGCCCGTGTACCGCAATAGTTAGATTTTAGGACTCCAGCTCCAATGCCTCATTATGATATTTTGGGACCACGCCCTATCAATGTCAGCAATCAGCCTCAGAGGGAAAGAAGCTCTACAACTTCATTTAATTGTTTCAAGTGCCAAGAGCTAGGTCATTTCGCTCGCAAGTGTCCGCAGAAGCGTCAAGCAATCATGCCAATTCCGTTCAACCTTGGAAGTACCCCTGCCAAGACTCAAGGAACAAGCAGTGGAACATCATCAGATCAAGAAGGCCAGATACGTCAGAGCATTACAAGAGGAAGCCTCAACAATGTCGTCTCCAATGTCGCCCTTGGTAACCTATTCCTTTAGTAAGCCTGAATCTCGTGGTCGAGATTCTGTTTAAGGGGGAGGTTTATAACATCCTAATTTTCAGAGTCTTTTTGAAGTTTTTAAAATAAAATTCACTAGTTGAATTTTTTTGGAATTAATAAAAGCTTAAGTTGAATTTTATTTAATTAAAAGGATTTAATATGACTAAATTAAACAATAACATTTGGTGAAAGTATTTTATTTGGGTTCTTTGTGTCTTAAGCAATTTTCTGGAAATTTCTTGGATTTTTTTGGGTTTATTTGCTATTTTCTAGAGCTCATATGATTTATTTGAATTTCTGGAAATAGAAAACCCCAGGAAAATCTTTAAACAGTAATGGGTCAAAGCCTATTACCTCTTTCCGGCCCAGCCAACCGAAGCCGTCTAATCTTTGCCAGGACATGTGTCACGCATCCAACGGTGCATGCACTGTTCATCTATGCTATCTACCGACACCTATTCGATCTCTCGCTTGCCATCTGAGTCGTCCATCAATTGCAGTCACTGATATGTGGGGCCTACATGCCAGGCTACTGTTCATCGTCCTCGTCCTCGACTTCGTCTCTGTGTCACCATCGTTGCCGTCTCCGCCCTGGACTCCGCCATCGCCTCCGAGTCGGTCTTGACGTTCGCGCCTATATAAGCTGCGCCGTCCCTGCGTCCTCCGCACCCCGCAGTCACTTTCAGTCACTCACCGTTCGTTGTTGTGCTCGCTCGCCCGCCGTGCCACCCTCGGTTCACGTGCCCGACGCCTTGCACCGTGTGCTCGCCAGCTCACTCCGCACCCATGGGCCCATGCCGCTTCGACTTTCCATAGACCCCGTCCTCCGTGCGCCGTGCTGCTGACATCCCGGGTCCACTGGTCAGGTGCACTGTCCCGTAGACCTATAGATCAAGCCGAGTCAGCCGCCACCTCACCTGCCACGTCAGCCCTAGCCGCACGTCAGTAGCCCAGTCACTGTGCACTGTTCCATGCGCCGGGTTCACTGTAAACTTGCTTTTTGTGAGCTGAGTCTACAGCATAATAGCTTTTCCAATTTTTAGCCTTTTTCTCCATATTAGATTTTTCGAGGGCCCGTTCTTCTTCGTCCTAACTCCGATTGACCCGATTCTTTTTCGTAAATTCATATAAAATTGAGCTCTATCCTTTGGTTCTATTTTTGAAGTTTTTAGAGTTAATTTAAATTTTGTTTTGTGTTTCATTTTGTTTTCTCTCTCGTTAGATCATGCTTTCGAAGGTGCTGAAGTAAGATTTGAAAATTAAGAGCCATTAACTAAGCAAGGCCAAGGCAAGTTGTGTTCTTTGATCATGTTGAACCTAGTTTTCAAACCTATTATGTATTATTTTATTTTAAATTCTCATGCATCGTTATTTTATTACAAACCCTTGTATTTGGTAGTTATTGTCCAAATTGAATAATTCCCTCCTTGATAAACTGAATGTCATGATTCTTTTGTCACCTTAGGATGGATAATTATCTAGTTATGCAATATTAGTTGTCACATGGGTTGTATGTTTAATTTGCCTAGCCATGCTTATAGTCACGTTGGGTTATAATCACATGTGTTCAATTAATTAATTTTTGACTTAATGATATATTGGAACATTGTGGTCAGCCATAGTTATAAAATTTGTGTGCCATGACATGAGATGTCATTGGTGTTGGTTATAAAGAAATTGATTTTCACTTGGGTGAATGATCGTGCAGTAAAGTGTGTGCAGTTTGCACATTGGGATGTGAATGTTTCCCCTGGGTAAATCTAAGAACCTAACTTTGTGTGCCATTGATTTGAGCCTTACCGTACAACCACATGTCCAGTATGGGATGGACCTGGCTGATTAATTTGTGATGTTTTAATTTTGGTTCCGTCGTTGGGATGAGTGTGGTGTGGTCGTAGCCATGGATCCACATTGGCGCAAGAGGGGCTAGTTAGCGAAACCTTAGCGAGACGGAACTGGATTGAGATTGAACATTGTAAAGGCCTTGTTGTGATATTCTTGGTCGACATGCCAAAGGAATCATGTTATACTGGTGACATTACAAGATGATCGTATCATGTGGGTAAAGTTGTACAATCTCTGCAAAGTGTAAAACTATTGGAATAGTCGTGCCCCTGATTGTGGACAATGCTCGGTGATTTCACACAAGAGTAGAGTTTCATAAGAACCTGGTTGGGTTATGTTGGGAAGTGAATGATTGGTTCACTAGTGGTTCATTTCGTGAATGGTAGTTCACGGGTGGTTCATTGGAGTAAATAGTCAGTTTACTTATTAATCATTTTCAAAGTTCGCTTTTCAATCTATTTCTTGTATTTTCGTTAAATTGTTGCTTTCTGCAAAATTAACCTTTTAGCCATCCATTGGTAAGCCTTGCATACTATATAGCATCATTGTTACAAACGACTTACTGTGTACTCTATGTACTCACGGCTTCATTCACATTTGCTCAGTTGAGGAAGAAGGACCAGATCAGCAAGAGGTACTAAAGGGAGGATACTTCGACGACTTCGTGGATTAGGACTTCGCTCCCCAGTCGATTGCATGTGGGCATGTTGAATGGCTACTACGTTTTTCCGCTACAAGTTTCTTAAGCCCTTTAAGCTATTGTCTATAAGCTTGGGCATAAAGTTGCAACTCTGATAATTATTAATAATATTTGAGTCTTTTCTTAGTGAATTGTGATATGGTCGATATTTCATTTTTGTTTATACTGTGTGCACTAGCATGATCTTGGGCTGGTGCAGAATACATAGGAGAGTCCGGATTTGTATATTCAGGTCTCGACAATGATGTCTTAAAAAAGTAAATAGCCCAAAAGATACGTAAATATATTCTCAAATATCTAAGTTATACCATTTGATACTACAGACTTTGAAACAAATCTAGTCGCATAAATGCATGGGCCACCCTGCTAGTTTATGTAAAAAGAAAGTTACTCGTATGTAAAAGGTTCAATTTAATTACTCCATCCATTTTAGAATACTTGACATTGTTGACTTTTTATGGCCTCCAAGGTTAAACTTTGACCGTTAATTTTACACTAATAATTTACAAAATATCAAAGAAGTAAAAAATTATGAAAGTATTTTTATAGCAAATCTAACAATATTACTTTAATACGATCAATCTAGATATTTAGAAATAATTATTAGTTAAAGATTATGAAGGTTCACTGGTCTAAGTTAACAATGCCAAGTATTTTGAAACAAGGAATGTACATTTTTCTGTCTAGAGAATCCATGCACTACTTGCAAAAAAATCCATGAATTGATAGGTAGGTAGTTTTATGCTTGTATATACACACAAGAAACATGCGGCATGGACAGTGGTGGACCCAGAAATGAAGCAATGGGAGCTAACCTAGGATACTCCGATAGGCGATACGAGTATGGTGATACGGATATCGTGATACAATATTTTGCAAAAACAAGAATACATTGATACAACAAGCATATATGTATTTCAAAATTAAAAAAAATAAAGAGTGGATACAAGAGAGCGCGAAACTGGGATTACCTTAATGAATGCTATATAGATATTCCATTATTCTTTGCATCCCTCGCTCGCTATTTTCAGTTATGGACTGCATAATTGACATTGTTCTTGAATCCCAAGAGGAACAATGCGTTTGCCATCATATCAATGTAAAGGCACAGACAACCTTGTTAAAATGCTCGTATTGCCTATTTCCAAGGCCAAACATTGCAAATCAACAATTACTCAACCATTCACCTCTCTCATTCGGTCATTCCCCTGTACTGCAACCAAACAAAGAGACCATGAATACAAACTATGAAACACACACATAAAAATCCACCTAAAACAGTATATTTGTAATCTAACCTCTGAAAACCATTTGTAAAAACTTGCTGCATTGTCATTTGGATCTCATCCCCATACCTAACAAGAAGACATTAGCAATTAACTCGAACCAAAATTCATGGTTTCTCCTTACTTAATCGAAGTAATAGGCAATCTACTAGTAGAATAAAATCAATAAAAGTGGAGATGGCACTGCCAATCCACCCTTACATTGCCAGGAAGAACAATGTGATGGTCTCCTAAAGCTTCTCCTCAAACTCCTCATCCTCGGCGGCGTAATCATCCTAAACCCCAACAAAGCACGCATCAATCATAACATACATGCAAAAAAAAGAACTTGTCAATGTAGATGTCATAGACTGTGCGTGTGTGGAGTATTCTCTGACATTTTCAATGTAAAAAATATTGAGTTTCTATATCTGATATGTAGATAAGCAATGCATAGTCATGTATAGACCACATAGGTGAACAAAAGAACAAACACATCGTGGCTGGTGGTGAAGAGAACCCAACCAAATAGCCATATCAAGTAAGCCTCCCGTGAGACCTGTGACTCGTCTGCATCCAGGTCCATCTGCTCCACCTGAGTACAACCAAAAAGTTATTAGTACAGTACAACGAAAAGGAGAGCGCACAGGATTGAACAGAAAGGGCATCAGGCAAGTATCTGGAATTGTGAGAGCCACCTCAACGACGGGCTGTGAGTCTGACCCGGTGGGAAGACGTAGTACTCCTCTGCGGCCCCAAGCGGAAGGACTCCCTGGAACATGTCCAGCAGGTCCGCGCGCCAGCCGGCCAAGGCCTCTAGTAGGAAGGTAGTAGCTCTCGCGATAGGAAAGCCAAGCAGCAGGGAGACATCCTGTAGAATAGGAGCCATCTCCCTGAATGGGAAGTGGAAAGTGTGCGTCTCAAGTTACCAGTGGTCCACCAAACCTGTCAGTAGGGAGCGGTTGAACGGGAAGCGTCGTGATCGCTCCACACCATTGTCCCCACCCGCAGGCAAGGCCGGTCTGTTCTCGTCAGTGGCCTGTACCATCCAAGCGACAAGGAGTAGCCCAGCATCGCTCAACCTATGAAGCAAAAAAAGGTCAATATGCAACCTACGTATGGCAAGAACACAACGCTGCCGGAGTGCAAACCTGGCTGTCCAGCGTGGGTCTAGCCACCAGGCCACTTGAGTTGTGCGTGTGCGGACCACCTCCCAAGTTAGCCATCTTCTCTACGCTCCCTAGAGGCAGGACACGATGGGAAGCGCGATACAGCCAGTTGACGTGCTTGTCCTACTGGCCGTAAGGCCAGTCCGATCCGTGAAGTTCACAAGCCATACCTGCAAAATGAATTCAAGTTAGCATTTATGCGAAACAAAAAATATCGAATATAAAGCAACAATAAATAGAACTTGTAAATAAATAAAGAAAATAATACTAAACTACCAGCACAATACCTACTACATTACTGAAAAGGGGGAATACCACAACAATTGTACAAACGGTACATGCAATGTACGATACAGTTAGTACGACAGTACGCACGTCAAAAGTGCTAAATAACAATGTACAAATTAGAATAGACAATTATTTGTAGTCTCAAACAACTAGTTGTAGAAACCATACCGGGCTGCCTACTAATTACCAGATGCCTTGTATCTTCTAGCTGTGTGCCCCTCCTGACCGCAGCACCCGCAGTGTGCACCAGGCGCTCCAGCTTGCGCTTCGTCCATATCATTTGTAATACACTGACTCTGTCGCTTACCCTTCCCACCCTTTAGCATATCAACATCTAGAATCTAGGTCCTCCCTGCAATATCCAAGGTGGCGAAGTTCACCACAACCATGAACCCCCTGAGCTCGCCACACCACGCATGCATCACCCTCTCCTTGAAGAAGTACTCGGATATGAAGTTCGAAGGATCCATGCCCACAGTATCGCATGCAATGAGGACATGAGAGCATGGCTTGTGTAACAGCTTTGGCTTGTTGCACAAGCAGCTAGGTTCATTTACATGATCTCCAAGGCATACCTGTGAGTAACAAGGGCATGAGCCACCCCAAATCTGGCTCTATCTCTGAGTACCACATTGAAACGATGCTCTCTATTGCCCATGATGTGCACTATGTGCAATTGGCCCTTCTGTGCCTTCGCCTCCATGTATGCCATAATTTTTTATGAGCACAATGTTCGTGGGTTGGCAGCATGAAGTGCGGCATTTGCATGCCTTTCTCTGAAATAACCGATTGTGCTGTGCAGAACACCTTCCACGATGGCAACAAGGGGCTGAGAATGAAGGCATTTGAGATTGTATACCTCAGCAAGGTTAGTCATCATTATACCGTACCTCACGCCGTCCGTGTCGTGTAGCAGGGACCACTTCTCCAATGGCTCTCCCTCGATCCACTGTGAGAAGCACTTGATGTTCCGTGAGCTCCTCCTCGGACCAGCTGCGTTAGGCTCAACCAGTGTTGTGAGGCATTCGGGTTGCGTTGCCCTAGGCATGGCCGGCCCCTTGTTCCTCTCGTCGACGTGCTTCCTGCTGTGCTCATCCACCAACGCCCACAAAGCATCAAATTTTCTCTACTAGTTCTGTATAGTCAGCCTCTTGAATAGCTTCATTAATGGTTGTTTCGGTAACTACTTGAAGAAGTTCGCCCCTAGGTGATGAATGCACCATCTGTTCCTCATATCCGGCCAAGGGAAGGGCTCCTCGGGGTCTTCTTGAAATTTTCTTATGGTCTTCACTATCCTGGTGTGGCGATCATGGATTATGCACATACCAGGACAAGCGCCCATAACTCTAACCCTCACATGTCTAAGGAATCATAACCAGCTGTCGTAATTCTCACTTTTCATGAATACGATGGCCAGAGGCATAATTTGATTGTTGCCGTCAATGCCAATAGCCATAAGGATCTGGCCCTTGTGTTTGCCAGTTAGAAAGGTCCCGTCAACTGAGATCACGGGAAGCATATGCCTAAATGCCTCGATGCATGCATCGAAAGCTAAGAAGGCCCTTTGTAACACCGCAAAACTTGCCGACTTTGTAGATGGCTTATCCTTCAATGTACGTGCCCGGGTTCCTATCCTGCAACACCTGAAACATACGAGGAAGATTGTCAAATGGCACCTCAAAAGATCCGAACTGTTTTTCCAACATCTTCTACTTCACACGCCACGCCTTCGCGTAGCTAATCTTGTACTTGAATTTCTTTTCGATAGCCACCATGATGTGTGTGGCCTCCATGTTTTTCTTCTCCACTTTCTCTCCACACATCAGATTGGCTATAAAGGCAAACGTTGGGTTATGATGCCTCCGCAAAACACTATTGAGAATGCAGGAGTGCGGCTCCACCTTTGACACAATCCAGTGAATCTCATACTTCTGTCTACGTGCATGCACCCTCCAAAGGCAACCGGCCTACTCGCACTTCATGGTGTACTGCTCTTGGCTAGATTTCACGACTCAAAAAATCCGTTGCATTGATAGGGCCCATAGCTTGATAGAATTCTGCAACGATGCCTTGTCAGCAAATATTGAATGCAACTGAACCTCTGTGTCATGATACTCTCATGGTGATTCGTGTTCATCATGTGTGGCAGCACCCTCAACATCAAACCGATTTCATTCCTACGGGATGGGAGCTTCGTCCTCATCCGAACTGTCCTTGTCGTCCTCCTGTACAACTTCCTCTTCAGCCCAAGCCATCCGGTCATCTCTCTTCATTTGATGCACTATGTACTCCATATGCTCCCCTTCATCGGTTTATCCTGTAGCCTCACCACGCCATGACCATTCTTCCTCTCCTCCATGTACCGTATCGGTCTCGTCATGAGAAACTTCCTTCTTTTCACCAACATGCGGGTCGCCTGAGCTGCTCGTACCTGTTGGATGATGGTCGTCCGCACGACCTTGCACAACTTCTATTGGGCATGGTTGCACAAGCATCACACACTCGTATCCACGGCGCCAGCACCCTTACACTAACCCCATCCACGCAATAGTGCGCATCAATGTTCTCAACTTCCATCTAATGTCCGTAAGAGACGAGCTCCAAAATCCTTGTATGACGATGCTGCACACCTCAAGGTCCAAGGAGAAACCGCGGGTGAGCCCGTGCATCATATCTGCGATTTGAGCATTCTTGTCATTCGAGTGTACCAGAGTGGCTTGCGTAAAATGCTCAAATCAACACCATTCGGATCTTTACGAATGGTACCAACACCGTAATGCACTTTTAATGTAGTGGGTATCGGCATTACTGATGTCAGCCTGCATATATTTTCAATGTTGCAACTAGTCAAATCGTATCACACATTACAGAAGTACTGATGTACTGTAATTTACATTTCAATGATCGTTCGCCTATTGTAACCAACCACACTACTCTCATAGCATTAACTCTCTATCGGCCGCAACGACGCTGCTCTTGTCTTGCTACTCAAGCTCTCTCCTACGGCAAGTAATTCCTAATGGGTTTCGATAATTTACATGACATATCGATTTAAATACTGATGTATCAGTTATAACGGTACACATGATTTTTCAATGTACTAACGACATTACATTCATTCATAATTAATCATAAATGTTACATATTATTGTTTTTTATAAAGCAAACTATTAAATTCCTTCAAAAATATTGACTGAATTTTGAATAACTACAAATTTCTACGAGGCTTAATTTCTACATAACATTGACTAAAGTTTCTACAACTATAATTTCATATGGATGCTAATTTGTTAAGGATGTTAATTTTTTACTACTATAGGTTACTACGGATGCTAATTTTCTATAGGTGCATTGACTAAATTTTCTATATCAAAGTTGTACTATTCTTTTCTACATCTACAATTTTCTACGGATACTAACACTAAATAAACTATCTGCTTCATATACAAAATATGAACTACAACATACAAAAATATTTACCTTATAGAAATCGTGTAACCTCTCTTTCTTCCTCTCCCTCTCCCTCTCCTCTCATCTCCTCCTTCCTCTCCATTTCTCTCTTCTCCTTTTCTTTCCTCTCTCTCTCTCTCTCCTCTCCTCTCCTCTCCTCTCCTCTGCTCTTCTTTCTTTCCCCTCTGTTCACCACGCGGCCAAGCACCCGCTCGGTCGTGTGGTCTATTTATATGCGCTTCCAGTCATCTAACCCTTCGGTAACTGGAATTGCAATCGCTAGGCGGTTTGGCGACTACAATTATTTCGCTTAACGGCCAGCGGATTGCTTACATATCACGCGATCACTGGGCGATAAGTTCCAGTCACCCAACGGTTCAATGATTGGAACCCATTTCTATAAATATATTCGCATGGGTATATTTTGTTATTTTGAATAAAATATAGATTATTTATATAAAAAATTCGCTTATATTTGAGACTAGGAATCACCAGCAGCGTCAATCAGCCGGTACTCCATGGTGATCATGGGCACGAAAGCCACACAAAGCCACACTGCAAACACAGCCAAAAACACGGTAGCGAGCTAGCATTCCCATCAAAATTCACCTCATAAAACAGTAGTCAACACACAAAATTCACCTCATAAACACAAGCAACACCGAGGGATGCAGCATGCGGCACTGCACCTAGGAACTGCAAAGGAGCACCTGGGGCACGAGCAAGCGCAGTTGCACGAGCAGCACGGCCTGCAGCAACTCGCGCACCCGACGCGGCACCGGCAGCAAAAGCAGCCGCTGCTGCAGCAACGGGACAGCCTTTGCAGCGCTCCACAGGAGCAGCAGCTGCAGCTCGACCTCTTGAGCTGGGAGGAGGAGGAGGAGCACCCGCCGCAGCAACAGATCCACAAGAGGTAGCTCAAGCACATCCTTGCTCTGCACAGGCGTGTTACCTCAGTAAGTGATTATTATTAATATAGGTAACAGTGAGGCTATATAGAAAGCATTCATGGTATATGATAAGTATTTAGCCTTGTTATGCAAATGTTATTGAAGTTTGCGTTTGAATTTACGAGTTTACAATATTCAGAGTTGTTGTCAGGTTTTAATCGGTCTAGCAATGGCGGTCTGACCAACGGCTATGGAACGATTAGATCAACCATATGTCTTTTGGAAAATGAACACCAGATACTTGCGTAGATATGTTTAAGGATGTCTTTGCACTATGTGTCACCTAAATTGAATTCTAAGCAAAAATTAGATAAAATTTAACTGAAATTCCAGAGATAGTGCGTAACATCCATTTCCTGTTTTTTCTTGAAGTAAATTAAAGCTTAAATTGAATTTTTAGAAATTAAAATGATTAATTTGAGAAAAAGAAATATCAAATAATTCCAAACAATTATTGGAGTTCTTGGTGCTCAAAACTATTTTCTAGAATTGTTTTTGGATTTTATACAAGCTTGCTGCTATTTATTTGACTTTGTTTGATTTTCTGCTAATTTCTAAAAAGGAAAACCAGTTAAAACCCTGGAAATTAACTCGGGCCAAAACCCTTCTCACCGGCCCAAACCCTTTTCTCTTTCCTCCCGGGCACTAGATATGCTCCCATACATATACATATATGTATACACACATAATATATATATATATATATATATATATATATATATATATATATATATATATATATACATATATACATACATACATACATGCATGCATACATATATATATATATATATATATATATATATATATATATATATATATATATATATATATAGGAAAATTACTAGGCACCATGGTGCCTACATCCGATACACGTGTATTATTGATATTTTTTTGAGTTTGGGTATGAAAATGTTTTATACCTTGATATATTTATGGTAAGTAAGTTTTGAACTCATTCAAACTAGTTTGAACTACTTTTGAGTTCAATGCTACTACAAAGAGTATATACCATAAAAATAGTTCAACCTAATTAAACTAAGTTGAATTTAATTTTTTCTGAGTTTGACATCTCAAATATACTTTTTTATGGGTATATGAAGATACCCACATCAAACGCTATGATTCTCAAAGCAAATCAACGGTATTGATATTGGTGCCTAGGCACCATGGTGCATGAAACACTGTCCTATATATATATATATATATATATATATATATATATATATATATATATATATATATATATATATATATATATATATATATATATATATATATATATATATATATATATATATATATATATATATATATATATATATATATATATGCGCTCACTCTTGCTATAAACAATGCCTGCTTAGTTGCTATAGGACAAGGTTACGTCACCACGGATGAGATATTTCATGAGGAGTATCTTAAAGATCGTGGAAATTAGGACACGCTACCCCCAATCGATTGCCTATAGGCATATGAATATGCTACATTTGAAGTTATCTTTATTTTTTCGCTGCAGTAATTTTCCTTAGTTAAGCCCTGCGAGGCCAATAAATGTAAACACTGACCATAAGGTCACAACCCAGTTCTTCAATAGTATTTGTTAGTTTCTTACTTATCCTTGTGTATAGATGATATTACATTGATGTTGCCACTGTATACACTAGCGTGATTCTAGACTAGTGTAGTATACACAGAGGATCTGAATTTAAATGTTCAAGTTCCGATAGGATGTTTTCTTGTACTATTAAGCAGGCAGACTGGCCAAACCATGGCGGTCATACCGACATGGTGGCAGCGGTCGTACTGGCATAGGTGGTCTGATTGGCCGGTAATGGTGGTCAAACCAGCTTTTGGTGAATTGGTGCTGGAATTATGCATTTTAGTTTGAGGTTTGGTCTTGGGGTTATGATTAGTATATGAACATGGTTGAGTGTGTGCACGATATGGGTGCCGGTGTTTTGTGTGGTGTGTTGCATGATGCATTGTTTTGACTAACATGAGTCAGGTGTATAGAAGTTGTGCTCGAGATGGTTACTTGGTCTTTGGATGTACAGGTGACTTAGAGGATGTTAACGGTTAACGGCAATGGATTGGGACTAGGTGGGGGAGCTGAGGTCGGAGTGGTCGTGTGAGTCTTAGTGAGTCTACGTGACTCAAGTGAGAAGCACAAAGAATACAATAATTGTGAAGAGACGAGTTTGTGCATGTAGTGCACCAAGTGACAAGGCTGATGCACGTAGAGACAGATCGGGGGAGTTCAAAAGCGCGAAGAAGTGACGGCTAGTTATTAAGCACTATGGACTACGTGTCAAAGCGTACGGAGATTCTTTGAGGTGAAGGTAAAGATTCTTGATTTTGTGTTGTGTGGTGCTACGTGACGGTTTACTTGTTTGTGCTGGTTGTACAACTCTGGAGTTAGGTAATGGTGAGGCGGAAGGGATCAGGGCTAAGCTAGGGGAGCTGAGGTCTAGAGCGATCAAGGTATTGCTAGAAGATAGCAAAGACTAGCGGAGTGGTTACAAGCAGGGAAGACAAGAAACTGGAGTGGGAGCTACCAGTGGTGGATATGGTGGACAATTGTAAGGTGGATTGGGGCTAAACGTAAAGAAAAGTTAAGGTCCAGAATGATCAGGGAAGTAAGGTGCTGTCATGGTGCACAAAGTAGCATGTGCCACGCTAAGTGACTTAGGCCTGTTTACAAGCGAGGACGGTTCTGTGGGGTCCGAATGAGTGAGAGACTTGGCGGCAAGGCATTGAGACTACTACATGGAGTTGAAGATAAAGCACAGTACTGCTTCAAGGCAAGGAAAGTCATAACTTCGTGGAAGATGGTATTGGGGCATAATGGCCTTTTTGCCCTAAATCAAAATGTTGGGACTTGATCAAACCACGACGCGAGGAGGCACAAGAGAGATCATTTAGATTAAGGATGTGCTAAAAATATTAAATGGATTAAGTGTTGATTCGCTAACATGTTAATGGTTGTGTGTGCTTTGAGAAACGTGCATGTATGAGTGACCCGATGTGGTGTTGGGTTAATAGGTTAGCCGTTAGCCTATGTAAGTAGATAAAATTCAAATAGATGTGCTAATTAGGGTATCTTATAAACCTCCACTATATAAAGAGATGATTTGAGAGAGTTAGCGTAAGCTCTCTAGGAAGCTAAGTAAAAGAGAGTGAGGGTTCTTGTTGAGAAGCTTTGAGAGATAATTTGTGGCTCTTTGTCTTGAGTTGGCTAGAGAGTGGCTGTAAATATTCATCTCAAAGTCACAATAGATATTAAAATTCATCTAAGCCTTTCTCCTTTTGGCTTGAGTGTTGAAATCTTTATTTGTCTTGTTTTTTGGTGTTTCCTTCTCTACTTTTGATCTTACTTTTTGTCAAAGATATGTTAGTAAAAGAGATATCTTTTGGAGACTAGATCTCATGCATTTAGACACATTCCATAGCAAGTTCTTGTGACCATATGATTTTGATTCAAAAAAGTGTGATTTTGGGAGGTTTTGATCTTAAGGGCTTTTATCTTAGGTTCTTGTGGTTGTTAGGCTTGCTGGAATGTGTAGGAGTAGATCTAATGTCATCTTAACTATTTTTTACCTATAAGCAAGCCTTGATTCAAGTTCATGTATTTTGCTCAGTTTTAGTACAACCTTACTCAAATGAAAAAGGTTAGAATTTTGTAATGATCTTCTTAATCTTTTATTGGAATACGTTTTTGACATTCTAGAGAAGATGCACGCTAAATTTCAAGTGATTGGAGCTACATTTCAAAAGTTGTACAAGTTTATCTCTTTATCTTTTGTGCTGATTTTATCAAGAGGTCAGCCGCAGAGATCAAAACGTCCAAAGCCGGTTAGACTGTCGAAAGGAGAAGTCAAACCGCCCCTACCTGGTCAGACCACCCTTTGTACCACAGTCAGACCGCCCAGACATGTCCAAACTCATTTAGCTCTGTTTTTCTTAGAGCTTTCATCGTGGATGCTTAATCTTTGATCTCTATATTTTCATATAACTATTAGAGTGAAAAACTTTGATTGCACTTTATAAAAAGATTTTAAAAAGATGTTTTATAGTATTGACTCCTATTCATCTTCTTAGTCGCCGTTTCTGATCCATGATTCCGTCGAATCGACGATTATTAGTACAGCAGTTATTAGGGCAACAATGAGTTGACGGTTCTGCGGAACATCAAATCGATGATTATTAGCACAGGTAACGACAGGTTCAGTGATATTATTAAGGGGAGTAACAACGAGCTGATTGCTCTGTGAGATGTCATGCTGATAATCTATATTGTTAAGGTAAGTAATGGAAAGTTAATAGGGGTGCAATCGGGTCAGATTCGGACAGATATTGCTCATACATTATCCTAACTCATATTTTTTTCTCAGATTCGGGGTCGGATACGGTAAAACCGGATATGGATTCGGAGTATTCGGAATTTCGAATACGGTGCCGCCGGAACGGATACCTGACTGTTTCGGATTGAAAATGGATAATGTAGACAGATAGTACGTGCATACGGAAAAGGAACATATGCTAAACCATACCACCATCACTTCAAGCCTTAAACCGTTAGACATAAGTACATAATAGTGATTATAATTCATCAGCCAAAGATGGTGTGGCGTTTCCCCCAAAATTGCCCATTGAGGTGTGACGCTTCAAGATGAATCTTGATTCTTAACGGACAACATTTTCTTTTTCTAGGCTAAAAAAATTTTTCTAAATTAAGGTAGAGACAGTAGACAATTGGGGATAATAGACTTTTGACAAATTTACCTGTTTATTTACTGAAGCATGCCAAAGTTCATCGTTTAATAATACTCTGATTACATGCTTTTCATTCCATTACCTAGGAAGAGTGATCTTAATGAGCAAATTTAGGATTCCAATTGCACAAGCAACAGAATTAGAAATAAAACACTATTTTAATATTTGTATATTTATAGTTGCCACAACTGAATGTCATATTCCTTTGAGAGAACTTAAGCTTGCACGATCCAGAAAAACTTTCTATACACTGCACACCTCAACCAACCAACATAACAAAAAAACACAAATACTAGCAAAATAAAAGGTGAATTCTTAGCTCTTACCAGATATCCGGCCGAATATCCGACCGGATAATTATCCGGTATCCGAATACCGATACTATTCGGTCGGATAACAACTCTCCCGAATCCGAATCCGACATGAATTATCCGAATCCGAATCCGACCGAATACTAAATTCCCTTCCCGAATCTGGTACCGACCGGATTAGGTACCGGATCGGTCGGGATTAACCCAACCCATTTGCACCCCTAAAAGTTAATGATCGAGATTTGTATAGTGGAGGGGCTGCATAAGAAAATTGGCAATCGTTGAGCCTCAAACGAAAAGAAGAGAAAGTGATACAAACTGTCCTGACGCTTAATTATAGGAAATATATAACAGAGTTTACTATTTCTTTAATATTATCGTGATTATGAGAACATTGAGTCAAACACTTTGTATAAGTTGACTGATTTGGCATTCTTTTCTGTCCTAACAAAGGAGAGATTAACTAAACTATATTTGTTCCATCTGAACTAACTGAACTGAAGAATCAGAGCATGGTTATCGAAGTTGTTTCCTCACTCAAAGTCTCATGCCGTGAACTAAGTAAGGAGGTGTACCAGCTGATAAATGAAAACAAAACGTCTATCTGCAATACAAACAATTTCAGGACATACATCATGGTGCAAATTAATGTGATGGCGCGCGATGCACGAAAAAACAGGGAATATACAGAAATCTGAACAGACTGTATAAGGTGAGGATATTTGAATATGTGCTTTGAATATGTGCAGATTAGTTATGTTCCTGTGTTCATTAGTTCAATTCTGTCAAAGAATAATTAACTAGGAAGAACATGATAGTGTACCCTAAGAAGTACGAACCACGAACATATATTAAGATCTGGGAATAAAGAAAGTACCGAAACTGCTTCAAAAAGCGATGAGATTGATCAGTATTTCGCTTCTCCGATGAACTGCTTGTAAAAAGGGATAATAAGAAAAGGTATCATTTATGTGAAGTTGAAAGATAAATTTTCAACCTGAAAATCCATACATCGTTATGAATGGATCGGCGTTCCTTCCTATGAACTCATCAACCCTGCAAAATTTATCAATTAAAGGGACAATCGACGATCATCTTTGTCCATGTTTTCGACAAGAATAATTTATTTCAGGTGAGCTAATTCGATTTTCTGCACAAACCTTCAACCAATTCTCTGGTTCAAACAAACTGGTTGATTCAAAAAAAAAAGAGCAAGAGAAAATATGCTCAAAGCACAGTAACCCAAAGGGGACAAACACTTTTAGGTCTTCAACTCATCTTCACAAGAATTAGTTCTAAATAGTTGTCTTTTTGCACAATTCCATGTGAAAAGTTGGTTTGCACTAACTTTTTGAATACTTGCACCTGACGTACCCTAGGTATCTTTGACACGAGAACATGCTCTGAAGACTGAATAAAATCCATACATATGAATTAGGAATAAATATACTTTACCCCTAAACTATGGTGTTGTCTAAGTTTCAACCTCTAAGGCCCCATTTGGTACAGCTCAGCTTCACTAGTGAAGCTGTTTTTTTAGTTTCAGCTTCACGAGCAGCTTCACCGGTGAAGCTAAAGCTGTTTTAGAAAACTGTTTGCAAAACAGCTTCATGCATGGCTGAGAGAGGTCAATTGTCCAAGATGCCCCTGTCTACTTGACTTGTTCTAACATTTGGAGTTGTATATTTGTATATGATCATATGAATTAAAAATAATATATTTGAATGAATATGAATTAAAAAATTAAAATAATAAAATAATATTTGTGAACGGGATTTGTGAATAAAAATTAAATTAAAATAAAATAATATATATTTAAAATAATAAAATAATAATGAATATTTGAATTAAAAAATTAAAATAATAAAATAATAGCTTCATGCATGGCTTCATGCACGGGATTTTTGTGAACTCTGCGGTGTGTACGCTGAGTGGCAAATGCGTGTAAATATTTGTGAACTAGAGGGGTATTCGCTTCCTAGGAATATGGGCCTGAGGGAGAGAGCTGTGAAAAGCTACTTTTTTCAGCTTCACCTCTCCCTATTCCTTTGTGAGAGCACAAAAAAAGGAGCTTCATGGGTGAAGCTATTTGCAAAATGGGTGTTTGGCAAAAAACAGCTCACAACAGCTCATGAAGCTGTTGGTGAAACTGTGCCAAACAGGGCCTAACTACGAAATCAGGTATCCAACATCTCTCAACTATCAAAACCGTCTACTTTACCCCCTAGATCCAAACCATGGTGATTTCATCTGACGTAGCGTCTACTCAGTAAACACATAAGCATATGTTCGATGAAATGTCAGCCACTCAGTAAATAAAAGCAAACAAAAAAATATTTATAGACCCACATATTATCCTCTCATGTACTTTCTTCTTTATCCCCTTCTCACTCGTCTCTCCCTCTTCCGTCTCTCACGCTTTGCTTCTTCCGCTTCTGGATCAGCTTCGGCATCGGCGGCGACTACCCGCTAAGCGTCGCCATCATGTCGGAGTACGCAAACAAGAAGACCTGTGGCACCTTCATCGTCGCCGTGTTCGCCATGCAGAGATTCAGCATCCTCTTTGGCACCATCGTTGCGCTCATCGTCTCAGCGCAGTATACGGCGCTCATAGCCCACAGCACAAAGTAGGCCGCAGTCGACATGTCCAAGGTGGTCAACCAGGAGATCATGGAGGAGCAATAGCAGGTCGAGCGCTAGGTGGTCACCGTCAACAGCTGGGGCCTCTTCTTGCCGCAGTTCCTGCGGGGAACTGTGGCGCCATAGGCTGCACCTCCTAGCGACCACCACCACGTGGTTCCTGCATTGTATCGCCATAAAATCCTTGTAAAACTGCGTCATCCATCTGTACTCAACATGAAGTTTCCATTTTTCTCACTTTCAGCTCGTTTCCTTAACTAAGCCAACTAAGCCACCTGGAACGTGGTCGTCTTCTCGAGTGATGTCGGCCGCCCTCCGCCATACTCCATAGTCATTCCCGCTACTACAGTGATCTCCTACAAAAATCTCTCACGTCACATTGTGTCTCACCTCCTATATTGTGTTTCCCCTCAATCGGGTCATCTTCTTTAACTCCAGTCAACCTCACCGCCACGCCATAGCTCTCCCCCTCGGTGAGATGATGTCCAATTCGTCCTCCTCAGAGTATCCTAGACATCCCCTTGATCTAACCCAACCCTCATTTGTGAGATGATAATCCTGACATATCGTCTACAGGAGACGCGCGGGATTGAGTCACCCGGAACCAATAAAAGGCGCGAACCTTCAGTTTGTGTTAGCGTCAGTTGACTTCTGATTTTTCGGTTCAGTTAGCGTCATTTGTTTTGCTTCCCGTAGAGTGCGGTCTGCACGTTTTATCAGTTTGAGTGGATCACGGTATAAGCGGATCCATTAGTTAGAGTCTTGTTTTTGTTATGTAATCACTTTGTATTGCTCCTGAGACTAGTTGAGAATACACTCTGAAAATTGCCCCAAAAACATCCTGCTGTCATCTGTTCTTCAGTTTTCTGAATATTACTGTAGCTCGTCTGAAAATACAGACTAGAGAGAGGATCAGTGAGGTGTGGCGTGAAATCCTGGCCTGATCTCCAACATCTGGTATCAGAGCTTTAGGAAGAACACCCGAGGATCCTCACTTCCGCAGAATGGCGATGATTCCACACACTGCGGTGAAAGAAAGCGGCGGTACACCGTTTCACATGCCGATGCTGAACTCCGGGAACTACACGGTGTGGGCTATCAGAATTGAGGCAATTCTTGATGCCCAGGGTGTATGGGAGGCAGTGGAGCCGGCGGAAGGAGCTCAGGTAGATGTGAAGAAAGACAAGGTGGCTTGGGCACACATCCTACAGTGTGTTCCTGAGGACGTTCTTCTCCAGATCGCGAAGAAGAAGACGGCGAGGGAGATTTGGAGCAGTCTCAAGACAAGGTATGTGGGAGCAGACCGAGTGAAGAAGGCTCGTTTGCAGACTCTAAAGAGCAAATTTGATGCCCTCCGAATGTCGGAAACCGAGTCAATTGACGAGTTTACCGGCAAAATCAGCACCCTGTCCAGTAAGTACACCTCCTCGATGAGACACTTAATGATTCAGTCCTCGTCAAAAAATTGCTCGATTCTGTTCCCGACAAATTTCTCCAAGTTGTCGCCGGGATCGAACAATTTTATGATCTGGAGACAATGGCATTTGAAGAAGCAATTGGACGGCTCAAGGCATATGAAGAGCGAGCTGCACGGCAGTGCAGCAGCACCGGCAACGCCCAAGGACAACTGTTGCTCACTCACGCCGAGTGGCAGGCGTGGCAGAAGGGCGATGCTGCTGAAGGCTCATCAGGAGGGAGGGGCGCGGGTCCAGCTCCACTGACCGTGGCAAGTGGCGTGGATGCGGGTGCAGCAGAGGACGATCCGGCCGAGGCATGTCGCGCCAGGAAAGTGCAGGAGGCACTGGCGCTGCAGGAAATGGTACTCGTGACAAAAGCCACATCAAGTGCTACAGCTGCAAAAACATGGGCCATTTTGCGTCTGAATGCCGAAGCAAAAGGCATGAAGAAGAGGCTCACCTCACCCGAACAACTGAAGAAGAACCAGCGTTAATACTCGTGGTGTCACAGGAGGGGGCGTGCCATGTTCAGGAACGGCAAGTTGAAGTGTTGCTCCGTGAAGAGAAGATGACGTCAGAATTGCATCTCGGCAGCAAGAACTTTGAAGCCTCAGACACATGGTACCTCGACAATGGGGCTAGTAATCATATGACTGGCCATAGGGAAAATTTTCAAGACTTGGATGAAGCAGTCACCGGCAGAGTGAGGTATGGTGATGGGTCTTCTGTCAGAATCAAGGGCAAAGGAACAATAGTATTTACCTGCAAGAATGGAGACCAAAAAGTTCTTCAAGAGGTATACTATATCCCTGATTTATGCAGTAACATAATTAGCATTGGTCAGTTGACTGAAGAGGGGACTAAAGTGCATATAGTTGGAGAGAATATGAGGGTGGTTGACAAAACTGGGAAATTGTTGATGCTGGTGAAAAGAACACAGAATCGCATGTACAAGATAGAGTTGAAGACCTCCAAGGCAGTATGTCTGTTGACAAGTCTTGAAGATCCATCATTGTTGTGGCATGCAAGATTAGGACATGTCAACTTCAAGAATTTGAGGCTGTTAGGAGAGAAGAACATGGCAGTTGGAGTGCCACTACAGACCAAACCCAGGAACTTCTGTGAAGCATGTGTGATCACCAAGCAAACAAAATTACCATTCCCACACCAAGCAAGTTTCAGAGCACAAAGACCCCTCGAGCTCCTCCATGCTGATTTGTGTGGACCGATCTCTCCTTGTACATTGGCAGGTAGTGAATACTTTATGTTAATTGTTGATGATTGCACATGGTGGATGTGGTTATACACACTTGCTGCAAAAGGTGACGCATTTCAGGCATTCAAAAAGTTTAAGATTCAAGCAGAGAGCAAGACTGGGCACAAGATTGGGACTCTTCGGACAGACCGCGGTGGAGAATTTCTTTCCACTGATTTCACCCGTTTTTGTGAAGATGCAGGCATTGAACGACATCTCATGGCTCCCTACACACCGCAGCAAAATGGTGTTGTAGAGCGCCGAAATCGTTCAGTGATGGCCATGACAAGATCTTTACTCAAGAGCATGAGTGTGCCGACAAAATTCTAGGGAGAAGCAGCAAGACATGCAGTGTATTTGCTAAACCGACTTTCAACTAAGGCACTTGAAGACTGCACACCATTTGAAGCTATGGAGGGAAGGAAACCACACCTTGCACACCTGAAGGTATTTGGTTGCACGACATATGTGAAGAAAACCAGCTATACCAAGAAACTTGAGGACAGGAGTACTCCAATGGTGTATTTGGGCGTCGAAGAAGGGTGCAAGGCACATCGCTTGTTTGACCCGAGCCGAGGCAAGCTTCAAGTAAGCAGAGATGTCATATTTCAAAAAAAATTCAGGGTGGAATTGGAATGCAGGAACTGACAATGCAAGGGAGTCATCGGATTTTGTCGTTTTGGACAAATTCTACTCAGATGAGATGCCTGCAGTCCCAGACATAGAAGAAAGTGCAGAAGGTGTGCTGACGCCCACGGCAGCCGGGGTAACTGAAAATTCAGCTAGTCCGACAACTTCAGAGTTACCCGTGACAGAAGCGACAAACTCAAATGCTTCACCTTTCAGCAGTCGAGCAGCGACAGGGTCCCCGGTGTCATTTTCACCTGAGTCTCATGATGGACCAGTTCGTCTCAGATCTCTTGCAGATATCTAGGCACATACTAAAGAGATGGCTGAGAATTATGAAGAGGAAGGTGTGGCAATGATGGCGTTGTTAGAAGAACCAGCAGATTTCCGAGAGGCAGCAAAAGAGAGTTGTTGGTATGAAGCAATGGAACAGGAGCTCATGTCCATTGAAAAGAACAACACATGGACTCTGACTGAACTTCCCCCTGGACAAAAACCCATCGGTTTGAAGTGGGTATTCATGTTGAAAAAGGACTCTGAAGGGAGAATTGTCAAACACAAAGCAAGGTTGGTGGCGAAGGGATATGTCCAGAGGCAGGGCATTGACTTTGAGGAAGTTTTCGCACCAGTTGCAAGACTTGATACCATTCGAGTCATCCTGGCGCTTGCTGAAAATCAAGGCTGGGAGGTGCATCACCTAGATGTGAAAACAACATTTTTAAATGGAGAGCTAGAAGAGGAAGTCTACGTTACTCAACCGGAGGGTTTTGAAGTACAAAATCAGAAGCACAAAGTGTACAAGTTGACAAAAGCTCTTTATGGCTTGCGACAAGCTCCACGAGCTTGGAACGTTCGCTTGGACAGGAGTTTGAAAGAGCTTGGTTTCAGCAGATGTTCCCAGGAGCAGGCAGTCTACACAAAAAGAGAAAGTGGAGAAAAGGTAATCGTTGGAGTTTATGTACATGACCTCATCGTGACAGGAAGTAGCATCGATGAAGTGCAGAAATTTAAACAACAAATGATGAATGAGTTCAAGATGAGTGATTTGGGACTCCTCTCATACTATTTGGGGATTGAAGTGGAGCAGCAGAAGAGTAGAATTCTACTCAAGCAGTCGGCATATGCTAGGAAGGTGCTATCTCAATTTGGTATGGCAGATTGCAACGCAACTAAATACCCGATGGAGCCCAAGATGCAGTTACACAAGGACATGGATGGGACAATAGTTGATGCCACTGAATACAGACGTGTCATAGGTTGTCTCAGGTACTTGTTGAATACTCGGCCAGACCTGTCATTTGCCGTAGAAGTCGCTAGCAGGTAGGGGTGAAAATGGGCTGGGTATTTCCCGCCCGCCCGCCCGACCGTATTAAAGCGGGTCAAATTCGGGTCATAAATTCGGGTACCCGGGGGCTTATACGAGTATCGGATCCAAATACGGGTATTTTTGGCGGATATGGTATCGGGTTTGGGAGGTCGGTATCCGACGGATACGGATTATCTGGTACAAAATACGGATATTACCTGGTAAACTATCCGGATATTACCCGGATTGCTTGGCCAGTCCGCACTCCGAATCCGAACTCACCGGCAGTATCATGTATATAGAGTATAGTTTTTTCCTTAGAAATTGAAATGAGTATGTATATATTGTATTAATCTGAATGTTCTGTTGTTTTCAGGATGGGGCAGCGAGCCAACGAATAGTGATTGAGGGTGAAAGCAACTGATGCTTGGCCAGGCCTTTTTTGCAAGGACTAATATGGTGACATGTCATCAATAGTCATATGAATGTATCTTTTGCCTTGACTGTACCTCTGATCTGAATGTGAGGTTATGACTCATGAGGGTGATATTCTTAGTGTTAAAACTACTAATGAGTAATGATGTATGTCCAGTGATGCTACGACTTTAGTACTGACGTATTGTTAGGCAGTACTATGCCCTAAGCTCCTAATATACTTGCATTATGGATGTATGGAATGGTTGCATTGCTATTGTCTATGTGGTATAAAATGGTTGTTGCATTGACTTGATATCCGAATAAGTATTCGTGACCGATAGTATCTGTATCCGTCTTGGTACGTATTTGTTCCATATTTGTGCCCGACATTATCCGTGTTTGTATTCGTATTCAATACTATCCGTATTCGACCCAATTCCGATTAGAAAATGTGGGTTAGGATATGGGAAGGGTGAGATCCGACCGTATCCGACCCGATTTCACCCCTACTAGCAGGTATATGGAAAGACCCACTGTCATGCATTTCAAGGCGATCAAGCAGATTCTCAGGTATTTGAAGGGAACAATCCACTTTGGACTTGTGTATGAGAAGGGAAATTGCGATACCAGCCTCTGTGGTTACTCGGACAGTGATTTGGCTGGAAACCCTGAGGGGAGAAGGAGTACGAGTGGGATGACTTTCTACCTCAATGGAAACTTGGTGTCCTGGAACTCGCAGAAGCATAAAACAGTGGCTTTATTGTCTTGTGAAGCTGAGTTCATGGCAGCGACAACAGCTGCTTGCCGGGCACTATGGTTAAGGAGTCTGATTGGAGAGCTGACAGGAACAGAACTGAAGTCAGTAACTTTGTTTGTCGACAATCGCTCGGCAATTGCTCTCATGAAAAACCCTATGTTTCACGGCCGCAGTAAGCACATAGACACCAGGTTCCATTTCATAAGGGAGTGTGTTGAGAGGGGACAGATCAAAGTTGAATTCATTCACTCAGGAGAGCAGAAAGCAGACGCGTTGACGAAGGCACTGTCAGGCGTGAAAATGGCAGCTATGCGATAGCTGCTTGGTGTTCAAGACTTGGAACCATGTCTGGATTAGGGGGGAGTATGTGAGATGATAATCCTGACATATCGTCTACAGGAGACGCGCGGGATTGAGTCACCCGGAACCAATAAAAGGCGCGAACCTTCAGTTTGTGTTAGTGTCGCTTGACTTCGATTTTCGGTTCAGTTAGCGTCATTTGTTTTGCTTCCCGTAGAGTGTGGTCTGCACGTTTTATCAGTTTGAGTGGATCACGGTATAAGCGGATCCATTAGTTAGAGTCTTGTTTTTGTTATGTAATCGCTTTGTATTGCTCCTGAGACTAGTTGAGAATACACTCTGAAAATTGCCCCAAAAACATCCTGCTGTCATCTGTTCTTCAGTTTTCTGAATATTACTGTAGCTCGTCTGAAAATACAGACTAGAGAGAGGATCAGTGAGGTGTGGCATGAAATCCTGGCCTGATCTCCAACATCATTCAAAGCTAACCATTGCTGTGGAGCTCCGCCGCCACGTCCCCGCATCTTCGTCCTCAGTCATGCCCGGGCAATCTCTAGCTTGAGAGAAGCAGTGGATGAGATGGTTGGGCTGCCTTGCTCAAGATCCGGCATCGTTGTAGAGAGAAGGAGGGAGAGGAGGAGGAGAGGGGTGTTGGCAGTGACGCCTGACAGGTGGCCGGCGAGCCCAGCCTAGCCCTGACTAGAGCTTGAGAGAGAGACGGATAGAGAGAGAAGAGGAGAGGAGTTGGGGAGGAAGGAGACATGTGTATGACATGTGGGCCAACACAACTTATTTATTGCTGCCCTAGTCCAGCGATGCTGACATGTGGGTCCATTATATATTTTTATTTTTTCTGATCTGTAAAGAAATGAAGATAAATAGTATCCACATGCTATCTAGGTCAGCAAAAATTGAACATGTAGGTGCCACATTAGCCAAAACCATGGTGGCTTATGAGGGGGATGTTTTGCATGGTTTTGAGAGTTTAAGAGTGTCGAAAGTCTAGTTTTGTAGTTCATGGTTGATTTCTAGACTTTGACAAGAGTTTAAAAAGGTAAAGTAGACTTATTCATATGAATTATAGTCATTTATCCCAAGATCACATTTCCAATTTACCTAAATCAACTGTAATATTTCCTAAAAACTACTAATATCCAGAGTTGGTATAATGTTTCTGTAGCCTACTCCTTAATTTGCAATAGGAACAAAAGAAGAAAGAGAGTGAACAAAACTAAAAATTTACTGTAGCTTACTCTTTGCAGCATCTGGAGGCAACATGGACCGCTTCAATGGATTTTATTTCACCCTACAAGGAAAGAATTGTTTTTTGAATTAAGTATTTCAGGAAAACAATTTTTTATTCGAACCATTAGTAATATAAAAACGAGGAAAGGCCATGTGTTCAGCCTGTCAACTTTTCACGTCATGTCTGAGATATTTTAACATGAAAAAACATTCAAAGCTAACTAATGAACCAAAAAAAGAACATATATAGAGCTTATTTGAATGGGAACTGCGTACATAGTGTGATGTTGGAATCATACTTTGGATACTTTAAAATTGGTGCTAATATTTTTATCCCAAACAGCATAAGCATGCTAATTAATTTTTTAAAAAAATAACCAGGACATCAGTTAGAAGGCAAAAACGATTAAGTATACTGTCGGTGGTACTAGTGCTTTTGCTGGCTCATCTGTCCATAACTGTCGCAAAAAATTGCACGAATATTTAAATGCTCCAAATGAACAGGTTGAACAGGAGGAAGGGTTAGAAAATTGTGGCAATTTCAATCGTGGATAACCTTTACCTTGCATATGTCTACGCGTATATATCCAACGGGTGCTGCTCCATACAGAACATGCCTAAGGCGAAAAGGCCACTTTGGAACTCATATATAACATATGGGCTCGAGGCCAACGTATATTTATTTTAATGTATCGTAAAAGAGTTTTTTTAAAAAGCAAAAAAAGAATACTCTAGTTTTTCATGTAAGCAGGACATCCACACATATCATGCATCTAAGAAATTACTTTTAAGCTGAAACTATCCCAAACAGACGCCAGTCTTTAGTCAACCAGCTTCTTGCACCGGTTAAGTGACGGTGTGGATTAGGCCCTGTTTGTTTCCACTTAAGATTATTATAATCTAGCTTATAAATTATAAGTGGAAACAAACAGCTCAGATTATAAGGTAACTTATTATAATCTAATAGCCCAGATTATTGTAATCTAATAAGCTCAAAAAAGGAGCTTATTTCAGCTTATAGATCCACCTTTTATCTTAATGACCATAAAACTTTAGGAATATTACCCACCTTTGCCATTCATCTAACCCCCAACTCCCGTGCCTCTCTCTCCCAGGGCATTGTAGTCTTTAAACATTCGAATACAACAATCCATAACTCTGATAATCCAGGCTGCCAAACACCTGAAAACTTATTTCCCACCAGCTTATTATAAGCTAGCTTATATAATCCCCACCTATAAGCTAGATTATAATAATCTTAAGTGGAAACAAACAGGGCCTTAGTCAAACCCGATGGAACCATCTGCCTACCTAAAAGAATCAAAAGCGCGGACCATGCATTCGCGTATAGCTTGCCCCTAAACCCTAAAACAAAACAACCGAGCCTCTTTTGTTTGATTCTTAGTATGTAGAGCTGGGTCCTATGATTCCTCTCTATAACTAGGGTTGAAAAAATAACTCGAGCTTGCGAGCTGGCTCGGCTAGTAACGAGCTCAATTTTTGAACCAAGCCAAGCCCCTCTTCGAGCTCGCAAAAAAAAATCGAGCCGAGCTCTAGCCACTCACGAGCCTAGTTTGGCTCGTGTGACAGAGTGAAGACGTGCAACCCAGCACAGCCTAGTCACCTATGTGGCACCCCTTGGCCCAGCCCAGTCATGAGTCATCCCGTGCTAAGGTCCCTAACCCTTCGGCCGATCCGGCGATCCCCAGACCCTAGTCATTCCCCATCCACTGCACCGCCTCATTCGGCCAATCCCCTTCTCCCGCCCCCGTCCACCTTAGGCCACTAGAAAGCACTCAACAAAAGCGAGCTATTAGACAACCAGAGATCATATCAATGGAGGTTCCCAAACACATGCCCGGCAAGATCATCCTCACCGGTGAGCACGACGTCGTCCACAACTCCACCACCGTCGCCACCGCCATCGACCTCTACACCTGGTCCTCCCTCCGCCTCCTCCCCTCAGGTCTATCCCCCCACCCTAGATCAAGAAACCTGATACTTTGATCCTTTCTTAGCACTACTTTTTCTCACCGTTTGTTGTCATTTGTGAGCTTTGTCGGGGAGGGTGGCAACCTCGACGATGGTGCGGTGGAGGTGGACCTAAGGGACTCTGGCCTCGCCTTCTCATGGTTGTACTCCCGCCTCCGCGAGGCGCTGGAAGAGGGCTGCAAGGTGGAGTTGGAGGCGGCGAGGCCGTGCTCCCCAGACGAGCTAGACGAGGAAGGGAGCTTGGTATGTTCTTGTATTTCCTTTTATCTTTCTTATTGTTTTGACAGTGTTTTGAGATGCTTTGTTTGGGCACTATTTCATCGGAAGGAGTTCCATTTTGATATATCATGTCAGTGTTGTTGAGCTCATGGCACTGGTATTTGCAAATCTTGTTGGAGATCTGGTTCATGCTGCTTCTTGTTGAACAATATGGTGCAGCTCGCAAGTCCACTCAAACCGGTTTGAGTTAGGAAACGAGCTAAGCCGACATAGGCTTCTAGCTCGTTTCCTAAATGAGCCGAGCCGTAGCTCTGAGCGAGCTCAGGTGAGCCTGGCTTGAGCCGGCTCAGCTCGACCAGTTTTCACCCCTACCTACAACCCTTCCAAAGTCCAAAGGCAATGGGAATAACAAGACAGAGACTTTGCCTTAACACACGCAAATAGATGATAGGATGGAAGCGGTGCGTTAAACTAGAGCAAATTAATTAAGCTAGCTAATTACTATACCTAGTCAGGGAAAACGCTATCCGTTTGCAAATTTTATCGGAAGGTAACGATAAAACAGGTAACCAGTGGTTACCGGATTTTTCTGATTTTTAACAAAATTTTTTACTGAAATTTGAATTTTTCAGATGTAAAAGGGAAAAAGTTGAAAAACTTGCAAATTTTCTTTATATTTGATGAAAAGAGATAAATCCAACTTTTTTTGCATGGTTTGAATTTTTATCGGACTCTATGGATAACTAGCAGTTTTCGATGAAATTTGGACAACTTTTCCCCTGTATCCGGTTGCTGATTTCTCTGGTTACTTAAACGCTCTCTAACTAAGTTAGCATTTCGATTCTGTTTAATTCATATAATTCCGTTGACCCCATTTTATTTAATTTATATCCAAGTTTCCTCTCTTTTTTTTCTTCTTTTTGCATCGGAGTAGTAGCTAGGTTGGGGGGAGATTGATTGGGACAAGATGATGCGAAGAGAATAAGTAGAGTATGCTTGGAAGGAGCAATCTAGCGAGGCTAAAATGGTATGTACCTCGAGGAAGACGACCTCGCGGTGGAGCGCGTCGACGGCGAGCTGCAGGCGGTGGCGGCCGCAGGGGTCGGGCGAAGCCGGAGGCGACTTGGGCCTGGGAGGAGCCGCCATCGCCATTAAGTACATATATCAGCCGGCTGGCCGATCGATCAGGCTCAGCTGGTAAGACACGATGGAGTTGGAGAAGAGTCGGATGGTAGCGGCTAGCTAGGAGTGCACGGCCATGGCCACTCCGGCCGGCTTTAGATATGGAGAGGAGTGTGGAGCGGAGGTGGCTGATGGATTAAATGGCGGAGTCAGAAGAAGAGGTGGGGGAGCACATGGAAAGTTGGGGGGTTGCCGTTTTGGGCAGTAGTAATGATGGAGGGGACAGACTGGCCGCGTTCATTTTTTTTGGAAAAATGGCGCGGTAAGCAGGAGAAGCAAGGAGAGCGTGTTTAAAAATCGGTTTTCAAGTTTTATTGGGGGGCCCTAAATTTCCGATATTAGGTCAATTTTGGCCAAAATTTTCAATCAAATTTTAAAACTTATTTGAAGTTCAAACAAAAAATGAAAAAACAATGCAGGTTCAAGGGCTCAAACCCACAACCTGCTGCTCCAAGGCACACAGACCTCACCACCAGGCTGGTGATCGGATGTGATTGTGAATTTCCTTTATACTTAACAAAAAAAAATGCAAAAACCAAAAATAAAATAAAATGTAGATTTATACGTGACTTGCCGCCTCGCTTGGCTGGCCCGCAGATGACCGATCGGTAGCATTACGATGCCAACTAGACTTGCTAGGTCACAATGACCTAGCAAGTGAGCATGGTGCCCCCACTGGGTGCCCAATGCGCACAGCGTGGCCTGTTGAACGGTCGTAGCTTAGATTGTTCATTATTCTCTTTGCTTGCAATAGGATGTACTTAAAAGTCTTCTACAGGCTTCGTGGTGTGTCTGAGCTATGGATGGAGGTTTCATACATGCTTGCGATGCACTGCACCGCTCGAACTAAAGTGACATATGAAACAAGTTCAGTAACAAGTAATACAAATTTCACCAATGAAATGATAAGTGATGGCAAGTGTCTTACGGCGTTGTGACGTCGCAAAGTGCAGTGATGATCGAACTAGTGGTGTAGGCTGTCATGGTGTGTCACTTGCTTTGGGCACTCTGGTGGAGGAAGGGTGAATCTGCCATGCGATTATGGTACGTACTAGTCTAGGTATCCATCGTACGTCCGAACGTCATACGTGCGCTGTTCCAGTACGACATCTAAGTGCGCCCTGTCTGTCCATACAGTCGTCCACTCATGTTGCACTACTTACCAGTCCGTAGTATGGTGGGCCACCCTCGATTGCCTACATTTCCAGAAGGATTCATGTTACAGAAGAAGTCATAAGAAGTGCAAACATTACTCGGATGAACTATGACTCACAGGTGTACAACTTGCAGCAGGAGCCTACTGGTCGGGGGGCATGACCTGGTACAAAGCAAACTGTCACATTACGCGCTGCAGCACATAAGGCTCCACCGTATGTGTGAACACAAAATGGCATGTCGTCGCCCATAACCTAGCGTCCTCGATGCATTGCACGGACAGCCCGTGCGACGCTACCGTTTGCACGAATTCTGGAGTCCATAGAGCCCAGATGATGTCATTATCATGCAACAACTTGAACTCATTGTAAAACAACTAGTAGTATCTCGCTGGTCTATCCTTGCCCCAGCACAGATGAAAAGCAGTCCACTAGATGCCTATAGTGGGCCTGTCTATCGGGTCATCGAACTCGGTTTACGGGTGCACTGGCCTTTCGAAAGTCAGACACCTTATAGAGATGTGCTTCCAACTCTACAATTGTAGGAGCACGTAGCAGGCAGCCAGGTTAGGGGTAGCACCAGTGCCGTGCCACGAAGTGTCACACAACCCCCGGTATGTGGCGCATAGGATGGCTGATCCCTAACTGTGTTGAGGTATGACCCCCCAACTCCACATCGGCTAAAGACTGGGTGATGCGTATGAAGTCGGGGTAGCAAAAATTGCCATGTGTGGATGAAAACTTGCCTCAACCAAAGAGCTAAAGAAGGTAAGCGACGATGTGCGACCTGACGACCTTGTCAAGTTCGTTCTGCTGGCACTGACTGAAATGCCTCAGCTAGGTTCAAGGGACGCGACAAGCATGCTCCGGGACAGGCAAGCCAAACCAATACGCCAGCCTAGCCCTCCAGTCCACTGGTGGAGGGGTTTGAATAAGTGCCTCACCCTGGAGAGGAAGAGCGATCAAGAACGAGACGTCATGCAGAGTGATCGTTATCTCACCCCACCGAAAATAGAAGGTGTGCATCTCAGGCCTCCACCTATCCATGTGTCGACAACAGACTGACGTCCAGGATAAACTAGTGTTCGACGGAGATCAACCTCGAAAGGGGCAACAAGCCTGTGGCCGGGAAGATTGGAATGTAGCGATCGTCCAACTCCCAAAGATCCCTCCCTCCTCGGAGCACCAAGGGCGAAGGGTCATTCGCGTCACCCGTGATCCATAATTTGCACCAGTGATTCTCATCGTAAAAGTCTTCCAAAAGCTCTGATAAAGATATACCTTGCAACAAATGGAATAGACGAAATATTAGTATAAAAATTAATAATGATAATAAAATATTGTAAATTAAAAATTACAATAAAATAAATAGTATAAAATATTGCGTACGATACGGATTATGACTATGCATCATGGCGCATGGAGCAGCTCATGTGCTTTGATGAGAGTATCTACTCTGTTTCATAATACGTGGCACTTTTTACGGTCTTATAAAATACCGTAGAAGTATAATATTATAAAAATATTTTTTATAATAAATCTTATAATATTATTTTAATATGGTTGATCTAAATATTTTTAAAAAATAATTACTGATTGATGATTAAAAGTTTAACCGGTCTAAGACAACAGCGTCTGAAATAGAGGGTCTAAGAGCATCTCCAACAATCCCCCTAAAAATCCACCCCAAAAGACACCTTTTAGGGGCAGCCTAAAAAATTTGTTAACCTATTTTAGTCCCCTCCTCCAACAGCTCCCCTAAATATATCCTAATAGGAAAAGGGACCCCTGAAAGTTCCCTGTTTCTACCTGAGTTTTGGGAGAGTTTTGGGGGGGAATAGAAATAGGGGGGTGTTTAGGGGAGTTGTTGGAGAAGACTTTTTACATAATTTCCCAATAATTTGATTTAGGGGGAGATTTAGGGGATTGTTGGAGATGCTCTAAGTAACCGCACCCCACTACATGGTCCTCAAAAAATAAAATATAAAAAACTGTTTTGCCATTATTTAATAATAATAACCTATACTTATCTCTTTGGATCCACTCCCATCAAACTCTGCTCTGAAACCAAATCTCTCCGTGAAAGCTCCCATCCTTATGTCCGCCGCTATCGCCCCATGTCCAGATCTGTCCACTTCATTGTCGTCATTGGTCGCCGGCACACATCCATCTAATCATTCTCGTTCGTACTGTACATGCGTGTCTGCAAAGGCCGGCCAGCTTTGTTGACGGATGAGCTGCCGACTCCATGGGCTAGCACGGGCAGCAAGGGGACACGCCTGCAATGCAGAGGAGGAGGCGAGGTAGGCACAGCTGCAGCAATGGCGACGGAGGAAACGGCACAGCTCCCCTTCTACATGTTGAGAGAGGTACAAGAAGGCTACATATTTATTTGGCCTTTTTTTTTTTGCTTTCTTGTGAACATCAATTTTGGGGATCCTTCAACAATTTTACTGTGTACTGCTTGCGATTGCGAATCTGTTCTGGCTAATGATGTAATTCGATCTGAGAACAACTTTTTCTTGATAAAATAGGAATTATTTGGGAAATTAGCAAGATTATGATTTGGTTCGAATATATTCATGAAGGTGGCAGCAATTCTGCATTCCAGGTAACTAGTTTCTTAAATTCTCATAAAAAAAGTTTCTGAAGTTATGAATAGAACCCAACGAATTTTGCATGTGCTATAACATCAACATAACAGTGGGTTACAGAGTACCCTTTTCCCTCTAATGGTATGGACTAAGAGAATGTCAGGCACCCAGATATTAACATCCGGATTCCTCTGTGATTACTGCACTATTCCCTGGATCAGTAGATAGTGCTCACAGTTACAGTAATGAATATCAAAATACATATCATGCGGAAGCGTAAAATTTAATAGTAGACTTACTCATGGGCCGCTTAGGCGAAATCATTAAATTGCAGCAAATGGAAGAACGGAGCACACGTGGGACCTTCAGGACATGCCCACAGCGATCAAGCGGAGGTTCGCGACCTAGCCCTTGACATCTTCATCTTCTCGCCACTTGTCCAATCTTGTTGCTGCGGTGCGATGATTTGATTCTGATTCTGAATTTTGTCGCAAAGCGGCGTGAGCACTCCGACCCGTGCTCCGCGAGCCAATACACGAATGCAAATAAATAGTATGCATAGCTTAACAAAGGAGAGGCTCGCTATTTTATTTTCGTGAGAGTGCTTTGAATACAATTAATTAAAAAGCCCTATGACTTAGCAATTTTGAAACAAATCATAATGTAGAAAGAAATGCATTATTAATATCGATTCAGATTCCATCCACCGTTACATGGCATCTGCACCATATAGCAATTTCTTCAGCGTTATAGCCGCTTAACTTACCACTGGGACGACATCCAGGACAACTCCAAACTAGGGCCTTTCACTGCCCTCCACTTTTTCATCCCACCCACAAAATATTTTGAAATAGAACTATATCTAGTTAAGTTCCCATGTCCGCCCTTGACCGTGGGCACGGCTATTCGAATAGTTTTGACTCTGCAGAGTTTGTACACTTTCACCACAAGAGACAATCAACCCATTGCCCCACACGATTCCTTAGAATTGTGGTTGAGCAGACCATCACAGTGACTTTTCAAAATATCTAGTCCCTTTTCTCATCTCACTTTTATGGGCTTCTCCCACTTGCGGTGGGTCCCATCTGTGCGCGGGATGTTTCCCACAGCCACTAACGCAGCCGGGCTCCCCTCCCCGCAACGTTAGGACAGCTGGGAAACTTCACCCTACCTGGTGTCCCTTCAGGCCTCCTTGCCATAGCGTAGCCCCATTAATCCACTACCAATGAGATGAGTCCAGGGTTTCGATAGGTTTACTTAGCCAAGTTGTACTTTACAGACTTGTGGTTGTACTGTTTTACACAGGAGGTCATGACAAGATTCAGTCCTTAATAGTATCTGGGCGGTTCTACCACAAACCACACTCTCGTGCACCCCTGCACCATACCCCCGAACCATCCGCCCAGATAAATAAGCAATTTGAGGTTTTTGGGAATATAAAATAACCATATCCAACATACGCCAGCCATTACCACCATGACTGTCCAACCAATTTTTCTTAGGATTGAAAATGTTGCTCGGGCGCTCTCGCACCCATGAGTATCTAAACAATACTAAGCATGGCATATATTTAGAGACTTATTTTCCAAAAGGTTAATATTATAATTTTGCTAGGGCGACAAGGTTTACACATTCAAATATTCCAAAGAGGGTGTAATATTATTCAAGATAAACAATGGGCATATAACTAGAATATTAAATTGAACATGTACTTGCATATAAAATAACAGCATGCAATTTGCTAATTTAAAACAAAGTAATTTGCAGAAAACATAGGATCAACATGATCAAAGTATTGACTCGCCTGGGCGGTTTACTGCGGTCTTGAGCTCACACAATGCTTTATCTTGATCTTCTGATCTCTATCTTCGCTTCGAGCTTGATCTCGCTGGATCCGTTGAATCTTCACGGCTTCCAACTCCTAATTACGCGACTAACGACTGAATCCAAATAAAAGCAGATACTCCAAGAGCCAAATAAACCCAAATAAGCTCAGTTTAGTTCCATTATGAGTTAATGGGTGATTTATGTGATTTGAGGCATGGCCGATAGTAGAATACGATAACTTAATCTTTTATTGATAATCTCTTTTTATCATTTTGGTATTTATCAAGGATGTTCCTTGAGCTAGGTTAAACCTATGATTTGATGTATTTTGTTGAGTGCTAATGTTCAGGGCACATGATATATACATTTATCCAAAGAATGCTTCTCCTAATTAATGCCTTAGTATGTAACTAGATTGGCAATGTAAATATTAAAGTTAAGCTAATTATTTATCATGACACCTAATCCGAATTCAAATCGTACATAAACTCCCTAACTTTTCCTAAGTCTTTACCTTAGTTTAGGATTCAGATCTAAAATGGATGCTAAAGGCATACTAGTCAGACATACATGTCAATATCTAATCCCTGACTAGACATGTGTTAAGCGCGGGTGTATCTTAATAAATTTTATACCTTCTATGGATGTATTTTTAATTAGAATTTTTACTAATTTTGGACTATACACTAAACCACATTTTATCAACGCCTTGATTTGATAACTAGTCCTCATCTAAATATCTAAATTACATTTGTTGTTCATATAAATATTAAAATTTTATAATTTTATTCATATCCTAATTAAATTTTATTAACTTTTCTAAATTATTCTCAGATTTTCCCATGAGCTTTCTTTACTTAATATGGACCACAAAAACTAAAACAAAAAGAGGTGGAGGCAGTGCACTAGGCGGACTCGAACACGGGACCAGGGCAATGGGGCTTGAGTGTTGGCCGAGGTAACTAAGTGGGCAAAAGCCTTTGGCTGTTAGAAGAAGGGTGGCAAATTAAAGGAAGCATTGTGCGCGGTGGCTCCACTAAAGAGTGTGCCGCCAAGCAGAGAGGCGCGGGGAGGGCGCGCCGGCCGCGGCGTGGCTGCGCCGAGGGGAGGAAAAAGGGGCGGAGTAGGACGGCGAAATGGGTTCTTGGGGGGTGGTGTATGCCGGTGGAGGAGGCGACGCGCAGACGGCGGCCGCAGTCGACGGGGCGGCCGCTCGGCGGCGGTGGGGTGTGCTCGGGACGGCGGTGCCGGCGTGGGAGAGCTAGCAATTTGGCTTGAGCGGAGCATTAAGGGATGTAGAGGAAGCTCACCGATGCATTTGCGGGGAGGAACATGCGCCGGGAAGGTCGGGCGCGTGAGGCGGCTCGGCGGCGATGGCGCGCGTGCGGCGGCGCGTCTCGCGGCGGCCGGCCGCCGGCGGCCGGAAACGCTCAGACGCCGAGGAGTGCTCCCACCGTGATGAATCGAGAAATGGTGGGGCGGTGAGGGAGATGGCTCGGCGGCCGGACTTGGGGAAGAGGGGGGATTCTGGCGAGGAGAAGGGAAGGGAAGCCGATTGCTCTGGGGGGAAAGTAAACGGGAGGTGCGAGGAAGGGTTTGGTGAACTCGGCTGCCTTTGTAGTTGCACGGTTGAAGCTAGCACGGAGGCTCGCCGCCCGTCGCCCCGTCGGCAACCGCGGAGCAGCAGAGTGCAGCGCAGGCATGATGGCAAGTGAAGGCGACACACAAGCAGAGGTTGAGCCGCGAGCAAGAGAAGATGGCTCGGCAGACTGGGGAAGAAAAAGAGAATGGTGGCAGAGCGGGAAGAAAAAGAGAGCGGGGCAGAGTTCTTGACGCGGCCGACCAATGGGAAGAGGCGACGTTGTCCTGCATTTCCGAGGTGAGGCGGAGGAAAGGAGGCGCGGAGGGAAGGGGCGACGTGGAGCTAGCTTGGCCGCGCAGCGAAAGAAGAGAAGGATGGAGGGAAGAAGAAAACAGCACTGGGAGCGCCGGGCAGAGGAGGGACGGCGCCGCGATGAGAGAAGGGGTCGAGCGGGAGTTGGGCTGGGCGCTGGCCCGGTCTGGACCCCCCCTTCTCTATTTTTTATTACTATTATCAACACTTGTGCATGGATGTATATACTTAGGGATGTATTTGGTGGTAAATATACATTCTTTTTATTCCCTCTTTACTGGTTTATTTGTTGGGTACATTTATGAATATATATATACATGTACATATATATGTTCATAAATGTTGACCTTCCTAATTGCTTGCTCCTTGCTATTCGTACCCTTATCTTTGTAGATGACATTTTGTGCTTAATTAAAATTCTCTCCTTATATTTTATGGATCATCTTTTCAGATTCTTAATTTAGATTTTTAAATCCCTACTACTCAGACACATATGTTTCTTTTTGGATCCTTTTAACTCTTAAATCCTTTTACCCAATTTTAGGAAAACATTCTAACTCCAAATGCAAATGGAAATACATTGCAACATTAATTCAAAAGCTTTACATAATTCTGATTTAATTTCCAGGATGTTACAGAGAACTAGAGAGCCAATAAAGAGAGCTGATTAGTGGAGATGAGTGGATCTGGTCCTCTCGTACCTCTCTTAGGGTTTATATACATGAGTATGATAGGATAGGAAATTCCTATTCCACCCCTTAATAATTACAAAAATGAGGATAAATCACTACATTCTATTATATACAAAGTAACATGCTATTAGGCTTATTCCAAGACTTAGCAGCTAAATCTAACAGGCGTAAGGGCTGGGCACCCACAAAAGTACTCCCTCGATAGTACGCATGGAGGTTCTGATAGACAAGCTAACACGACTAACTGGCCACACTCAACCCCATGTCCCCTGATAGCAAACACGGAGGTCCCGAGGTGTGAGCTGAAACAACTGCTTGCTTGAGCCCCTGGTGTTCTGAACGCTCTAAACATCTCGGGACCGTGTTCTTCTTTCATTGGTGAAGCTGTAACAATTCCCATAGAGGTAGCCTCTCTGAAGCAAGCGGCATGTGGAGGCAAGCCGGGGCTGGGCCGCCCCTCCGAGGCGATGCCTGCAAGGCAATTGGCGAAGTCCCCTGACGCAGATGGAACCGTCGTGTCGAGGTCGTGCCTCCGACGCGGGCGGTGTGTAGAGGTAGAGCAGGGGCCAGGCCGCCCCTCCAAGGCGATGCCTACGAGGAGAGCGACGAAGTCCCCCGACGCAGCCAGAGTCGTCGCGTCGAGGTCAAGCCTCGCGAGCGATGTGTAGACGCATGCAACGAAGTCCTATGCCAAAGACGTGGCTGCTTCGTTGAGGTCCTGCCTTCGACGCGGGCGGTATGTAGAGGCAGAGTCGTGGGTTGGGTCGTCCCTTCGAGGCGATACCTATGAGGAGGGTGACGAAGTCCCCTGATGTAGCCGGAGCCATCACATCGAGGTCATGCCCCCAGCGTGGGTGGCGCGTAGATGCAAGAGGCGACGTTCTACACCAAAGCCGTAGCCAACAAAGGTAGGAGTCGTAACGCCATGCCGAGGCGATGTCTACAAGGCGGGCGACGAAGTCCTACAGCAAAGCCATGGCCATCCTATCAAGGTTCTGCCTTTGATGTCACAGTGAAACCATGGTCGTCCCATCGAGGTCCTGCCTCTAACGTGGGTGGCACATAGAGGCGGAGGCGTGTCCTAGCCGTCCTTCCAAGGGGATGCCTATGAGGAGGGTGGCGAAGTCCCTTGACGCAGTTGAGCCTTCGAGGCAGGCGGCCCATAGACGTGGGCGACGAAGTCCTACGTCGAAGCCATAGTCGGTGAAGGCAGGAGTCGTACCACCCTGTCGAGGCGATGTCTACAAGGTGGGCAACGAAGTCCTACACTGGAGCCATGGTTGTCCCATCGAGGTCCTGCGTTTGACGCGAGCGGCACATAGAGGCGGAGGCGTGGGTCGAGATGCCCTTCCAAGCGATGCCTACAGGGAGGGCGGCGAAGTCCCCTGACGTAGCCAGAGTCGCTGCGTTGAGGTCGAGCCTCTGATGCGGGCGGCGCGTAGACACGGACGATGAAGTCCTACGCCGAAGCTATAGCCGATGAACAAGCTGACGCGACTAATTGCCCGCCTCAACCCCCTGTCCTCTGACAGCAAACATGGAGGTCCAAGGTGCGAGCTGAAGCAACTGCTTGCTTGAGCCCCTGGTGTTCTGAACGCTCTAAACGTCTCGGGACCGTGTTCTCCTTTCACTGATGAAGCTGTAACAGTTCCCATAGAGGTAGCCTCTTTGAAGCAGGCGGTATCTGGAGGTGAAGCTGGGGCCGGGCCGTCCCTCCGAGGCGATGCCTGCAAGGCGGTTGGCGAAGTCCCCTGACACAAACAAAATCGCCATGTCGAGGTCGTGCCTCCGACGCGGGCGGTGTGTAGAGGCGGAGTAGGGGCTAGGCTGCCCCTCCAAGGCAATGCCTACGAGGAGGGTGGCAAAGTCCCCCAGCGCAGCCAGAGCCACCACATCAAGGTTGAGCCTCGCGAGCGACACATAGACGCAGACAACGAAGTCCTACGCCGAAGACGTGGTTGCTTCATCGAGGTCCTGCCTCCGACGCGGGCGGTATGTAGAGGCAGAGTTGTGGGTCGGGCCATCCCTCCGAGGCAATACCTGCGAGGAGGGTGGCGAAGTCCCCCGACGTAGTAGGAGCCATCACGTTGAGGTCATGCCTTTGGTGCAGGCGGCGCACAAATGCAAGAGATGAAGTTCTATGCCAAAGCCGTAGCGATGAAGGTAGGAGTCGTACCGCCACGCTGAGGCGATGTCTACAAGGTAGGCGACGAAGTCCTACACCAAAGCCATGGCGTCTTGTCAAGGTCCTGCCTCTGATGTGGGAGGCACGTAGAGGCGAAGGTGTGGATGGGGACACCCGTCGAGGCGATGCCTACAAGGTGGGTGACGGAGTTACACAGAAAACCATGGTCATCCCATCGAGGTCCTGCCTCTAACATGGGCGGCACATAGAGGCAGAGGCAGGGCCTGGCCGTCCCACCAAGGGGATGCCTACGAGGAGGGCAGCGAAGTCCCTCGACGCAGTTGAGCCTTTGAGGCGAGAGGCCCATAGACGCAGTCGAAGAATTCAGCTAGGAATAAAGAAATGAAATAAAGAAAGAAAAACTAAATAAAATAGGTTTTGGGTTTATAGGTGTCCAAATAGGCGAAACGGAGCTGGGGAATGGATCAGCGGGCTCAAAATGGTCGAAATAGGTATAAACTTGTATTTTCGGGTTGGATGAATAGTAATGGGTTTGGACACTATTCACTGCGAGTATTTACTATTCACACTGGGTCGGCTTACTGTTCACAATGGGTTGGTTGCTATAGTGTTGGGT
Organism: Dendrocalamus sinicus; assembly: GCA_036346575.1. Classification (NCBI taxonomy): domain Eukaryota; kingdom Viridiplantae; phylum Streptophyta; class Magnoliopsida; order Poales; family Poaceae; genus Dendrocalamus; species Dendrocalamus sinicus. The sequence continues at coordinate 15,429,813 of CM070658.1, read as the reverse complement.
CTGGGTACTGTTCCTTAACGGGTTAGTGCTACAGTACCAAACCGGTACTGTTTATCTTCTCCCTGGCGCTGCTACAGTGGCCGAAAAACAGAGCTTCCTTTCCTCGGCAATCCCCGACGCTACGATGACTCCCAACAGAAACTGATGGCATGGATGGATTCCTGGTACTAAGGGGAATCCATTTTTGGCCTTGGGCAGGGTTGGGGTTGGCCGGAGCTTCGCCGGCGACGAGGTGTCTTTGCGGCGGTTTTGAATGGCACATGAGCTACAGGGAGGTTCTTTCTTCTAATTGGCTGCTTTTTAACCATTTGGGGGTGGTCACGGTGGCTCGAGTGGCTGTGGTTTGGGTCGTGGAGGTCTGTGGTGACTTGCCCACAGCGAGGTGGTTTCGGCCGGCGGAAGAGAAGGTGGCCGAGGAGCCACGGTGCCTGGTGAACTATGGCGGTGTTTTGGTTGCACTACTATGGGCCAGAGGATGCTATAGGAGTGAGGGATTGAAATGAAATAGACCGAATGAGAAGAATCGAACTTTGGGCTTACTTGGGAATTTTTGAAGGTCGACGGCGATGCAACGATCACTGGAGCAATTGGGGGTGTGGGAGGCTTACCCGGGTGTTGGTGCATCTCAACAAAGGGGTTTAGGAGTTTTTTATAGGCAAATCAGGGCGATCAGCTGTAGGAGGGCGTTTACTCGAGCTAGCTCAGGAGGCTTTGGGGAGGCTCGCCCTTGGTGGCGGGGAAGTCGGCAGGTTGGGTTAGCGTCTCGGCGAAGGTTTGTGGCGGTCAAAGATTGCGGCTTGTCGGCTGAGAGACAAAAGGGGGAGCGGCGGCCAAAATATCTGAGGCGGTGAATTGCGGCCGTGGTGCCTTGTCGGCCAAGGAGAGCTGACGAGGGATGTCAGAGGGAGGCGTACGGCTGCTTGCTAGGTTGCAGTGATGACGAAGCATCAAGTAGGTGCGGGAGCGAGTGAGAGATCGGGTGGCGGCAAAACTTCAGGCGGCTGCGGTGGTTTTTGTCGGGTGATGAATAGTTCCGGCGCAAATCTTCTCCGTTGAGGCAATCTCGGCAGCAATTGGTGACGTGGACGGCTAGGGTTTTAGCTGGGTTAGGCTAAGAATCAAAGGGAGACAAAACCAAAACGAAATTCAAATCCTTTTTCAAAACTCGGTTTTGTTTCAACTGGCGGTGAAGACAGGTGGTGAGGAGCGAGGATGAAGAAGGTAGGGGCAATTTGGTCTAATACTGACAAAATACGTGTACCGGTGACATTTTTGTGAGCAAGTTATGTCTACGATGGTATCTTGAGGAGCTACCACTTTGCAATGGCATATATCAAAATTTCCCATAAATTGGATAACGTTATAGTAGTATGAGTACGTAACATTTGCTTTTATGGCTAAAAGGACGCCCTTAACTTACTATTGTATTTTTTAAGGAAAAACTTACTATTGTACTAAAACATAGGTGATTATGAAAAACAACTGCAACATCAAACGGAAGAAAAAGAACCTAACTCTGCAGAGATCAAATAATGCAATTCGCTCAAATGTTGCAACCTAGGAAATTCTCTTGTTTTTTTCCCTCATGTATTCAGTTGCCTTTCGGATTTGGGCCCAAGTGGCCACCCTGCGGCTAGCTGCAGCACTGGTGTGGCCTCTGTCCTACACTGTCTGAAAAGCTCCCCTGCCCTGCTGGCTGCTGCCCCTGTAGCATCCACTGGCCACTGCAACAACAAAAACAAGTGCAACTGTGCAATCACAGTATGGACTGCACTTTGCCCTGGATCTCGCTGTAAAAAAGATGCATGGGAGTAAAAAGAGGCCAGGCCAATAGCAACCAAAAGAAGCAAGGAATTACAGGGGGTGCAATCCTGAACACCCCTGATCAAAGCCAGTGTATCACCATCTATATTTACATCCTCATTTCACAGAGAGAGAGAGAGAGAGAGAGAGAGAGAGATTACACGGTACTAGACTTTCCCTTCTCCAGGCATGTGCCACACCCAAAACTCCTCACTTTGGCCAGGGCCTCGCCTCCTGACAGCCTTCTTTGGAGACCTGGCCTTATGCCTACGACCACCACCATTGCTGCCCTCTCTCTCACCGTTTCTTCTTCTTCTTGCCCTCTCATCTGTGTCCTCTTGTGAGGCCACATGCACCACCGGCTTGTTGGGCACATCGCCCGTGATGCCTAGGAGGGGCTCTAGGTCCTCCACAACCTTGGACATGTCTGGCCTACTCTTTGGGCTACCACTCAGGCATCTGTACGCCACCAGGGCCGCCCGATGGGCCCCTTCCGTGGAGTACCACCCTCCAGGACTGGGTCCATGATCCGGCTCATCTTCTGCGGGTCCTTAAGCCACGGCCGCATGTGCTCGACTAGGTTTTGTTCTCTGCTAGGCCGTGACTTGTCCACGGCCCGTCTCCCTGAGAGGATCTCTAGGAGGACGACGCCGAAGCTGTAGACGTCACTCTTGGCGGTGAGGTGGCCTTGAATTTAAGATGGTTCATAAGGTTGGAAGATTTGGAGAAGAATATGTAATTTTGGAAAAGTAGGGCGTTTAGAGGGGAATACCGGTTAGGATGTACTCCGGCGCAGCGTAGCCGTGGGTGCCCATAACACGTGTCGAGACGTGGGTGTCATCGCCCTCCGGCCCATCCTTTGCTAGCCCGAAGTCCGAGAGCTTCGCCTTGTAGTCCTAAAATCCATGGCACCAAAATTTAGCCATCAGCATCGACTAGCTGCGTCAATTTGTTCCTGTGCTGCTAATTTCGCACCAAGCACTAATGTGGCCACCACTGAGCCTACTTCGTAAAGTTATCATTGGTTCATTTACGGCCCAAACATGGCTATCTCTGAAATTTTGTTGGACTGCAACCCAAACCTGTACTGTGGCGTTTTGTTTTTCTAAGAAGACTAGGACCATCTATTTCTTTTCACCTCATGGTTTTTCTTACATAAATAAATAGAGTAGTTTCTGTACTTTTTTTCTAAAATGGTTTATCGGGACAACCTTTTCGAAGCGGTTTATCGGCATTCGGTTCGTTCACGTAATTGCTCGTGCTAAAACAAAAAATTATCAATTATAAACCATAGTTGACAATTGAGCATTTACATGATTTGGCCCAGCTTAATTAGCCGGCAAGATTATTCTTCTACCCTTTTTTTCTTTACGTACTTTTCCTCCTTTGAAATGTAGCAACGCAATATGCTAGCTACATGCATTTCCCCCCACAAGCTAGTCATTGCGCGGCAGTGGAAAAGTACCGGGAACCAACTTGCCGATCTATTATAAGTGTTCACCAAGTCAACTACCTACGAAGTACCAACTTGAAGGTTTTGATCTTTCGATGTACGCATGCATGATGGGTTCATCCTTGCGAAGTCAACTCGCAGTACATTTTCTTTTATTGATGATTCGATCTCTACCTTCTCCCACATGCATACGACTCAACCCAGAAAAAAAGAGGGTGGAAATTACTAGCATCGGAAGAACTAACAACGATTTAGTTACACATTCTGATAAATCCGTGCCGCCAAACTTTACTAATATGTTTAAAACCATATAAATTGATTACACGAAACAATATCATTAGATTTATCATTAAAAATACTTTTATAATAATATAATTTTACTAGTATAACATAATATAAAGTTATAGAAAGCAACGACGATCAAAGTTATATATCAAAAACTATAAAACTTAAAATGCCAAATAAAAAAGAACGGCGGAGGTATCAATTACCGGGTCCAATAAAATGTTGGAGGTCTTGAAGTCGCGATAGATGACGGGCTTCGCCGCGTCGTGAAGGAAGGCGAGGCCCTTGGCGGCGCCCACCGCGATGTTCAACCGCGTTGACCACGACAAAACGGGAGGGGATTCTGCAAGAAAAAAAAATCCATGGCAATTAGATCAAGTGCAACGTCTAGATATATCTGACGTAGGCTCCAGTTATACATCTGAAGTCTGAACAGCGACAATAAAAAAACGATGTGAAAAACAGATACATGCAGTTCCTCCATTCTAAAGAACACTCCAGATCAGAGTCAACGTGGTGATCAGAGTCAACGTGCTCAATTTGGCTGCAAACAGATTTACATGCAGTGCCTAATGATTAACACATAATAATATACACTAGTTGACTGCTTTAAAAATTTTGATCCAATTTTTCAATTGCCATGTGTGACTGGAGAACGCTACTGAAACTAACACACAAATGTAAAGCCTACTTCAACAGGGGCAACATGCAGTGCCAAATAATTGACGCGTAATAATGTATACCAGTTGATTGTGTTTAAAAATTTTGATCCAATTTTTTAACTGTCATGTGTGAGTTGGAGAACGCTACTGAAACTAACACGCAGATGTAAAGCCTACTTTAACAGGGACTACCTTTTGTCTTAATTATGATCTCTCCAGCCCACTGGAAATGGAAGGAGGCATCTCCAAGTTCAACAGGCTCATATAAGGCTGGTCATTATTTATATAGTACACACTAAAGCTAGCATTCTAAAGAACTATCTATAAGGATAGCTATTTGATGCTTATATGCATACACAGAATTTATAGAGACTATCTCGTTTGGCGTTATAGACTAGTGCTTAATAAGAAGGAAGGAAGGAGGCAATAAAGTCAACAGGCTCATGTAAGTCTGGTCAACCACCTCATTTGGTTTCTTGTTACTTAGCCCTTTTCTTTTATTTTAATTAATTAAAATCGATTGGTTGTTGAAATTTGCTAGCTCTAGTGAGGCAGCAGCTAGCTAGGAGGGAGAGATGGTGACGAAGTCAAAACTGAAGTCTAATCAGCTGCAAGCTGTGACGGTGGTGGTGGGATTGTCGACGCTGACGTGTCAACTTTCCGTGAAATACTCCTTTCGCCGAGGACTTTAAAACAGTTACAAGCTAAACCTGTACTGGAATAACGCTTTTTTCCCTATAGCTTAGTTTTTTTACTGTAACTATCTTTTAAATAAAATATCTTTTTAAAACAAAATTTATAAGTTGATTACTATAGATATTATCTCAAGTTCATTTATATCGATCAAAATCACATACGAGTATCTCTCTCACAAACAACCATAATTCAAAAATTTAAACCAAAATCCATATGTCACGGTCTAAAAGAACTCCACCCGTCATAACCAACCTGTAATGAATAGAAAAGGTATAGTAATAGTGTAATTAACCTAGTATCAATTACTGATAATAATATCAGTAAAATAACGTTCTTTCGTCCTTTTAGACATGCTGAGCTCCTCAAAATTTTCTACACTCAAAATAAGGATGCAGGGTCTTCATTCTGCTTTGGTATTACTGTACTACCTAAAATAAGGATGCGGTTGCAATTGTAGCAGCTAGAAAAAATTACAGACATTGCACCATCATATTATAGTAGAACTATATGCTGCACACATTTTATAGAATTTTAATTAAATAACAAGTTTTTTTTGAAGAATAATTAACAGGTTATCAATGAAACAGTAGCTCAATCAATGACACGATCGATCTTCATGAATTGGCAAGTAAGTAATTAAGATAAGCTTACTTTTGAAGAGATGGTTCTCGAGGCTGCCTTTGGCCATGTACTCGTATACGAGCAACCTGTGCTCCTCCTCGCAGCAGTAGCCGATCAACTTGACCAGATTCGGATGCCGAAGCTGCCCAAGGAAGATCACCTCGGCCTGTACGCGCGTAGTAATTAGAATCAAACCATCGCAAAAATTCCATCTTATCACGCTAATTTTCTACATTTAGGCATGGAAAGATATACGGATTCCGTATGTGTACAGTGTCTACGCATGCATGTACGTGTACTGTACACAGTACTTTGTAACGTACCAGCCACTCCTTGTGTCCCTGTGCGCCCTCGGGGTCCCAGAGCTTGACGGCGATGGCCTGCGCCTTGAGCCCCGGCTTGGCCTTGTCGTCGACGGCGCCCTTGTACACCGGCCCGAACCCGCCCTCGCCGAGGAAGTTGCTGTCCAGGAACCCCTGCGTCGCCGCCTTCAGCTCGCCCACGGTGAACACGTGCAGGTTGGAGCCCGCCAGCGACACCGACAGCTCCTGGTCCGACGCGTTGCTCATCACGTCCGTGACCGACAGGCGCTGCCGGAGCGCCAGCGCCGCCGCCGCCGCCGCGTCTGCAGCTCCTCCGCCTCCCTCGTGCTTCCTCGGGCCCGGCCGGACCTTCCCGCCCCCGCCGAGGCAGCTGCCGAAGAGGGACCCCCACGCGGAGCACTGCTGCTTCTTGGAGGACGACCTCGTCATGACCTCCGGCTTGCGCGTGCTACCATGCATGCAAGCTGCTGATGTGGAGTTGACTGCTCGCCAGCGAGTGTTGGATCGACTTGAATCGAGAGATCGAGATGAGAAGCCGGAGTATTTGTAGTAGTGGCGATGAGGAGGAGGAGGAGGTCTGGGTGTCGAGAGAGATGACCGTACCTTACCTACCTACCCTCTACTCGACTTCCATCGGATGACATGTCGCTTCGCTGACCGTTGACCCGCCAAGCCGCAGATTGATCTTGGCATGCATTCCTATTCTCCTCTTATCTTCTCTTCTTGGGAAAATACTGGCTAGCGCCCCTGCAAGCTTTACTTTCTCCTTTAATTTGATATCAAAAGATTGCCAACATCGTTGACAAAAGATACTAGCCATGGCCACCACATCATCATACCAGGACAAACTCAAATTGGCTATGAAAACAAAGCAAAAAAGAAATCAAACTCGAGCTGAGGATCAAATTATGTTGAAGCTAACTGTAGGCCTCAAAATTAAATGCGGTCGCTATCGGAAAGATGGAGATTTGGATTGAAGTATTGAACCAATGTAAGTTGTTGCCAAGTTGAAGCCTCAATCAAATTACCTGTCATTTTTTAGGTCCAGTGCGTAGGTATATATGTTTCAAACGACAGATATCTCACATTGAGCAAATGCATTGAGCTCGTCCTTTTTAAAATCAGCCTGCCTGACCTAGCTTGCGCCTTTTTCTCTCGCACTCGCGCTACAAGAGGCATCGTCATCGACAGGACTAGAACAAATCATCCCTGAAAAAGAAAAAAAAAAGATTCTAGGCATTGATTTTCCCCTCTCACAAAAGCAACATTGACTTGCCAGCAAAATAATGCAAGTCCATGTCATATCCATCACCTTCAATCAGAAATTCAGATGTGCCATCAAATTAATAAGCACAGAACCTTTATTTGATCTCTGTTCCCTCTATAGTTATTCGTAACCATCGATCGCATGTGGTGCCTCAGTTACCACACACATATCCAACTTGCAGAGAAAGGTGTTATAAAACACACGGCAAAAGCAAATAATGAAAAGAATGAGAGATACGGATTTAACATGAAAAATCCTTGTGGGTAAAATCACGGAGGCACGAAGACATAATATCACTATATGAGGAGATATTGTAATAAGACTCTTAGTCTTCCCTATGGTCTACAGGAGTATATTTATAGTGATTACAGAGGTACTTCAGATAGGAGTAGAGCTCCGTGTTAGAAACGAAAAATATGATTCGGATCAGAAACTCAACAATGTCCACATTAAACCAAATTCCCTCCTGTAGATAAAATAAATCAAATCTTCTCAAATCATAATCCACCACCAATGATTCTTATGTGTTAAAAGTTCATAAGACTAATAAATGAATAAGACTCGATCAGTTTTCTCCATATGTTTCTCTTGTGCTACTGAATAACTATAGAACTATAATGAAGAACTCACCTCATTGACTTTTACATATTCCACTTGGAACGTGTAACACGCAACTTGGCAAATAATACCCATTGAAGTAGTGGTGGATTCAAAATTTCATCACACCATAGACTGTGGAGGGTTGGAGACTACTATTATCTAGGCTAGGGAAAAGTTGTGCCCTGGGCTTACTTGAGCTTTCTTGAGCTTTGTACTAGTAAAAATCTCACGCCCCGAGCTGGAGCCTAGGTTACCATAGACCTAGAACTTGCACTTGTGACCATCACATTCATGTACATCAAACTGCCGACTATAAAAGTAACTGAATTCCATGACATGACTAAAAACTACTCCTATAGAAGAATATACGAATGAAAGTAACTCTTGTACTGTCAATGGAGTAGAAACAATTTCTGCAATAGACCTCTCAATTGAGTTGTAACAAGAACATATGCACATGTAATACCAAACGATGTAATATCTATACAGATAATTAGCTTCTTCTTACACTTTAAAGCATTCATCTCGAAATTAGATTTGAGCATAACCTTCATTAATGAATAAAAAACTCTAGAGAGTATTATGTAGTTGCCATCAAGGTATCATCAAACGGCAAATCAGTTGCCCCCCACTAACATTTTTCTTTTTTAGTTAAAGTCTCCTCGATCAAGTGTAGCCCAAATTGTGTTGAATACCTATGACTCTACCTTAGATTCTATGTGAGGATCTTGCCATAGTAACATGTAATATACAACGGATTATTGAAGAAATCATTAATGATTAATTCCGCAGGAATGCCGCCAATAATAGACACAACAACCTTAGTTACAATTAACTCCACCTCCAACAAAAAAACATGTAAAGCTGATGGTATAGTCTTTTATGTAAGATGGTGATCAACTAAGACGAAAGATCATGGACGAAAATAGCGTAGTACGATGGTATGGCATGGCGCCGAGTGACGCTGGCAATGATGTTGGCAAACCAGCGCTGACATATTCGCCAAGGTAGAGCGTAGGTCGACGTTTAGTATGAAGTCGAGTCATGGTACAGAGGCGTAGTGAGTCCTTGATGATGTGCCTCGGTGCCGCATAGGGCCGCCTTGTCCGTGCGATGGCGGCTCCAAGAGTCTCCTCCTCTTGGGCAATGGTTTGATCTTGAACCTGGAGCTCTAATACCACTTGTTATAAAACGCACAGCAAAAGTAGATGATCAAAAGAATGGGACATGCGGATTTAACATAGAAAATCCTTGTGAGAAAAACAACGGATGCACGAATGCGGAATATCATTATACGAGGAGATATTATAATGAGATTATTGTGTTCCTATGGTATACAGAGATGTATTTATAGTAATTATAAAGAAACTTTATATAAGAGTAGAACTTCGTGTTAAAAATAGAAACAAATTGAATAGGATTTGAAGTAGTAACCCAACAAACGGGCCATGTTACCATATCTTGTGCCCAACCCTGAAGGGAGATGAATTAGGTTTCTAGAAATCGTTTTAGCACAAGCAATGGCATTAATTTTGATGGGTTCGTGTCTCGTGCAAGCATATGCTTGGAGATGTAGGGCCTGTTTGGTTCATGACCAGAAGTTGCCTAGCCACAAGTTAGGTGTGCTACAGTTTTTAGGTAGCTGTTTGGTTCACTGACGTAACTGTGGCATACCACACTTTCTTAGCACCCGGCCCCACATGTCATAGACTCAGTTTCTTGCCAAACTTTGCCACAAGTGTGGCTTCGATTTTGTTAGCCACACTTTTTGTGGCAGCCACATATTGCCTAAGCTTAGGCATGACAAGCTTAGGCACCAACCAAACAGGCTCGTAGTTTTTCCCTCTTTGTTCCAATTAATGCGATGGTGAGGACGTAGGAAACAGGCCAAATCTGGAGTTAGGCTTGAAATTTACAAATCCAAAATGATCACAGACTCTTCCCACAGATGAATTGCACCAAAACCCCTATAGTTTATATATATATTTTTGCAAGGGCATTTCTGAATTGGTGTGTGGGGGTGGGTCCCACGATCACTCCAACAAAATTTGCTATGTACTGCATATAGTTGTTTTGCATTGAAATTTCTAAAGTGACCATGGATTTTGTATAATACTCACCAACGTTTTCAATGTCAACGTAGCTCCAATTGCATGTTGAGTTCGATATAAGTTACTTCGTGTGAAAAGCAGAAAACGAAATCCCCACCAAGTGCCTTATTTGGGAAGCCTAAGATCTCATTCCATCCGCATAGATACACAGCATACGAATAAGATTAAGAAATAATTGTTTATTTATCATCCAAATAACAATACTTTAGAAATATACCCAAAAAAACGGTTCGCTTTAATATCATATTTTTTTGAAGTTAGGCAAAATACCATTTCGTCTGGTTCTGTTTACGTCTGCGCTCGCCCCGCCCCCTATCGACTCCCCTACCTCTCCCCACTCCTCCCTACCCCTCCCCGATACCTCGCCTCCCCCATTCTTTCGGCCTTTCCAGGTCTCCCCCACCCTTCCCCTCCCCCTTCTCCAGCGTCGCCACCCCGCCGCCCACCTCACCCACCCCTCCCGTTCCCCCTTCATGAGCACCACCATCCAGCCTCCCCCAATCCTCACCCCTCCCCCTTCTCCAACGTCGCCACCCTGCCGCTCGACCTCCCTCTTCCCTGGCCTTCCCCACCCTTCCCCCTTCTCCAGCGCCGCGCCTCAGCTGCCGCCTCTCCCCAGCCCCGCCTACTTCGCTCCTCCTCCCGCCCCGCGCCTCGGCCGCTGCCTCGCCCCAGCCCCACCTCTTCCGGCGACATAGTCGTAAGTGCCTAAAACCATGGTCGTATGCTGTGGTCGTAAGCACCTAAAGCCATGATCATATGCCATGGTCGTAAGCGCCTGAAGCCGTGATCATATGCCATGGTCGTAATTGCCTGAAGCAGTGGTCATAATTGCCTAAAGCCATGGTCGTAATTGTCTGAAGCTTGGTCGTAAGCCATAGCCGTAAGCGCCTGAAGCCTTGTATGGCATGGTCGTAAGCACCTAAAGCCTCGTATAATGTGGTCATAAGCACCTGAAGCCTCGTATGCTATGGTCGTAAGCGCCTGAAGTCGTAAGCGGCAAGGTGCGCGGCAGGAGGAGGCAGCGGCGGCCACGGTCAGAGGTGGTGGTGCAGAGGAGGACGGCCATGCCTAGCTCGTCGGGGCCGGTCGCCACCTTCACCGGCTCCCCCTACCCTGCCTCCACCACCCCTCCCTAGCCTCCTCTCCCCTTCCCCACCCCTCCCAGGCACACTCACGAACCGGGGACATTTTGTGCAATTTCGGGTTGCTCCAGTGGACATTTAGGTAATTTGAGCACCATATGTAACGGAGGGTTGACAGAGTGGTATTTTTAGGAACTTTGTGATGTTTTGATGGTATTAAAGTGAACTAATTTTTTTATGGTATATTTCTAAAGTGGTCTTATTTGGATGGTATATAACCGATTCTCTCTAAGATTAATAAAGTTGAGAGAGCCTCTAGAGAGTATATCCTGTGTTGGTATATTTTAAATTCTTGATCGTCAATAACGTGATTTTTATATTACAACAAAAAAATATTAGACTAGAAATAGGTCTGTTGTGATTTTAGGTGCTGCTCCAAAGAGCTTTTGCCTTCTAGCTTTTTAATTTTGTTTTTTTTGGTTTTTTAGCTTTTTTGTTTTTTCCTTATTTCTTTGTAGTGTCTGTGATAATATATTTTTTCTTGTTTAAATTTAATTACACTGAAAAAACTAGGAACAACTATAGTAAAAAAACTGTTATAGTATAAAATAAATCAAAAACTTAAATTTAAAAGCCCAAATTAACGGTTCCTCCTCACGCTAGGTGACGGTCAACCGTTCATCCGTGCACAGGGTGCGTGTGATGCCATAAACAAATCAAATTGCTGTCAGCTCGGTGACATTCACAGCTACTACATAATAGTAGTAGTACTAGTACAAAACAATTGAGCAGGCTAGGGACTAGGCATTGTAGTTGACCTTAGTTAGTCATGGTTTGGGCACTAATACTCGAAACAATTGAGCTGAAAAAAAGGCATGCAAAAGTGAATAGGGATGTCAATTATACCCGTTTACTTATATACCCTTAGGTAAATATCTTAATGGAGCCAGGTATGAGATATTTTTTTACCCGTGGGTATGGAAATGGGGGAACACTCTACCCGTCGGGTAAACGGGCACGGGTATGGGTAAGCTCCACCTGTACCCACCCCGTCCGTTTACCCGCGATATAGATTGACAGGTGGCGCAATCATAGCAATATCTCTAATTATTATTGATTGTTATAAACTTTTCCATATCTCTAATTGCTATTGATTGTTATAAACTTTTTTGATAACTATTATATTTCCTAACAACAACTGTTGTTTATATGTACTTGTCATTAGTTCAACTCTTAGATGGTGATTCTCAGTTCGCGGGTAAACAGGTATGCCCACGGGCGACGGGTATGGGCGAGGTTTTTCACCCGTCGTCCTTCGCAGGTATACCAGTGGGCGTAAATCGGGGTCATGGATATGGGTATGAGCGAGCACTACCCGTACCTGCCGCACCCGATTGTCATCCCTAAAAGTGAAGCAGCAGCTCCCAAACCTAAAACATGCATTGTCCCCAACGGGGCTAAAAAGGTCGTATCTCACGAACAAGGGGACCTAGTATCATAATTAATTGTGGGCCTGTTCTTTTCGGCTGTGGCTTTTGGCTGAAATTTTTGAATTTTGACTGTTTACGGTACAGCTTACGAGGAGACAGATACTCACTTGCGATTTTGGCGGGTACAGATGTTGGGCTTTTAACGTGTAGATCGTTTAACTTGTTGACCCCGTCTTGAGAAAATACTCTGCTTGAAAGTTATGTATTGTAGCAAAAGCCAAAAGCTGTCAGGTTTTGACTTAAAGAACAGGCCCTGTAGCTCCCATGGAGATGAGAGAGGACGTGACATTGTGATCCAAGCTATTCAATCGATGAACCGTAACCGAAGTAAAGCCGGAAGGATTCGCGGCCTGCGAGAGTGTCCACGTCGCCCCTGCGTAAGCTCCGCCCGCCGCGTGTCCGACGAATTTTGGTACGGTCGGGAGATCCATTTTCCCTCCATTTTCCCGAAATTACGTAAAGGTCTTTTTTCCTCGCGAAAAGGTCCCTACCAGTTTTGTTTTTTTTAAACGCCCCTTCGCTTCACCGAAATTTCGTATCCTTCGCAGGATAGCGATTCGCGGTTTTCTAAATTACATACAGGTCCTCGTTTATTACGTACAGGTCCTCGATTTCTTACGAAAAAGACCTTTGACTTTTCCGAAAATACGCATGTGTCCTCGATTTTTTAAAAAAAGCTTCTCACGAATCTTCGTCTCTTCTGTTTCGGTCAACACGGTGGCTAGCGTAGCGTGGCGCCACGCCTACGTAGCTAGTTGTTCTGACTATCGGATGCACTTGGGAAATCAGCATAGCTGTGTCCCATGATTGAATTGATAATTATCACACACACGTATGAAGACTTTTTCGTACTTCTAGAGTACATATTTCCATCTTTCAATATACCATTTAAATCAATATATTATATTTCTTTATCACTTTTGATATATTTAAAATCTAATTCTACAATATTTTAATATGACATGATCAAAAAAATTTCATCGAAACTCTTTATTTTTTCTGTATACCCTTTTTTATGTGTAAAGAGAGTGTGTGTGCATATATTATGCTAGAAAAATTAAGCTCTGATAAATTTTTTATGTAACTTACTTTGAAATATCTTATAATCACTATTAGAGTATACTCAAAAGGATAAAAAAAAGTATAATTTATTCGTTTAAGCGGTATATGAGAAGTGGGAATATGTACTCCCATAAGTATGGAATCATTATATATATATATATATATATATATATATATATATATATATATATATATATATATATATATATAGTATAAATAGGGCACCTAGGTGTCAGGCACCTAGTCTCCTACCTTTAGATTGCTTTTAGATGCGTGCTAGTGTGATTGAGACTTTTCATCCATGATTAAGACTTTCCTTCCATGATTGATTTAGCATGCCTAATATATTACATACCATACATACCATTGCTCTAGCACGTATCTAAAAGCAATCTAACGGCAGGAGCCTAGGTGTCTGGGCACCTAGGTGTCCCATTTCAGTCCTATATATATATATAGGAAGCCTCTTTTCTACTCCCGTGTAATTACACCTATATATATATATATATATATATATATATATATATATATATATATATATATATATATTTTTAACATATATATATATATATATACACTATATATATATATACATATATATATATATATATATATATATAAAGGAGTATTTCAAGTTTATTTAGGTGGTATATATATATATATATATATATATATATATATATATATATATATATATATATATATATATATATATATATATATATATATATATATATAAACTAGACGCTGAAATGTGGCACCATGGTGTTTGGACACCAAACCTCTCTGTCTTTGGATTGCTTTTAGATGCGTGCAAGTGTAATATATCAGGCAAACTCGTTAACATTCATTAATTCGAAAAGGCGTCAATTTGAAAAGAAAGTCATTGGTTTAGCATACTGAATCAATTATGGATGGAAAGTCTCAATCATAAAGCCTAGGCACCCTGGTGCCTCTGTTATTTATACCATATATATACATACATACATATATATCGCACGTGATACATAGGGAAAAATATATATTAGATTATTGTGCCTAGACACCATGATGTCCTAGTTAATTATAATATATAATATTGAAATGAGACACCATAGTGTCAGAGCACTATGATTTCAAATGTGTAAATTCAACACAAATTTGGGTTATTCTTTGAAATTTTTAAGTTTTAGGGTATATTACTGTCTATAACAATTCAAGTAAAATATATACCTTTAAAACAATATACTTGAATTCAAAGATTTTGAATGAATTTAGATCACATGCTTTACTGATTTTTTATATAAAAATATGCATATACCTACAATGAAACTATCATAAAAATTGCAATTATAGTTAGAATTTCAGTTCAAATTTGTTTGAACTAGTTAGCAAACTAGTTAAATTTGATATCTAAAAAATTCCAAAATTTTTCGTATGCAATACATAAGAGAAATAGCTATTTTAGATTATGGTGCCCTAACACCATCATGTTCTAGTTAATTATACACACACACACACATATAAAGGCTTTTTCATGCTCCTAAGAGTATATACTCCCACTTCTAGTATACCACTTAAATAAATATTTTATACCTCTTTATCACTTTTGGTATATTTAAATACTAATTCTAAGATATTTTAATGTGACTTGGTTGAAAAGTTTTTATCGGAGCCTTTTATTTTTGCTATATACATTTTTCCATGTATAAAAGGAGTACATACACAAATTATGCTATGAAAAGTGGATTTTGATAAATTTTTTTGTGGAACTCACTTTGGAGTATTTTATAATCATTATCAGAGTATGCTAAAATCGATAAAGATGTATAACAACACTATTAAAGAGTATATTAGAAGTGGAAGTACGTACTCCCAGGAGTATCGAACCATTATATATATATATATATATATATATATATATATATATATATATATATATATATATATATATATATATATATATATATATATATATATAGAGAGAGAGAGAGAGAGAGAGAGAGAGAGAGAGAGAGAGAGATACCGTTTAAACAAACAAGTTACACACCTCTTTATTCTTTTCGGTATACTCTAATAATGATTATAAGATACTTCAAAGTAAGTTTTATGAAAAATTTTGTCAAAATCCACTTTTATAGCATAATTTATATATATACTCCTTTTACGTATGAAAATAGTATATAGCAAAAATATAGTGTTCCGACAAAAATTGTTTTGATCAAGTTGCTTTGAAGTATCTTAAAATTAGTATTTAAGTATACCAAAAGTGATAAAGAGGTATAACATGTTCATTTAAGTGGTATACTGAAAATAGGAGTATGTACTCTCAGAGTATATATGAAAAAGGCTTCATACATACATACATACATACATACATACATACATACATACATACATACATACATACATACATACATACATACATACATACATACATACATACATACATACATACATACATACATACATACATGCATGTATAAGCTGATTCCTCACTTTAAGGAATTTTCATTTGTTACAATCCCTACGGGAAAAAAAATTAGAGGTCTACACTATTGAGTTCCATGATCAGATCATCCAAGAGCTTAAGCACTCGAGGAAACGTTGTCAACATACTCATGCTTCAAAAATTCCTCTGTCACGTAAGTGCCCAGCAATGTTTACGTAGAATTGCTTCAGATTTCGAACTTAGGGCTTCTGATCTGATCTATATTAAGTTTCAAATTTCATGTATCAATCAGTTCATTCCAAAACTGAAGTGCCGAGAAAAAAGGTCCAAAAATGCAGACAAGCTAAACACACCACCCATACATTCTAGAAGGGCAGGAAAGGAGCAAGCAAGCACACTTGCTAATGCAGTCAATAGTTGGTAAGCGGAGAAGTTAATTTTTGATAGGGAGAGGGGTTGGTTCGCAATCTCTTTCCATGAAGAGCTCAAGTGTCGTCCCAACGACGAAGAAAACATACATGTCGGTACATACTATATATACTACATATGGCAATACGTCATGTGTCTCTCTCGGTCTTAATTCTTGCTCTTTGTTTATCTATCTATGCTGGAAGATGATAAACACTTTGGAAGGTACAACCACGGCTTAAGAAATGGGACTCTCGTGTGATCTCACTGACGTTAACCCTGTACATTCTATGCGAGAATTCTTTAAGCAGACAAAACAGAGGACATACATACTATTTGTAGCCCCAAATTCTAATGCAAATATAGACCAGTCCAAATGTTCTTAAATTATTCTACTTATATTCCCTTAAGCCAGCAAATATTCTAAACTAGGTTCTTTAAGATGAGAAATGGGGCAAAAATATATGCTAGGAGATATTCTTCTTGGTTATCCTTGTGGTTTGTTGGAACACATCAATCTCAGTGCTGTTATATATGTCTGCTCTGATCAGCACAGCCATTAGGTAATTAATTATTAATCTATGGAGTATGTATAATATGTATCGTACTTTGCCGGCTAGAATCAAGATTTTGGATCTTTGCTGTGATTTAGTCAACCATACTTATACACAAGCTAGCAAATGCTGAAATTTTCAGGAGCCACTAATTACTAGTTGATATATATGAATGATCCCATGAGGAACATCATGTCTAGTCATGTGTTACTTTTTCCCTTTAGACTAAACCAATGACTTGCTGTTCGAGGTGCAATCATCCCTGTTTCCCTTGTATGCCAGTAGTGAAGGCTCTATCTTGTTCAGGTAGACAACAAATCAACGTAACTAACACTGTAGGGATGCACAAGTCGTTGCAACTTTATCACCATGGACTATATTTAGCTAAACTAATGACTTGTCTTTAAGGTTGCTGCAATCATCGTCTTACCTTTTGTGTTAGAGAATCATCATCTGTATATGCTATCTTCTCAAGACATTATACCATTAACGTGTACGTGTGTAGGTAAGTAGTCTTACAGATGATCGACTCTGTGGTAGGTAAGAGAGGTCAAGGTCCAAACAAACTACTCACTGCAGTCAAGATAGTTAATGTTTAGGGAGAAATTGCATTAGTTATTCAGATTCCCATTATTTCACACAGATTAGCTAGCTAGCTATGCATAAGGCATGGCTCTACTGGTGATAGTACTTCGTTGAGTTCATGTGTTGGGCAAGAGTTCATATTTGTCATAGGAAATTTTTTTACATGCCACTGTAAATTGCACAGATCCTGGATATGCCATCTCTTGTATCACTGACATATAGGAAAATTTGCAGTGACAAATAAGGAATGCCCCATTTGTCATTATTCACTCTTCCCATTGGAGTATCGTTTTTCCTCTGTGTTCTCTCGTCTACGTTTTAACTATCCAGCTTCTATGTTCTGCCGAAACTAAATTGCACTGATCTTAAATCACCGTTGTTAGAACTAGAGTAGCGGGCAGTTGCACAAGCATAATCCCTCGATTTTCTTTAAAATTTATGCTTCTCATTTTCTGAAAAGAACATTGAAAAGTTGCTGCCCATGTAACAGAACTACCATGCGTCCCTTATCGGTTTCTGAAAACCGTCAATTGTAGCGTTCCATGCTAGTACGACATCGAAATTACCAGATACTTCGCTTCTTTTGGCCAAACAAGTACGTACAGTTTCAAGACATGGATTCAGAATGTATAGCGGCGCCTATATTTGTCGCTGTCCCGTGTCTAGAACTTCTGCCATTGACAACCCCTTCCACTCCGCAAGAATCTGAGCTGTATTTGACATGAAAGCCTGAAGCTTCCAGACATGATTTAAAGTCAACAGAGGGACAGAAAAGGGGAAACATTTAGGCAACTTGGCACACTCTGAAATGGATACGCTGGCACAATGGCATCTCTAAACTTTGATGTGGATGCTCATGCTTTGCATGCTGTACACCACAAATACTGTAACAGAGACACATCAGCAAAAAGTGATATCTTTGTCCCAAGGAGGGCGAGACAAACGTGAGAACATAGGATAACAGAAAGGAGTTGCATTTGCAGGGAAAAGTCGTGAGCTAGCCGATTAGATCTCCCAAGGAAAAACCACTTGCTGAAAATGTGAACAATATTTTAATTTTAAATTTTACTAGAAGACAAATACAATAAATCAATGATGCCAAATTTACTACTAACAGCAGGCTACTCATCATACTTCAGAATATACGTAAGAAAAATAAGTAACAAAGTCGAACGTGCGTGCGAATGACTTAAAAAAAATAAGTAACAAAGTCGAACGTGCGTACGAATGACTTACTTTTTCACCTGATGAAGAACAGGAAGCAACGCAGGCTTGACGCAATGCAGAACGTAGATGACGCAGTGCAGTGAGCGGTCGCGCAGATGCGCTGCTCAGAAACCTTATTGCCGCCCCATGCAGGTACTCTCTGCGGTAACGATTCGGAGATAGCCGCTCTCCCTCCTTCCAGGTGCGCGCCAGGAAGAAAGGTCGACGAGATTCAGACAGCACAGCATAATAGCACAAGCTTGCAGAGCAGAAAGTAGAGGAAGAATGGAGGTGCAAAATTCTCTCTCTCTTACTGGACGTCTCCAGGCCCTTTTAAGGGTGCTACAGTTGTTCACTAGTAACTGCTGCGTTTTAAACAGAATTATGCACTGCTAACTGCCTCATCAAATCACAAATTAAGCAGTGTAAATTCACTTGCAATTGCCTCATTCAAATATTTTAATCTCATTCAAACAGAGAGAGTGGTGCAGGGTTCACCAAAAATAAAGATAGATTTAGTCTGCCAAGTTCACATGAAAATACGCGAATACGCGCACGCGTTTGCGTGCGCGCGCGTGTGGCTAGTCAGAACCCTACTCATATCATCTCTATCCATATTCAAGGAGTGGTGATGACTCCACCTTATAAATCGGTCTTCGTCACCTTGCCTTAACAATATGGTATTAAACTATGCATATTTTGAAATTAAGGAAATGAGCCATATTTAAATGAGCCAATTTCTAACACCACTGAGCTCAGCTAGTCAACAATTCAAGCAAAACTACAAAAAAAAATTAGAGAACACGAAAAAGAATTGCACGCCGTTATATTAAGAAGGCAAGCAGTGGAGCACTGAAGTGCCAATAGTTTACAGGGGAGTAGCAAGGAGTTGAGAGGGGGGAATAGGGAAAAAAAATTGGAGACCTAGCACCCAGGGCTGGGGAGTGTCTCGACGCAGCAAAATTGCAGCGCCAAGGGACTAAACGAAATTCTCCGAGCAACCGGTAGCGCCCCCACACCGGCCCGGCGCCAACATGATAATGCGTCGAGGAGTTTGGTCAGGATGGATGCAACGTCCAGCTCTAAGTTGTTGAAGATACAGCCGTTTCGTTCTCTCCAGATAGTTTAGAAGAAAAGAATGACTAGTGAATCAAAATCTTTGCTGTGCTCCTTGGGTAAACACGCCCGCCACACTACCTGGTAAGGGCATCTCCAATGATCTAAGTCAGCTAGTTATATATATGTACACATCAACATATATCCTATGTAGAGGAAAGAGAGTATGCAAAAAAAACCGAGCCAGCTCTTCCTTAAGCACTAGTCTATAACGCAAAACGAGGCAGTCTATATAAATGATAGTCCTTTTCTATGTGTGCATGTAAGCATCAAATAGCTATCCTTATAGATAGTTTTTTAAAATGCTAGCTTTTAGTGTGTACTATATAAATGATGTGAAAGTCTTCTAGTTAGTTGCTAGTTAGAATCATTGGAGATGCCCTAAGAGGTGAAGAGACTCAATTTCACCCATTGGCAGTGGACAAAGAGATGATCATGTTTTTCTGGTGTTGTTTGCAGAAGGTGCATATTGATGCAGCGGCAATCCTCAAAAAATCAATCTGCACTGTCAAAAAAAATTAGACATACATGTGGCTCTCTCTCTCTCTCTCTCTCTCTTTGAACGGGGTATACACGTGGCTCTTACTGCATGATAAAAGTGAAAAACATCTTTTCAGATAACTTATTTTATCGCGCTTCTTGAGAAAGACTTCATTAAAAAATTTTGAAAACTTCCTTTCTTCCACTTCTCTTGTTTGGAAAATGGAAAGCAATCGTCACAAACACTAAGAGGCGGACGAACATCTTGAAGTACAGTGTCATGTGTAAGTGTATAACCAGTATTTGTAGCCATAGATTTTGCTTTGTACGCATAGCAGCTTTCTTGTCGCGAATTTTGAATTATAGTGTCATGTATAGCCGATGTTTGTAACTATAAATTATGTTTCGTGGGCATATATATGAAGCTAAACCCTCTGGGCCAAGTGGGGCTCTGGAACATTTGGATCAACCGAAACCTGACAAGCAGCAAGAGGCCAAGGGAAGCAACAAAACAAGAAACTACTACCCTTCAAGTGCATGCCATGCTGATGCCGATGGATGTTTCCGAGTGGAGACCGACCTATGAATTGACTGATTGAGTATGTGAATATGAGTTCTCGCCGATCGCCCAAAGCATTCAAGGGAAAAGAGGTTGCTTCCGGCATGACGCACTACTACAAAAAACTTAATATTAGACGCAACATCAGAGACGGTTCTCCAAAACCATCTGTGAAGATGTAATATTATAGATAATTCTTGTTAAAAACTGTCTGTGAATTATCACAGATGGCTTTTAAATAGAAACGTCTGTGTTTTGTTCTTTGTCATATGAACTACATAAGCTACAGATCGATCAGCTGGAACATACAAGTGTGATGGGCCAGTCACTTTTATAAAAAACAAATTCAAGTCGAATTTATTACAAAAGTCCAAAAAAAAGTTCCCAGATCTTAATCTTCTGGGTTTCATATATTTCATATTCTATTTTTAGTGTTGGAGGATCAGCGGTTGAATTCTCGAATGCTGTGAAGATTGTCTGTACCCTCTCTACTTCATACTCTAGTCTGGGCAAATCATTAGTATGGCCCATAATCTCAAAGAGGATGCCATAATAAGTTTTCTTAGAATCAGCCGCTTCTGCTTGATCGGTAAGATTATTCTTGTGTCTCTCCACTGCCGCAAGAGATTTTTTCGCTTTGCACACATTGAAGAGAAGAACAAAGTTGACGGCGATTTTTTTCTTGAGCAGCAAGGAGACACCTCCGTCAACGGTGGATGATAGGGTCCAACTGACGGATGGAAGCGATTCGAGGAAGAAGAGCAAGGCTTGAGCAGAGGAGCTGCTCCAGACGTAAGTTGTTCACCGCCTGTGTAATGTTGTGGCCAAACAACTCATGACGGATAGATGAGAGGAAGGAGATCAAAAAAAATACTAGACACCATCATTGAGAAAAATTTGGTGAAGAAGATGAGGGAGAGGGCAATTTAGAAGAGATTGAGTCTGTGGTATCAAGGAATTATACACCGCGCTACACATAAAGCCAACCGTGTCAAAGTTTAAGAGTCGCCTGCATCAGAATATTAACAAGCGGGAGTAGGATGCACATTTTTAAGCGTTATCACAGACGGTTTGTATAAAAAATCGTCTCTAATGTGTGCATCATCACAGACGGTTTGTATAACAAACCGCCTCTAATAATGCCATAACATCGATCCGTGGCATCTCCCCTAGGATTCTGATCTCACCCGTCTATACTCTCCGCATCGAACGGCAGGCACCGATTCCTCCCACCTCTCGCCCCTTACTAATTACTTCCCCTTTCTCTTTTCCCCAATTTCACTCCAAGATGCATGAATTCTACCGGCTGCTCCTAGTTCATCCACTCTTAGTTTGTTTCTTGACGACATCGACTATCACCATAAACTAGCGTCTCCGTTGTAACACCACGGTTCACTGCACAAGACACTCTTATCATAAGTTTTGTAAGAGTGACTTGTGCAGTGTCACCGTCGTGACATAAAGATGATGCTACCGCCACCTCTCCTTCATTGCAAAGTACCACGGAAGCAACTGGCTACCAAGACGGTGCTCAAATCAGCATCAACGACATCTAGCTCACATATTGTTAGGATCTCTTCTTCTTCTATGTTTTTGCCATGGGTTCTTAAGATTAGGAGATGTGTTCTTGTCATATTTAAGAGTTGGGTTTGTAAGATTAGGGGTTGTGCTCTTACTGTTATTAGATGGGTAACCTGCTCGTTATCTTGTGATATTGTCATGGTGGATTCTAATAGAATGTGCTGCTATGTGTTGCTACTGTATTTGTTTATTTTCAAAGAGCATAGCTAATATTTCTTGAGGTTAGCCAAAAATAGAAAAATTTTAGGTATAGAATGAACTATCACAGACGGTTTTATGGTATAAACTGCTTATAAAGAACTATCATAGACGTTTCTATGTTACAGCCGTCTTTTAGCTTTGATTTATTTTAACAATTATTATTTATTAAACTAATAAGTTTCAGCCCAAAAGAACAGAGCCAACGCCATGGAAGCAATGCTACACGTCTCATGGAATTGCCAAACAAGCTGTAGGTTTCGGTTCATCTTAGGACCTAAACTTTTTGATGGAGCTATTTAGGTCCCTGAGCCATTTTCTTTTTCTTTTTTCTTTTTGAAACCAAGGAGGTCCCTGAACTTTCGGAACGTCTGTGTCTCCCCACTCGCGAAGCGGCAAGAGCGAGTATGAACTGCTTATCGACGTCAACTCCCAGCCACATATTTGATATTTCCAACTTTGGAGATTCTTGCCAGGACCAGATACGCCGTCGGCAACTTGGTGATCCGATCAGGTCCAAAGGTCGACTGAAAGACGATACCAGCCGCACTTACGGCGGAAATTTCTTTCGACTGTGTGAAACAGCACGACTGTACGTAGCCGAGAAAAAGACAGGGAGCACACGGTTCCCTACTACATCTCGCGTTAACATCAGCATGACATGTTTATGTTGTCATCGGATTAGCCATCTTTTTTTACTTAACAAGCAGTGTGGCTGGTACATTTGCACGGCTAAATTTATTTTAAAGTTTTTAATATCAAATGATACAATTTAGATGTTTGATAATATGTTTATATATCTCACGCATACACTGATGCATCATAGGCGACCTACTTTAAATTTATAATCCTTCACACGCTGGCTATCGTACTGAACCATGTGTTTTCTATCACTTTTCGTCACTACATTTTTTCTACCTTAACCTCTAACAGTGTGTCCAATTCTTGATCAGTCCCTCTTAGCTATTACTCATTTCAATACAATCGTTTCACTGCTATCTATTCCAACACAATACTCCATTATATAGTTATCTTCTATTTTCTCTAATTATTGTTTAATGCTGACCGTTACAATATCAAACATGTACAATGTGCAACCGTCGTTGATCCCTGCCAAGGACACCAGCCACGCTCCCGCGAGTGATCCTAAGCCTATTCCCTATGGTTGCACCGTCTCTACTTTTGTAGTCTGTACTTCTGTTTATACAAATGCATGTGTGGATACACATATGCATGATGTTATACATATTTAATGTCCCTCTTCTCTTGTGTCGATTGCTTCTCTTCTTCGACATTGGCCACCCCAACATTATGGCTTCCTCACTAACA
Organism: Dendrocalamus sinicus; assembly: GCA_036346575.1. Taxonomy (NCBI): domain Eukaryota; kingdom Viridiplantae; phylum Streptophyta; class Magnoliopsida; order Poales; family Poaceae; genus Dendrocalamus; species Dendrocalamus sinicus. Next base: position 15,405,908 of record CM070658.1, on the reverse strand, counting down.
ACGGTGACTTTGTATCTTCACTGATGCTGGTATGTTTTGCTTTAATCGTTATCTAACAATATAAAGAATCTTCTTGCCATCGTCGATGATGTCGTCTTCCTCACCAGTGATAGCATTCTTCTAACTACCTGATGGCCTCATATCGTTATAGCTAATCTTTAATGCAAAGTTTCATCTCCTCTCTACCGAAGCTTTCCCATTATTAAGTCTATTTAGACACTGATTTCTTCAATAATTCTGATGCTAACCACTCATCGTCGTGGCCCTTGGCTCTTTTGACTCTAATATGTTTCTTCAACGACTTTGGCTAATAGCACGATATTTTCCTTGTCGAACGGCTAAGTGGGCAGCATGACATTGTCCTGATCTTCCCCACCATCGCCTCTGCTCTTCACTTCCTAATAGGTCAAAGTCTTCTTCTTAGATAAATCGACACCATTGCACTCTTTCATGGTCTCCTCCGATACTATTTATGCTATCTTTATTATAACTTTTATTTTTATTAAAAAAATTATTTATTTTTCACTGGAGGTTGTATACACATCAAATTGCTCATTTTATTTAAATTTTTTGAATTTTAGTTATTTAAGGATTTTACTTTGCAATTATATAGAAATAAATAGAAAATTTCTCTTTTTTTACTACAATTTTAAATTATTTTTTTGTTGAAATTTGTATATAAATCCAATTGCTAATTTTTGTTTATTTTTTTATTTTAAATTGTAATTATTTAGGGATTTTACTTTGGATTTTATATCAAAATCAAATTGCTAATTTTATTATATTTTTCTAAATTTCAATTATTTTTTTGAATATTTATTTAATTGTTATTTTAAATTATGTTTATTTAGTGATTTTACTTAGTAATTTTTATGGAAACCAAATTGCTAGTTTTATTTAATTTATTCTAAATTTTTGTAATTTAAGGATTTTTGTTCTAAAGTATATGAAAATTAAATTACAATATTTTTCTATTTCAATTTTTTAGTTCGAATTTATATGCAAATCCAAGTACCAATTTTTATTTAATTTTTATCTGATTTACAGTTATTTAAAGATTTTACTTTGGAATTCATATCGAAATCAAATTAATCATTTTATTTTATTTTTTATTCCGAATTTTAGTTATTTTTGTTAGAATTCATATAAAAATTTAATTGCTATTTTTTATTTTGAATTATTTCATTTAGATATTTTGCATAGGAATTCGTGTGAAAATCAAGTTGCTAATTTTGTTTTTTATTCGGAATTTCTGCTATTATTTGGGTTGCACTTGGCATGAACTATTTCTTTTATTCTAAACCATTATAATCTAGATCTACCACGATTAACAGTGTGAATCTTCCTTTTTTTTTTCTCTGATTAATGTAAAAATTTCTATTCTTGAGAACAACATAGTGGCTCATTTTTCGTTTGCTTTAACAATACAGTAGATCTGTTATTACTGAGCAATCGATGTGACCAAGTGGGGTTGTGGGAAACTGGAAACATAAAGTGAACTAACAAGACGTTTTTCTCAGAAGTAAACAAAGTATACAAGACATCCTTATTAGTATAATATGTACAAGTTTTTCTTTATTTTGTTGGCAGAAGATATTATCTGTACAAGTTATCTGCTGATAGCATGGGAGGGTAATATTTACCTGACTTTTCACATATATATTGAGGTTAGGAACACCAAAGATCACATATCCACTCAAAACACCTGTTCTCCTGAATGAACTAGTACCTTTTTTCGAGAAATTGTTAAACAAGATATCTGAATCCCAAAAATTACCCTTCAAAATTCGAATCCCAGATTACGGAACGGATGATCCAGGGTCAAGAAAGAAAAGCTGGCGAAATCGATGGGTTAAAATAATGCGATAATCTCGAGCAAACTACATGAGCTGTCTCCTGCTGCAACTGTCATTCACACGCATTGAGAACAACTGAGCAAGACAAACTGAGCTGCTTGCTGAGCCAACAAACTGAATAAAAGTATTCCCGCGTTATACACTTGCAAATAGACAAATGCATGTAGATTTGATAGGCCACACGTGGCTGATGAAAGTAACATGAGGAAACAGGAAAGGAGAGGAGCATGGATCATGCTCTGCCTCGTCAAAGAATATATTCTGAGCCAAAAATTACGGTTTTGTTTATTGCAAGGGGTTCACCATTTTCTAGTGCAAACTCCTCGGTAGCTGCTATCTACATTTTTTTTATAATGCCAGCAAATCAACTTGAAAAAGTTCTCACATAAGTTTGTGGAGGTAGCTCTCGGTGTGATATGCCATCATATATTTTTGACAGCTACCGAATTGATTGGATGCTCAAAGCAAAATGGTTCTGGCCTAAGTTCCTACTATTACAAAGTCCATAACAATTAGGGATATTAATAGATCGAATATGAATCGAATAGTCTAAACACTGATAATAAAGATTTGATTGGCACTCTTTGAACCTTAATATATCAAATACGAATCAAATAGTCCACATACATATACCGAACAAAACAGATAATCTGGATCTAATTAACACCCTTCCTGACAATGTCTTAGTGTAACTTAAACAAGAACCAGTATTTCTCAGCTGAAGATAAAAGCATTGATTTCCCCCTTAATAGGTGTGTCCAGCAGTGATGTTTGAGAAATATTTCAAGTCTACCTTTACTTAACATCAACCAAGGGCGGAAGGACCAACCATGGCTGACAGCTAAAAGCACAAAGCATCACACCGCCGACCTGAAGCCACCGAGACCACCGGCAGGTGGATCTACTGTGGGTCATGGGTGTTCAGCTGAACACCCAAATTTTTTGACAAAAATTCTAGTATATATGAGATATAATACATATATATACATATAGTTGGGCTAAATCAACTGTTTATATACACAATTCGGCTTGAAAGGCGACAGAAATGCAGCAGCCCACATCCCAGCGACGCGCGCGTGAAATGGGCCCAGCCCATTGCCATTTCCCACGCCCCCCGGTGGCCCGGTCCCCCCTCCCCCCATCCCCATTTGCATTTGCGCCCGTTCGGCATTCGTGTGCGGCGACGGCAAATCGCGCGAGCGCGAACCCTAACCCTAGCCGGCTAGCTCCGCCTCGCCTCGCCTCTCTCTCTCGCTGCATCGGCGGCCGCGCCTCGCCGCCTCCGCCTTCCGGCTCCGCTATATCTGGCTCTCCGGGCCTCGGCTCCGTGCCGTCTTGCGCGTCGCCGACGACCGGCGGCGGCGCCTCCGCCTCCGCCTCGCTCGCCACGATCCACGACCGGTGACCGCGACCGCACCAGCCACGAGTGCGCCGGGCCGGCCATCCGCTCCGCGCCCTCTGCCGGCCGCCGGCCACGCCGAGCTCGGCACGGCAGCACACGCGCGCGCATGACCGGCCTCATCTCTAATACAACGGTGATGTATTGTGTTTTTGGTTCATCCCTTGCCTTCTTTTTGCAATTTGCTTCATGTTGTTGTGGCGTTGTACTTTTCTCTGATAGATATGTGTGGGAGTCCAAAGCTGATGGATCATTCGCTATCTCCGAGGATACTTGGAATGAACCGCTGGGCCGTGGAACTGTGATAAGACTCCATCTCCGAGATGAGGCCAAAGAGTACTTGGAAGAAGATAAGCTAAAGGTATCACCATATTAGCATGTCTTTTATTACAGTTAATTGGTTTCTCGCTGCAACATCAAATATGCAATGTGCACAGAGTTAGTGTAGCTGGTATCTGTATTCCAACTTGAAGTCTAGCAGCATAGTCTGAATCAAACAGTCACCTTAAGTAGTATAGATAATGATGTTTTCTGATTGTGAGATGAAGGATTCAAGATCCTATTTAAGTGTAGTTTACTGTAGATCTTTATGTTTTGTACTGAAAAATATTTTTACAACTTCGAACACCTATTTTAAAATTCCTGCGTCCGCCACTGACCACCGGAGTGGTAGATGAACTTGCCTAGCCTCCGCGGTTGCGCGCTAGCGCCGCTCCTGCCGCCGGCCGTGGTGTATGCTCCGTTGTAATGTTGTATGTCTCGATTGCTCGCTGGGCGTGCGCCTGTACGGGACTTTGGCTATATTTGGTTTAAGGTTAAAATAATAGTGTTAGCTAATCTTAATCTAACTTAGTTAGCTTAATTTAAAATTTATGTTTAACAATAAACTTTGTTAATCTAAATTATTATTTTATTAGATTAGGTGGGTTAACGTTAGAAAAACAAAATTTATGATGATTAGTTGTGCTAACTTATTCGACTAATTTAGTAGGTTAACTTAATTTTGAATTAGAAAGGTTAAAACACTCTGATTATGTTAAGCTAATCCATCCTAACTCAGTGATATTTGACGAAATCCTAACCTACCTTTCTACCCAAACCAAACCGAATATACTTTGGGCTGTCGTTATTCAATTGTGCCAGTCCAGACTCCATTGGACCCGGCTTAGTTTGCCCACCCATCTCTCTGACTCTGTCCGGCCTCCAGTTGACACCCACGGCCCACGTTCCTCTTCTTCCTGGCTAAATCTAAATCGCCGTGGTTTTGGCTAAACTGTAACATGAAGCAAAATTTTATAATGGTAAAATAATTTCCCAAAATGCATGGTGGCTAACATTTTTTTAGAAAGATTATCTTATTTTATGCTAATAACTCATGGATAAAGTATATAAATATCCAACTTTCAAATTGATGTTTCTAGACGAGCAACTTGTCAGCATCAAACCCTTCAGCAATGAATATGATAGAATTTTTTTTTATCTTCCCTGCCAAATCTTTGCAATGATGTCATAATTGATCACATTAGCGGGAAGTAAGCTGATGATCTTCATTTATATATGGGACCTACGCTTCGTTAGTAGTGTTGTTAGTAGGAAGAAAATCAAAGGAGAATTTGCAGCAAACTTGTCTTGGTGTTGATCTTTGGCCTAGGAGTCACCGTCATCGTCTAGGTGAGTCGATCTAATTTAAAAAATCCAGCTAAGAACTTATAAAAAGAGAAAAAGGAAAAAAGCTACAAGAGATCTAAAATTAATTTTAGAAACTAATGGGCCTCTATCCACTCAACGCCGGCGAGAATGCCAGATAAGATGATGGCCTGGTAGGTTGCATTTTAGCAATTCTAAAATGTTGACTATAAATATAGACAAAAAAAAGAAAGGAATCTGAAACAAAAGCCCAATCCAAACAAGCCTACAAGACCTGCCCACTCCACAGATGGCCAAACACGCACTGCATCCAAGGCACCCCCAAAACCCTAAGATCCCCGCATCAAACGGCTCCGACTCCCCCCGCCTCCGATCCAACGGCCAGATTCCCCCTCACCGGACGTATAAAGGCCGCGCGCTCCCACAGTCCCACCCACTCCGCCTCCGCCGAAATCCCAAAGACGCCAAGCCCGGCAGCCGCCATGACGACGCGCTTCAAGAAGAACCGCAAGAAGCGCGGCCACGTCTCCGCGGGGCACGGCCGCATCGGCAAGCACCGGAAGCATCCCGGCGGGCGCGGAAACGCCGGTGGCATGCACCACCACCGCATCCTCTTCGACAAGTACCACCCGGGCTACTTCGGCAAGGTCGGCATGCGCTACTTCCACAGGCTCCGCAACAAGTTCCACTGCCCCGCCGTCAACGTCGAGCGCCTCTGGTCCATGGTGCCGGCCGACAAGGCCGCCGAGGCCGCCGGCAAGGCGCCCGTCCTGGACGTGACGCAATTTGGGTACACCAAGGTGCTGGGCAAGGGGGTGCTGCCGCCCGAGAGGCCCATCGTCGTCAAGGCCAAGCTCATCTCCAAGGTCGCCGAGAAGAAGATCAAGGCGGCCGGCGGCGCTGTCCTGCTCACCGCCTAGGTACGTGCGACGGACGGACGCAGGGAGAGGGAGTTGCTCCTCGTAATCTAAATCACTAGTTTCTTCATCCTTGTGTTAAAGACTTGATCTAGCTGTTATCCTTTTTGTTATGGTTGTTACTGTATGGCGTGGCTACTTGGATCTGTGGTGGATTATCAGGAATTTTCAATTGAATGATAATGAAAGTTCATATCAGATATTTCAGATATATATGCCCTGTGCTATGTTAACTATGTATCACGCTTCTTAATGATTCGTTGCATCTGAAATTGCAATATGGCATCTGCTCTCTGCATTGGAGACCAGTTTTCTGTTGTAGTCTTTTATGGTTTAGGTTTAGTGCGTTTCTTGCGAACGCACTGATGCTTGTTTAGAGTATGTTGTATTTGTAATTTCTGAGAAGTTACAAATGATGTGGAGTGGCGATCTAGTCTATTGTATTTTGATGCAATCGTTGCATGCAATTTCAGTTGAAATGTGTGACAACTTGTGTGCCGCACATCCAGATAGGCCTGGTTTGCCTTGTTTACTAGTACAGTTTTCACTTAGAAGCTACAAAAAGGGGTGTTGTAACCTAGGGTTTGTCATTGTGGCTGCGCGACAGTGCTGCTTTAGGGTTTGTTTAGCGCATAGCTATGTTTGGTTGTTCTGGAGCATTGGCTTCTGGCAGCTTGGGATTGCATGGGCTTTGAATGTTATGTGTTGCTTGATGAGCATGTATCTTGTGTTGCTGGGTAGCATGGTTGTCACGACGGAACTGGCCATCACGGCGAGTGAGGAGCAGCAGGACGCCATGGCGAATGTCATACGAGCGTATCATGCATATGGTCACCTCTCTCCCCCGTCTAAAGCCATGCTTGAACCCTCTCCCCTCAAACCTCCTCTCTCTCTCTCTCGTGTCTCTCATCTCTCTCCTGACCTCTCTCGCAGCAACTCCTCTCCTTGCCGCAGCCTCCCCTGTCCGCTGCCTCCTCCTTCCCTGATGCCCCCCCTAAGGCGCAACAAGTGGCCATGGCATCCGCCGTGACAAGCATACTAGGTAGTACACACAAGATTTTGCAATGAGGCGCAGTCGCTGTGGCAGCAACTCCTCTCCCTGCCGCAGCCTCCCCTATCCGCCGCCTCCTCCTTCCCGATGCCCCCTAAGGCGCAACAAGTGGCCATGGCATCCGCCGTGACAAGCATACTGGGTAGTACGCACAAGATTTTGCAATGAGGCACACTCGCTGTGGCATCACCATTGTAGATTTAGGCTGATGAGAATGTGATTGATGGTATTAAATTTCATTCAGACGCACTGAAATATGGTTTGCAGGTAATGTTTGTGTTGAACCAGTTGTATCAGGTACGCAGGATTATTCAGGTATGAACTTCAAAGATACATGTTGGGGTATGACTTGCGAGTATTTTTTTTTCTTCGAATGAACTTCAACAATACATGTTGTGATGTACCATATAGTATGCGTCGCTTATAGTCATCCCTTGCAGTACATATTCCAGTTGTGCATCTGCTGTGTATGTTTACCGGTAAATTTTGTGTTAGTTCCATGTTTATGCAAAAATACTTGTGCGATGCATCCAGTATTTTGATATGCTGTAGGGTGTTGCTGCTGTTGCAGTAGCTTATGAGCGAAGCGATTGCTTGATTTTTGCTTCTCAGTCCAGCTTCCCACAATGTTATTTTCCTGATAGTGGTGCTGATGCCTGTAGATGTCATTTTTTTCCCTGTAAAGTTTGGTAGTAACCTGCTACTAGCAAGAACAATTTGCAGTGCTGCAAGGCTTTCTAGCTGCTTAGCTATGGTACAATGTTTTGTGGGCAGTGCGGCAAATGGCAATTTGTGATGGCAGCCGATGTTTTGGGTAAGACTTACCGCGTGTGGTTGTCTTACTGTTTGACACTTGACAGTGTATGTTCGTTTGTGCCACATGATTCACTCAAGTATGATTTGTGGGTTACTTTGGAGCTCGGTCACATTTTGGCGAGCATGCGTGGTTGGTAAGGAACGGGAACGGATTGCTGGTTTGCCACACACGTCACTGACAGCCATGAAGTGAGTAGTATTTGATTTCGCAAGAGCTCCCTCGTGCCAGTGATTCAACTTTGTTGATTGCATTGGCATACCTCTAATACTTAAGAATACGAGTTGATAGTCGTTATTCGTTTTCTTTATAGAAAAATATCCCTTAAAATTAGATATAATTATCCGCAATGACATCCACCTACTCCTCTCTCATGAACCATCGCCCCCATCCTCAAAAAATTTGCAGCTGCTTTCATGATAATGATCAATACTGATAACTTCCATGATCTCCTCCTAAAGGTGAATGATGTGCTGCTCATAGAGATCGCATTTAGGTCAAGTATTGTCCTAAGGTTCCTACAGCGGATTCGATGACAGACATTTTCACGTCTTACCGGCAACATAGACCACGGTGACCCATGGTGATTAGGCAACAGCAAGCAGCAACTTGGCGAGGCAATGATGCTCGGGGCGCGAGAGGATGCCGCTATTGGTGAGGTGCTTAGACTATGCCATATTGTTTTTGTATTTGATAACATGTTATGCGCTCTCACATTTGTGTTGTACTCCCCTATTGTAATTAGATTGTGTACTATGTTTTTGGTTTATTCAGGAATTAGGGACTAGTAACAATTGTGCATTTGTTAATTCAATTTGACATATAATTCATTATAGGCTACTTTTGGTAGACATTTTGCAGTAAATTGGACCACATTTAGAAAGTTAAATGCCGCAAAGGAAAGCTTCATTCATAAAGTTCTTCCTCCTGTTAGAACAATCCCTAATTTCCATCAGTAGGGGAGAAGAAGATTGTCTACATGTTCGAGAGGTCCAAAGTCCAATGCATCCCTTAATGCTTTCATGTACATTGTTTAAACTTGCCATTTACTTTCCTACAACAAGGGTTATGTACTTATGTTATATATTTTGTATGACTCATATGATAACTGCACTAACATGCGTAACATTTGGTGCAAAATTTTATGTTCCGTTGCAACACACGGACACTTGGCTAGTTACTATATCAACTACCCTTAAATTAGGAGAATGAGAATGAAAAATCGGCCACTAGATCAACTTTAAATGGTATAGATTAAACTGGATTGTCTATCAGTCTATATCACTAGAACGTGGGAGGGCATAAGAGTAAGTTACTGTGCTAAGTTAATAACTCAGGGGATGTTTTGAGCCATCTATATTCAATCCAATAGCTCAGATTATAGTTCTCATTCTAGACTAGTTCTCATTTGATATGTTCTCAAGTATCAACCGGTGCATACCAATTTAGTTGCATTCTGAATTTCTGATAGATGTGGATTACACCTGTACTGATGCTTCCCGATAGACGTGGATTATAACTAGATTGGTGCTGAAAGCATTTAGTTTCAAACTTTCTATTAAGAAATGGTTTGGTCTTCGGTGCTTTTCTTATGGTTATGATTAGAAGTTCTACTTTATTATTTTGGCTCATGTGGTTATGATTTGAAGTGCTGGTTTAATGTTTTGTCATATCCCTGAAAATTCAAGTTGACCTAAAAATTCTCTGTATACGTATGCATAGAAGCGTTCTGCTTTAGGCTGACAAGTCATTTTCTCGTTTGACAGGTTCTCCCTCAGTTGGCGCGTACAAAATCCCGCTGCCCATGTCCATGGCTCCACCTGGCTCGATTCCTCTGCCGCCTGAGCAGGACACACTGTTGAGCCAGAACTACCAACTCCTACCCCTGTTGAAGCCACCGCCTCAAGTTGAGGAAACAGAAGGTGACAACGAGGGAGCCAAACCCGAACGTAAACCCTGCCAATCCTAATCCAATCTACTCTCAGAGCAAGTATAATAAGAGGCTGTTAGTAGGCTGTATGCTGAGGTGGAGGAGAGGGAGGAGGAGAGAGAAGAGAGGTGGGCTGTAAGTTTACAGCCAGCTGAAGCACAAGAACTAAGAAACTTTGTGAGAGGAAGGGGTGGGTCATACAGCCTTTAGCTTGCTGTAAACTACTATATGAATGAGCTGATAAGTAGGCTGTAAGTGTCCATACAGCCAGCTGAAGACTGTATTATTAGCCTTGCTCTCAGGATCAGAGGGGTAACGAGCAACAGTAGCCTCTGCAGCATACTCAGAGCCAGAGGGTTTCTTTCCAGCTCAATGCTGTGGCTGCCGCAGCTGCAAAACGTCCTCGAATGAATGACCCTGGAGCAATTGAACATGGGCTAACTGCTGGTCGCTGGCCAGTTCGTGGTACTCTTCCACATCCTGCAAATCTGCTGAACCATGCATTGGCCAACAAAAGCTTGCTGGGATTGTTCTTAGTGACCAGCTCCCTGCTATTTCACCACGAAAGCAGTGCTTTAGGTAAGGAACAGCTGTGCAAGAAGTGTATGTTGTACCTGTTCATTGCAGGTTAATTTCTTTCTCGCTATCATTGTTTTTTTAAATCTATGACACAGACAGTCGATATCCTGCCTCTTGGCTTTGATTCTAGTAAGCATACTATCTGGTTTGAAATGGCCAATTTTGCATTGTTAATTATAGAAAACCTTTCGATTGGCCGCAGAAAACTCCTCTTTGTCCGAAGTATTCTCCAATGAAAAAATTATGTGAATTTCTATGTTCCAAAGAGCCCCTCGCCGATTTGTCAAACAATAGCTACGATCATTTTGATTCAGGAAAGTGCAGTAGTAAGACACCATCACAACAATGCACGTAGCTTCAACCACCACACACACACACACTAGTCACACGTTAACGCTTAGACATGCAGGGAACATCAAGAATCAAGATACTGCCCAAGTTCAAGCAAATAAATTTCATTCAGATGCCAAATTTATTACAGCAAGGAAATCCATAATCCAGAACTCCCAAGTACTACATTTGGTGCACCATACATTCATGACTAGCTAGGCTTTCACCACACATACATGAGTGCTTTCATCCATGCTTCTACCAGGAAACTGAAGACTCGACTCAAGAAAATACCAATGCCCGTGAACCAAGGTCAATCAAAACCAATTTTATACGAACAGCAGCAGAGTCTCCAAACCCAAGGCAGCTCACACGATCAAGGGCCCAAACCTCAGTTCATTTCCATTGCTTTTCACTGCTACAAACCAGGTAGCAAAATTTATGCTTTAGTTACTCAAAAGTCCCTTTATTTAGTTAAACCTAGTTTAGGACCAGCAAAAGAGATTTAGTGAACTTCATTTCGGACATTCCTTAATAGCAGTCGCTACTAGGTTGGAGAAATTGTAAGTGCCTGGCAGTGGTTCACATGGCACTAGAATCTTCATCAGTAAGCGCAGAAGCTAAAGAAACACGAATTAAGCACTCAATGTATGGTTTGGAAAGCGTAAAGGCTAGCAAGGAGATACTCAGCACTCACGCAGGAAGACTCGCTGATCCAGCGAGGAGGAGGTTTTGCAGTGGGCATATGCAGCTGAGATCCGGCAGTCCCCTCCGAGCACGCAGCGAAGACGCTGCAGGTCTGGATGGGTGCAGCTGCGCTGCGCTGGTGCAGTCACCTTCAGGAGCGCAGCAGCGTGGACACGCCGGCATGGTACCACCGAGAAGTGCACATCATCAGCAGGGCGAGACAATGGCCGTCAGTAGGATGGGAAACGATAATGGATAATCCGTTTTATCTGATGTTTGTATATGAGAAAACATAAATATAGTAAGTAAAATGCGTATTCGAAAATATTCGTATTTGCATTCATATTCGAGAATATTCGTATTCGAGACTATTCGATTCGTATTCAATCAGTTTCTAGAACATGGGAAAAACCCGGATGAATGTTGTGATTCGAAATTTGAATTTAGATGGTTTGAAATCGGTAACCATTCCGATAACCGGTCAAAAAATAGTGAAAAAGGTTTTGTTTAGATCCGTGCAAACTAAAACCACTAGAAATTTGTTATCCTTGTTCTTGAGATTTGTTCAACCGCGTTCTTGAAGTTGAAGGAGGGTATTTGTATTATCATCCTATCGGAAGATCGGACCCCATCGCCTCAATTAAGTACATATTCGATTCGATTCAATTTTCTAGAACATGGGATGAATGTTGTGATTCGTTAGGACATTCAATTCGTAAAACCACTAGAAATTTGTTCGAATTGAAGGAGGATATTTGTATTCGAGAATATTTGAATTCGTATTCATTTTAAAATATGAATTCGTATTTATATTTAAGACTATTCGATTGTATCTAATCCGCTTTTATCTTTAGCCGTGGGGTGCTTGCAGTGGTGGCAAGCGGGCTCCTATGCCCTGCTGGCACATCCATGGGCACGCAATGTAGCTCTCTGATCAGGCAAGACCGCTGGATCAACACCGGCATGGGCGATGCACCAGGCACAGATGTGGTCAGAATGAGCGGCACGCACGGCCACGGCGGCATCAGCGCTCGTGGCCAGGGGTGGAAGCGGATCGGATATGATCGAATAATCTCAAATATGAATACGAATCCATATTTTGGAAACGAATTTGAATATTCTCAAATACGGATACAAATATTCTCGAATACGAATACGGATATTTTCAAATATGGATTTTCTCAGATACAAATATCGGATAAAACAGATTCCTAGCGGTTTTGCCGATTTTTCACCGGTTTTTGACCAATTACCGGTTTTAAACCGCCTAAATTCAAATTTTAAATCACAAAATTCGTACGGATTTTTCATGGATTCTAGAAACGGATCGAATAGTCTCAAATACGAACACAGATATAAATATTCTCGAATACAAATGCGAATACGAATGTTCTCAAATACGGATATGAATATTCTCAAATACAAATTTTACTTATAATATTCGTATTTTTTAAATACAAATATCGACTAAAATAAATTATCCGTTATTGTTTTCCCACCTTACCCGCGGCACACCAGGCGACCGCAAGTTCAGCGCGGGCGTGGGAACCCGTTCAGGCGGCACTGGGCACCGCCGAGCGACCAACCCAGGCTTGGCATGTAGGAAGTTTCTTTTTTCTGCTGTACCAGTAGTGGATCCATGCATGCCGGATGTCAAATTGGCAGTAGCTAGCTGTACTGCCTTGTCTTTTGCTCTCTTGTTGGGAGACTTTTGGACACGTCCAACAAATGAGGAGGCACTTAGCGGCATATTATATATGACGCGGATTTAGGGGTTTTCAAACTTTACTAGGGCCCCGAAATTTCCCATTTTTTGGGGAAATTTTTGGCCAATTTCAGCCGAAAATTACAAATCAAAATTTGAATTTTATTTGAAGTTCAAACGAAAAATGAAAAATGCAGGTTCAAGGGCTCAAGAACCTACAACTTGCTGCTCCGAGGCACACAGACCTCACCACCAATCTATACATACACATATGGAAGGTGTTAGAATTTCTTTTATGCTTGACAAAAAAAAAATGCAAAACCGAAAGTTTTTAATAGAAACCAAATTTTACTGGAGGGGACCGTAATTTCCAATTTTTAAGAAAACTGGACAATTTTTGGCCGATTTGGGAAACGGGATTTAGATAATCACTTCATGCGTACGCTATATGAATACCATCATAGGATTTACTTGGAATACGGGGAATTTTGCAGCTATTCACGCAAGAACAGCCCCGTTTTCTGCAAGATTCATGAAACAATCACGTGAATTTCCTACGTTCCAAGGAGACCCTCGCTCATCTGTCAAATAACACCAACAGGAGAATTTAGCCATTGATCGATATGATTCTTGTGTAAATTGCCGACGACCACCCACTCTGGATCTAAGCACATGATGCTCTTTGTGGTATGGTATGATATGGTATGGTATTGCTCTTAATTTGTGCATGCCCAACACGTTTAAACCAATAAAAACCTTACAAAAGTGGAGCGAAGAAAGAAGGAATGGAATGGTAGATCGACCTTAATTAATTTGTACAAAAATGGCCATCGCCAACTACACCGTCGATCGTCCAACGGCCGGACGTCTAGCTCCGGCGACCGGCCAGTCATGCATGCACACACAGGAACAGCTTTTTGCACGCGCGGCGGTGCATTCCATTCCATAGGCCGAGGTCCACAGCACGCCTGCCACGCCACCTCCTCCAGGTGATCGGTCGCCACCAAGTTCCGACGTACGGCCGTGATCAACACATCACATCGATCCTATCCATGTGTAGACCAGTTCCACGGGGTCAGCCGCTACGCCGGCCGCCACAGCGAGCAGAACGACACCGGCTGCCCCTTCCACCGCAGCGCCACCGCGCCGCCGCCTCCTGCCGCCGTCGACATCTCCCACCCGCCGTCGTACTTCCTTAGCAGCGACTTTGCCGACTCCACCGCCTCGTCCCCGAACTCCGCCTCCTCGAACCCCGCCTCCTCCATGCGCTCACGCCACCCTTCCCTCCTCTCCCCGGTCGAATCTGCCGCGACGGCCGTACCTGCCTCGGCCTCCAGCAGCCTCCTCTCCTCCCCGTCCCTCCCCTTGAACGCCGCGGACGTCGACTCCAGGAACCGCCACAGCAGCTCTAGCCTCGCCGCGAACTGACCTGCGGCGCTGCCGTCGCCACCGACGTCCAGCTCTGAGAGAACCACCAGCTCCGGGTTGAGCCCTCTGACCTTCCGAAGGATGTCTGTTCGCTCCTCGGCGGCGACGTGGCCGAGCCGGAACTGGAGGCAGACGACGAGCACCTCGCCGGGAGTGCAGAAGCCATGCACGGAGTCTAGGGAGGCCGTGGGGCCGATGTCGAGCTCGAGGTTGATGGACTTGGCGTACCGGAGGAGGTGTGGCGAGAAGTCGTACCCCGGAGGCGACGCCGAGAAGGGCGCCGTCGGGGTGACCGTGGGGCCCGCGACGGTGAGCCGGACGGAGGGCGAGGCGCGCCCGCCGGGCAGGCGGGTGAGGGACTCCAGCAGCGTCGGCCACTGCACGCCGTGCGAGACGCCGAGATCGACGACGTGGAGAGTCCGGGGCGCCGCGGCGCCCCCGCGCGTCGAGGCCTGGGCGATGGCGGCGTTGGCTAGCGCGTTGGGGAGCGCGAACCACGGGCTGACCTCGTGGAACTTGATGAGGGACGCGCGGAACAGCCGCGCCTCAGCGCTCGCGAACGCCGGCGTCGGGCACTCGCAGGCCGGCACCCGCACGGCAGCGGCGGCGGCGGGTCCCACCGCGGCAGGGAGTCTACGGCTGAGCGCGCTCAGCCCGTGCGCTGCCAGGCGGTGGTTGGCGTCGCCGGAGAAGGACGCGAGCTCGCCGAGCACGTAGAACAGGTGCTGCACGCGCGACAGGTTGCCCGCCTCGACGGCGACGGCGCACGGGTTCAGCAGCTGCTCCGCCCACCTCGTGTCACGGTCGGAGCCTGCTCCGCCGCCCTTGGTGCCGCCCTTCTTGCCGCCACCACCTACCCTGTCCTGCTCGGCGCGGCGGCGCTGGTTGCTGCTGCTATGGCCGCCGGACGCCCTGTGAGCCGGGGACTTGCGCTTCTTGCACGACGGCTCCGACGGCGACGACACCGCCGGCGACGCAATGCTGGAGGAGGCGTGAGCAAGGGGCGAACGGGTCGCCGGTGGTGCCGGAGGCGACAGCGTCTGCGCCACGACGCTCCCAATGTCATCTTGCTGCGCCGGCCCGGACGGAGTAGACCACCAGCCATAGCTGCCGCCGAGATCCACGTCGGTTGAGAGGAAGGAGATGGAGTCCTCGAGCCAGTCCAGGCCGTTGTTGCTCGTGGTGGGGGTGAGCTCCTGGTGCTCCTGCTCATGGTAATTCATGGCCTTCAACTTCATGCATGCAAGCTCGCAAGAATTGCTCAGAGTGCAAGCATATGAATGGGATGCAAAGGCAGAGCTGTACTTGTGGGAGCTTGTGTTCTTGGCACTGGATTGACTTGATTTTAATTGCTTCTTAATTTTGCCTTGGGTTATTGGTGACTAATTTAGGGTTTGATGGATGGATTGGAGGAGGGGCAGGACCAGGCATCAAGGTGGATTTTGTTTATGTCTTAGGGTTATTTTAGCGTTCTGCCCTCGTGGAACTGACATATTCCCTGCATCTTCGGTTGCATACGGCTCCCATACAAATTCATTAGTGTATTTCTAGAGATTCTACCTTTTTTTTAGGATTAACAAAGGGACCATGGAATTCTTTTCTTAACATAGGGTGGGTTCTTTGCGCTTTTAGCTTATAGTTTTGAATTTTGACTGTTCGCAAGAGAGAGTACTCAGAGGGAAACAATTACAAACGATTTTTATCGGTATAACTAAACTCAGTACAATGTCTACTATAATCTACCTGTAAACCATACCTTGAAAAGACACACCGTGTAAAAGCTAATTACTGTAGTAAGAAGTGATAAGGAAAAGCCAAAAAGAACCCAGCCATACTAATACTGAGCTAGCCTAGATGAATTGATGTAGTTTTCTATATATATTTTTGAAAATACATGAATTGAAATAATTAAACTCAAACTTCATGTGCTTCTGAATTATTCTGGCCAAGCCTTGCTCCGATGATAAAGAGTGAATCATAATGTAACAATATATAGAGGACCATGGGTGAAATTTCTTGAATATATATTTTAACAATTCATTTGAGAGACCATGTGCAAGGTCTAATATATGTTTGTGATGAACAATTAGTATTTTGGTTAAGTTGAATTTGAATTTTGTAATAGTTTTACAAAATTCATATTTCAAATTGTGCTGGCATGGTTTAGGCGGTCTGACTAACATAGGACGGGCGATCAGATCGACCATGGGTCTTTGGAAAATTGAACACCAAACACTTGTGTAGTCTTGTTTGAGGATGAGTTTACATAGTGCCACTAGAATTGGAAACTGAAGTTGAAATTATATAGAGTTTAACTGAAATTCTAGATATGATCTTTCTAGTGTAGTTAAGTGGCCAGGCCGACTAGTGGCTAGCAATCTGACCAACAAGGTGTCGACGGTCAAACTGGCTCTAGCAGTCAGACCGGCCTGGTAATGAAGGTCAGATTAGCTATTGGCGAATTGGTTGGGTCGATCAATGGTGATTGAGTGTGTGCATGATATGGGTGCCCTGAGTTTGTTGTGTTGCATTGCATCATGCATGGTTTTGACTAACGTGAGTAAGTGCATAGAACTTATGCTTGAGATGGTTGCTAAGTCTTTGGATGTGTAGATGGCTTGGAGAACGTTAGTGGTCGACGACAATAGACTAGGACTAGGTCGAGGAGCTGAGGTCCGAGTGGTCGTATAAGTCCAAGTGAGGCTACGTGATTCAAACGGGAAGCACAACGAAGACAAGGATCATGAGAGACAAGTTGGTGCATGCGATGCACCAAGTAATAAAGCCGATACACATAGAGACAGTTAGGGGGAGTTCGAATGCGTGAAGACGTGGTGGTTAGTCATAAGGCACTACAGGTTGCATGTTAAAGCATGTGGAGATGCTTTGAGGTGAAGATTAAGACGGAGTCAAGAGAAGGTGCCCGAAAGCTTCATCGAGGGTATTTTAGTAGTTGGTCAAATACTAGTTTGGTACCTTGATCAAAACCGTAGCGTGGAGAAGTGCAAAGAAGAAGTTTAGGTTAAGGAGAGCTGAAATTGACAAGTGGACCAATCGCTAAAGAGTTAGCAAGTTGAGTCTTGTAAATGCTTTGAGAAGCGTGTGTGAGTGTGTAAAACCCGTGTTAGTGGGGTTCACAGGTTTCCTCAGTAAGCTTAATGGGTTTGATCCATTAATTGTATTAATTAGGGATGACAATGGGTCCCCATTCCTTGTTCCCTGGCGGGGAATTCCCCTGTTAGGGGGCGAGGATTGGGATATTTCTTCCCCCATGAAGAAAAGCAGCAAACAAATTCATTCTCCATCGGGGTTGGTGGGGACGGGGACATTCCCCTACCCCCCATACCTATTCCCCATTGGGGACCCAAATAATTTGTAGGACCGGACAAGCAACAGAGGGGGGTGAATGGTACCTGCAAGTTCTCTCCAAGTATTCACTTAACCCTTTCCTTCGATAGCTATTGAGTTATGAAGACTAAAGTTGAAAGCTCACTCGAAAGACCAGAACAACAGAGGAAACACAACAGAGAACTAACTGTGGTCAGAGACTAGCAAAGTGGTCGAAATATGACAACGTGGTCGAAAGCAGACAACATGGTCATAAACTCAACAACGTGGTCGAGAACAGACAACGTGGTTGTATACTTGACAATGTGGTTGGAAATCGGCTATCGAACAGAAGTCACTATAGTCGATAACCACCGAGACCAGAAACAACAAGATCAAAAATGGTTGTGGTCGTAGTCGTAGACAACGTGATCGAATACCAACACGTGGTCGAACAATCAATGTTATCGTAACCAATCGGTACCGTGGTCGTAACCAACATGGTTGTAAGTCAACAAGTGGTCGAACAACCAACATGGTTGAAACCGAGGAGTGGTCGAATAACCAACGTGGTCGGAACCACTCTGCAACCAAAAAGATCAGCGTGGTTGAAATCAGTGCGATGTAGTCTGGAACTTGACCATGGTCGAAACCAACGTAATCGTAAATCCGATCAACATTCTAGACTAAGCTGCACCGACTACGCCTGCCTCAGTTCAGATTCAACAAAAGAAGCAAAGGACCGACAGATCTGAACGTGGTAAAAAAATGAACGTGGTCGCAACTCTCTTGATAGAACAGAGGGAGGTCAGTGAGGCAGATGACATCAAGACCAAGATCAACTGGTCATGATAATTTGAACAAAGTAAGAATAAGATCTCAGGAGCCTGCACTGAACTTTAATTGAAAACTTAGCAAATAAATAGAGATCTTTCTATGAATTCACCAAAAACGCTTAAAACAGAGACTGAGAGGATAGAAATACACACAGACCTTGCTCATGGGAATAGAATAGCCAAGATGACTTTAAGCATGATTCCCGACATGTAGCAAGTTAGATCAGAAGCAAGAATGTTTTCTTGGAACAAGAAAGACATAATACAATCAAAGAACAAAGAAGAACCAAGAAAACAGAGGAACAAAACTAAACCAACTCAAAGCCATTCAGATAACAATACTCAAGTAGTAGATCGATAAACGATGTATTGCTATGAGGAATGAGTCTACAGCTACTCCATCCTGGAGGACCAAGAGCACAAGCGCTCCACACAAAACCCTAACCCTAAAAAGAACTTACTCAAGAGAGACCAGAGAGATACCTAAAAACCGCACAGGGATGGGTAGCCCTTCATCTCCTTTTATAGGCTCTCCAGTCTGGGGATTACCCGTTAACCCCTACTGTTGGACCGAAATGGCGACAGAGGGGGGGGGGTGAATGGCGCTCTCAAAAATTAAATTCGCCCCTCAAGAATCCACACTTATGCTTCTTCTCCAATAGCTATGGAAGCTATGAAGAAGATAGGCACTACTGGAAGTCACAGCAACAAGGATAAAACAGATCCAAAAAGAAGCAGTCAAGAAAAAATAATTTCAGAGCAAGTCTGATTGCAAGCGGTAGTACCGCTGGGACGAGCGGTAGTACCGCTGAGCCGAGCGGTAGTACCATTGGCGTACCGCTAAGCCAAGCGTAGTACGATGAGCGTAGTACTCTCGGAAGCGGTAGTACCGCACGAAGAATTTCAGCAAACATAATTTTCAAAAATCTGAGAAATTCGCAAGGATTCTTGGATTCTTGGCTTAGGAAACTTTGAGGACAGCTAGGAAGCATTCCCAGAAGAATAAGCCAAGAGCCAATTTCGAGAAACCACTCCAAGAAACAAGAATTTCAGATTTGGGTAAAAATCTGAAATCTTACAAGAACTGAGCCAAAAAACCAAATTACTCCTCAACCTTTGATCCTTTGGCCATGAAATTTTGAGGATAGCTAATTAATAGCCTCTGGACTCTCCATGCCAAATTTCAAGCCACCTCGCAAAGGGAAACAAGAACAGCACCAAAACCCTAGAAAGGCAAAACATGAACAGGGGAGGCTCAAAAACGAAATCTGAAATTAGAGATGAGTTTTTGGGATTTTAACTGATCAAATGATCTTGAGGCACTATCCCAACATAGAACAACCCATTTTGCCACTCCCGAGCAACAACCAACAAGAAACGCAAAAGATCAAGAATCACCCAAAAAGAAGAACGAAGGAAGAATAGAGAGCACGGGAGAAAACTTCAGATTTCCATTCATTGAACCAAAAGGAATACAGAGGAGTTCCGATACGCATGGACATTAGAACAAAGAAGATTACATGCACACCACTCCAATCTCTCCCTCTCCCCAAGCCAAGAACTCATCTACCCTCTACATGCTTGGAGGAGACACAACACACAGGGAGGGGAGATGAACGAGGGAACACCTTCTGCCCTTCTCAACCACTAAAGAGCAAAGTGAAAACCACCTCTCAAAGCCTCTTTTGACTCTACCAAATCTAACTCTCTCCCAAAGCCATGGGGAGGCATGCAGCCCCCTCCACCTATTTATAGCGCTTGGCTAACGGGTCTCCACCCCGTTACGCCCGCTAAATCCGACGGAGCCCGCTCCCACTTGTGCAGCCTTGCGAATTTACCGATTCGCCCCTCGTGCACCTTCCGGGAAGCTTCCACGCTCCTTGTCGTCCACGACTCGCAACCACATCGAATCTCCGCCGTCTTCGACACATCCGACCGTTCTGACCTCGACACCTCCCTGTGTCTAGTCCGGTCACCTCGTGTCTCACCACGACTCGGCCTCGACGTCCTGCAGTCACAAAGACAAGAAACACGTCACATAGCACCGCTCGATACATGAAAGCATAAATAGCATAAGCACATCATACTTACTCATGACGAAGTCCAAACCTGTCGAATCATCGGAATATGCAACCTAATCCCATACGACCAAGTTTGGCCGAGTTCGACCGAGCCCGTTGCACCACACAACGACATGGTCCAACCACACAATCCAAACTCGACTATCCTAAACCTTTGTCAATTACTCATCATTCACATGGAGTCATGACCACATGGTCTCTTACCTACCTACCACCGGGTTTTCTTACGCACACTTCTCAAAGCTTACATCCACCCGTTAGCACATACAGGACAAAAACTCTTTAACAGAACTGCCTCCTTTTCTAGTCTTAAGCAATTTACTAAAATACCCCTCTACCACATTCCTGGAAGCTTCCTATTTTCTTGCTATGTACACTTGCAACCACCTTGCAAGCCTCAGTCACCTTTGGCATCTCCCTGACCGTTCTGGACCTCAACACTTCCCTGTGTCTAGTACCGATCCTTCCACGCCTCACCATGACCTAGCTCCAAAGTCCTGCGACCATCACTAACAAGCAAAGCATCACATAGTACTGCACTATAAACGAAGTTCGTGAATTCAGCAAACCAACTGGTCTAATGCAAATTACGACTACTCTGATGCACAAGACAGAAGTACTCGTAGCTCATAAAGTCCTACCAGTAGTATACGACTACTCAGCAAGTCGTTACAACCATCACAATATTGCTACGACCATGTAGTAGATGCTACGACCATCGCTCACAGTAGCTACGACTTTAACACACCTGGTCACTATGACTTACGATCGCACAGTCAGAGCGTTACGACCATCGATCACGACCAGACAGAGTTATGACTATCGACAACGGTCAGACAGAGCTACGACTATCGACCACGGCTAGGCAAAGCTATGGCTATCGACAACGGCCAGACAGAGCTACGACTATCAACCATGGCCAGGCAAAGCTACGACTATCGACCACAAGTTGTAAAATCAACCGCGGACCATCAAGTCGTAAAATCGACTGCCAACCACTAAGTCATAAAATCAACTTCTGCCAACCACCAAGTTGTAAAATCGACTGTCGACCATCAAGTCGTAAAATCGACTGTCGACCACCAAGTTGTAAAATCCATTGTCGACCACATGGTCATAAATACCACTGCTGACCAAGTCGTAAACCTCAAAAACCAAACTCAATCTCTCTAAACCAAGGGTCAATTACTCATCACAAATATGGGGTGACCTCCACATGGTTTCACATAATTGTATATCATACCATGTATCTCATATGATACCTATTGTGGCTACAGACCAAATAGTAGAGAGGGGGACTAGGAGAGGAGAGCCAACAGAGAGACCATATGTGGGAAAATGAGTGTTCCCCCTCCCTCATGCCCTTCTTGGGGGTTTATACACATGAGTGGGGTAGGATGAGAAATTACCATCCTACCCCCATAATAATTACATAAGGTAGGGATATATTGGTACGTACCCTTATACTATTGGACCTATTACCCCTACGACAGGACTCCCTCAACAGCAAGCGCGGAGGTCCTGATGGGCGAGCTGACATGACTACCATCCCAGCCCTCCGTCACCCAATAGCAAGCGTGAGGGTGCCGACTAGTGAGCCGATGCAACTGGTAGCTCGCAGCCCCTAGAAGAGGGTTCACTGATCATACTGCAACTGCAAAGTTCACCAACAGATCATGGAAGCGGAGCAGGGGTGATGCTGTCCCTCTGAGACGATGCCTACGAGGAGATCGGTGAAGTCTCACACTGAAGCCAGCCCGTCCCACTGAGGTGATGTGTACGAGGTAGGCAGTAAAGTCATGCCGTCCTGTCAAAGCGATGCCTCCAAGCCGGGTGGTGACGTCGTGCCACCCCGCTGGAGTGATGCGTCCAAGCTGGGTGGCAAATTCTCGACCGTGAGTTGGTCGAACGAAACATCTATGACCATGAGGTGGCTAGACAAAGTGACGACTACAAGGCAGTCAGACGAGATCTCTACCATGATGTGGTTGGACAAAACTATGATCGCAAGGCAGCCGGACAAAACTATGACCGCGAGGCGGTTAGACGAAGGGACAACCACCAAGTGGCTAGGCCAAGTCACGACCACGATGTGGTCATAAGAAGTCATGACAGCGAGGTAGTCGGACAAAATCATGACCACGGACATGGTCGGATGAAGTCATGACTACGGGGTGGTTGGACAGTTGCCAATGAAGGAAGTGGCCAGATGAAGTCCTTGAAACACACGCTCCATCCCCCACCATCTGGACTGGTGTCGATGAAGCAGCCCCACGATAGTCATGCATGGTCTCCGTGTGAAGATCGTGCGAAGAAGTCAGAGACGGGTGCTCCATCGTGCATGCTCCCCACAACCACGAGGTGATCAGACGAAGTCTCGGCTGTGAGGCGGTCAGATGAGGTATCGATCACGATGTGGTCAGACGAAGTCACGACCACGAGACGGTCGGAGATCATGAGAAGTCCAGCGAAGACCATGTGTAGCTTTGTGGAGGCCACGCAAAGTCCGTCAGAGACGGCATACACGCGGGCTCGGCGGAGTCAGTGCAAAGTCCTGCAAAGGTCATGCGTAGTCTCTGCACAGAGATCATGCGAAGACCTCAGCATAGATCTTGCGAAGTCTTTGGCGAAGAAGTTAGAGGAGGGTGTGTAATACCCCAATTTTGCAACAAGTAAATAAAAGAGCGAAGTTTGCCGTCAGACCCATCGACTTTTAGAGTGTCGATTTAGTGTCGCGCGTAGAGGTTCCCAGACCATCCCAGGACGGTCGGCACCATCTAGAGAGCCGTATAATTAGTGCTCTCAGAGGTTCCCGGACCGCCTAGGAACGATCGGCACCATCTCGCGTTTGGTGTTCATCATCGGCAAATCCTTACCTTCTTTACCGTCTTACAGCTGCGGTAGAAACCCCAAAATGCCCCGAGTAGTCAATTGTATGGGAAAGGAAGGGAAGGGCATGCTGGTCTTTTCACAAATGCAAGGCGACCAACCTGCCCTTATAAAGCCGCGCATCGTAGCAAGCCCCATCTTCTCACCTCATTGCTCGGTGAGGATAAGAACAAAGCCGTGAGAAGCAACTTTGCCAAGGCCGAGAGCCACTCTAGAGCACAAGTCGTCCACTCCCCAAAGTCTACCACAGAAAGAGAGAGAGGAACCCGAGAGGAGGAGCAAGGAGCAGCCGGCCATGACGACAAGAGGAAGGCGGGAGCAAGGGCATCGACGTTAAGACGACGCCATCGACAGCAACTCGGAGAAGTCCACAACCGCTGGGAACCCCGACCTTCGTCAATAGCCACTTCTCTTTACGGCGGTACACCAGCGAGTTCCTCTACTTTACTCTAGCTCACGCCTCGGTAAAGAACAAATGGAAGGAGGAATGATAGGGCGAGCGGCGCTTGCGGCCATGGGTATAAACATGGTCGGTCGGGCTGCAAGCTGGCGGTGAACCGAGGGGGTAGAGTGGCGTAGGGGGCGGCGGCGGCGGTGCCAGCGTTCCACCACCGCGCGCGGGAGGCGATGCTGCGAGGCGGCGGATCGACTCGGTCGGCCGGCTCGAGGCGCCACCGGCGCCAGTGCCTGGGCCGAGACCCTCACGCCGCAAGCCACCGGGAGAAAGTAAGAGGAGGGGCGGTAGTGAGGGCCACCGACGGTGAGGGAGGCCGGCGCCGAGCTGGCCGTGGCCGCCGCGCCGCCCGAGCAAGACCGGTGAGGAGAGGAGAAGGCGGAGGCGGGGCGGCAGCGAGCCGTCAGCGCCGCCGGAGGGGCATCCGCACGCGAGGCCGAGCCGCGAGAGAGAGGTGGAGGAGGAGAGGTAGGGGCGGCCAGGGGCGCGGCGATGGGGCTGGCCGCGCGCCCGCCGCGCCCCGGCGAGACCGGCGAGAGGAGGAATGCCACTCGGCGGTTGGGGTATGAGAGAGAGATATTTGGGGAGAAAGGAGGAGGCCCATTCGGTTGGAATGGGAATGAGGAGCGGAGGCTTGGAGAAGAGGAGTCGGGGCCATTCGGCCAAACTGGATAAGAAAGGAAGGAAAAAAAGAGAAAGAAAAGGAAGAAAAAGAAAAGAAAAGAGGAGAAAAAGAAAAGAAAAAGGGGTTTGGCACTGCAGTCGGGACCTTGACCCGTACATTCTACGCTCGAGTCAGTCGGTAGCGTAGGATCGTTGATATTCATTTAAGCTCTGGATTTTGTTTTGCTTGGTTGAGTCGGGGTGACATGTGCGCGGTGGAGTTCGAGTCGGGCGATCACGCGTCATCCCGAGGCTAACCGAGCAAGTGCGTTACAAAGCGGTGAATCGGGTAGTGATTTGGTTAAAATTGAATAATGATGCCTTTGTTTACCGTGTTGAGGTAAGTTAAATATTCCCGAATGATGCCTTGCTTACCATGTTGGGGTAAGTTGATTATACTTGAAATGCCCTCTCGAGAAATGCTGCATGGTAAATCTTTGAGACATGCCATGTTGATATGCGTGTCGGAGAACTGCATTGCATGCATGTCATGAAAAGAGATGGCATTGGTCCACGTTGAGTGGGCGCTCCACGGAGTGGAGTTGAGGTCCCCGTATGATAGTTCACAGACTCTGAGGTCCCGTGTAAACAGGGCGGGCTTGAGGTCCCGCATGAAATAGGGCGGGCTTGGGTGAGCATCGGCGGTGCACACTCTGCTATACCGGTATAGGCTAAAGAGTTGAGATAGAAGTGCATGAGCATGTGCATGGGCAAATGCATGACGATCGGTTGATGAGAACCGAAAGAGATAAGAGAAATGTGCATATGCATGATGAATCGTTCATCAGAACGTAGAGTGGTTAAATGGAAATGTGGTTAATGAATGAACCTGTTAATTTGCTGTTTTGCTCTGTACTTGCTGAGTCGGTGGACTCAGCCTTGCTTTGTTGATGTTTTTTTAGGTGACCATTGAGGACGACATGCACGGGCGGGAGTAGCACATGGATAACTGGCACGAACCCGCAGCACTCTTGTATCACTTTTGTCAATGTACTTTAGCTTCATCTAGGCTAGAGTAACTACTAAAAATGCTATGATATAGCTGAACGCAGCTCAATAAATAAATTTAGTGCTGGTTTAAATTCTTCTGGTATTGTTGTAAGGGTAAGAGTTGCAAAGGTAGTAGCATCTTGGCCCAGAGAGTGGGCGGGGTGTTACAGTTGGTATCAGAGCGGGCGTTAGGTCCGTGGTAAAGAAATTTGATAACTTAGTTTAATTATTCAACTAAAATTTGATTTAGGCCTAATAACTAAATTAAAACTTGACACACTGGTGCACCATAGGATGGGGAATGGGTCTTACATTGTATTTACGCTTTCGTAGCCTGGATGTTGATCTGTGCTGTTGAAATGGATGGTTGTGGACTAGCTGTGTGATTGGCTATCTGTCTTCAATAGAGATGCCGAGAGCTAGAGGACACGGACGTGTGCACAGTAGGATGGAATTTGGTCAAGCATTGCATGTTCGCTTCTGTTAGTTGATTTGCACTGCTTGATGTTGATTCTTGTGCGTTGATAGCAAGCATTGGAACTTGTTATTTGTGTGTCCTACGGGACTTTGCCGTGATTGTGTCGTGTACCGATGCAATAGAGATGGAGACCGTGGCCACTGGAGAGGCCTGGTCATGTTGCCAATTGTGGCATTGAGGTAGTGATGTTTTGCTTCAGTTTCGGGAAGTTGGTTCCCTTTGGTCAGCAACTCGTTGAGTTGTTTGATAAATACCCGATAGTGGGGAGTGTTCCATGCAAGTCTGGTATTCGGGAAAATTTTGATTATATGAATGATTGGAGTAACTTGCATGATGAGACCAATATTTTAGAGAAGGCATTATCCAATAGTGGTTGAGGTGTTGGATTAGGCATATGTGGGATATGCTGGTTAGAGTAACAAGTCGGTAGGATATGGTATTCTAAATGGTGAGAACCTAAGACAGTAATTAACTTTAGTTATGGTTGTGGGATCAAAGTTGCTTTGAATCCAATGAGGATTTTGTAGTAACATGAGAAGTAGCGGTGAAAAGCATATCCATTTCTGTCTAATAGTTGGATTTGAATTGTTGGTGAACCAGTTGGTGATTACAGTTGCTTAGACTGTTGAGCCACATCAAATGACTGATTGTACTTTGGCCCCAAACCATGAACCTAGCTAGGCGAGTGGGTCTTGCTAATAAGGGGTGTGTTAATCTATTGTCTTGGTCGAAAATCCCACATCTGGAGTTGATCCTTTCAATTGATAATAGGCGAAGGATTATAAAACTAAGTTCGCCAACCCCGCACCATGATTGATTATTTAATCATGATTGATGTTTTGGAAAGGTTTTAATAGTTATGATTTTATAACTCTATTGGAATTCGTTGGGAGGACTAGAATAGGGATCTTGACGTCGGATAGTCTCCCAGCTAAATTGAATGGAGAAGAATTGTTGTGAGACTTAAATTCTGAGGGATGAAGTTAAGGACATTTTAGTGAGATTTGGTGGCAATATTTAAGCATGAGTTGGTGGAGCTGCCACTGCATTTTGTAAGGAATCATGTGCACGCCTACGGAAATAGGACAGACGGATTCAATACTTAAAAGCAATTGTGGTTTGTGAAAGTGCATACGATGTGTGCTAAAATCGGGGTGATTGATCATCCTTAAAGTCGAGCTGGTAGAGATTAGTTAGCGCCTTGGAATTAGGTGCCCGTGGGATTATTTATTGATGGTGGATCTTTTGATCAAAGAGCCTTGACCACATCTGGTGGTATGCGCGCTTGATAGATGTTATGATTGTGTTGTTTTGTGCAGTAAGGTGGTAGTGTTTGATGAACTAAAGGGTAAATATGGAAGAATAAAGTATCCGGTGAGCCGTGGAAAGGTTCAAAATGGGATACTAAAAGACAATGACTTATGTATTAGCAAATTGATATTTGCTAATCTGTGTAAGTAGTACAAGAGGTACTGGCTTGTTGTGGTTGTGGGGAGGAGAATGTTAATTGGTTTCTTTGTTGGTATTTGGAAGAAACACTGTGTGTTTTGTCATGCATTATCATTTGGGGTTCATGACTTCGAAGGAGGTCATGTTTAGTTCTAGTAATGATGAATGCTTGGAGGTGCGGTAGGAGATCCGCATGACTCACAGATTGATTTATGTGCATGTGTCGTGAGTGCTACCCGACTTTCCTCACTTCTGCATATGAGATTTCCCGGACGAGTGGTCCGTGGCGCTCCCGAACGCGTAAGTTTCGGGCGTACCTAGGAATGAAGTCCTAGGCGTACTCAGGAATGAGTCCTGAGCGTTTCCTGAACATGTAATTTCAGTTGTCTTGAGTTGAGAGTCTAAAGTGGGCCCGGGCGCGTCAACTAGGGTAAAGTAATATTTGGATTTTGTTGCATCTCTCCGTTTTCTTGGTGTTATTTGCCCAATGTGTTTGTTGTGATGTGATGCTATGGCCAGGGAGAATGGTTCTCCTGTCTAGGCGTTGCATCATTGAAAGAGTGAATCCCGTGTTGGGGGAGTTTTGTAGTTGTTTTGGGGGAGTGAGTGATGAACTCATTCTCAAGTCCTGTTTTGTTGGAGAATGAAAGTTGTTGGGATTTCGTTTTGTTTTCTGGATGTTTAAATTTGGTAGACTTCTTAGCTTTGGAGGGTTGCTGAAGGATTAGAATCCCTTACTCTTGAAACGAGTGTTAAATTCATAACATAAAGGTCTATTAGGGCAGACCTAAAGTGAAATGGTTGATATGTTGGTAATAGGGTGATAATAAAGATTTGTGTGGCTAATAGAGTTTTGAGTTGATCTTGTGCCATAATCCTGGTGGGAAATTGATTAGGGATAAAATTGGCCTTAAAGGCGAAACCAATGGTCGATTGTGTCTTCGCAACTAATAGCGTTTATGGGAAGTAATGGTGACTGATGTCACATATAAGCTGTTAAAGCATGGGTAGCGATGAGAGTATGAGATTTTGGTAAAAGAGCTTCCCTGACTTATGTTTTGGGGTAACCATCACTAGGTGTATGATGTGTTTTATCCACCATGTTTGGTGATCATTATTTAAGGAAGTAGTTAGAGGAATAATCCATTCCATGAGTTAAAGTCGACCATAGATGGGATTAATCGTAAGACCAATAGAGTGTGAACTGCAACCCTAGAAATAAGGGTACTGAAGGGATTGAACTGATGGGAACAAATACAATTTTAATGGGGTATGAGAAACTGTTTGTCGACAAATGTGTCGTCGGTAAAGGGGATTTTGCTTAGGTAGTATACTGAAGCTTCCCCAGATTTATGGGAACGTTGCCCTAAGATTGAATTGGCCATGTAGCTCATAATGGGCGATGGAAGAATGAATTGTTGTATAGCCATCTAATGAGTAATTGGAATGTTGTGATATCACGAAGTATGGGAATCTAGTATTCGTGCTAAGAGAGTTAGTGAGAACTGTCTTTGCGGGTTTAGTCACATGGATGTGTGATCGATACGGATTTTAAGGGACACGAAGTAAAATATCTCTTGTGCTATCGACTGAAGTGATTGATCGATAATCAAAGTATTATTTGGGTTCCCCTGATTTGGGAATTCGTTCATGACCACTTTGAGGGATAGTGGATTTAAGTGGAAAGTTACGGTATTTCCGCGATTTACTTGTGGTCTACGTGATTTTGGCTAAGGCGTTATCCTTATGCCTAAAAGAATATACCTTCTTTTCTTGGAAGAGAAAAGACTGATTTGGGGAATAGAAATATTTCGCATGGTATATGCGGCGTAAAGTTGTTTGGTAGGATGAGGATTGATTTCCTGTCCAGTTTTCACTCTGAGTAGACTTATTGTGATGAAATGGTTCCCTATGAGGAAACGAATTCCCTTCTGTTTTGAGAGAAGGGTTGATGTTTGTAGATGAATGAGTTGATTCTATGAATGTTGCGTGATACTTCTCTTGTAAAAGAGAAGAGCTCTCCTTGTTGCAAATAAGAGTAGCCTTGTCTCTTTTGTGCAAGCAACGAGGGTGTTTTTCCTGAAGGATTAGAGGTTTTCTTATGCCGAGGCATGAGATTTGAGTCTTTGCACGGAGTGCACAATGTGTTCATGTGTTAATATTGAGAAAGTACTGGAGAGATCCAGAGCATGAGAATGTGTTAGGACCGGTGTCCATAGAGCAAGACCTCACCTTCGAGTCCCGTCCAGTTCGGATTCTGGAGGAATCAGAAAATGTGTTGAGGCATAAAAAGATAAAATATGTTAAAGCGCTTTGGGCTCATCAGACTGAGCGAGAAGCGACATGGGAGTTGGAGTCTCGCATGCATGAGAAGTACCCGGACTTGTTCTCCATGGGTACGAGTTAATGTTATGTTATGTGCAGTTTACTACGTTTTGTTCATTCGTGCATATTGTTGAATGCCAGAATTCGGGGACGAATTCTGTTAAGGGGGGTAGAATGTAATACCCCAATTTTGCAACAAGTAAATAAAAGAGCGAAGTTTGCCGTCAGACCCATCGACTTTTAGAGTGTCGATTTAGTGTCGCGCGTAGAGGTTCCCAGACCATCCCAGGACGGTCGGCACCATCTAGAGAGCCGTATAATTAGTGCTCTCGAGGTTCGGACCGCCTAAGGCGATCGGCACCATCTCGCGTTTGGTGTTCATCATCGGCAAATCCTTACCTTCTTTACCGTCTTACATTGCAGTAGAAACCCCAAAATGCCCCGAGTAGTCAATTGTATGGGAAAGGAAGGGAAGGGCATCTTTGGTCTTTTCACAAATGCAAGGCGACCAACCTGCCCTTATAAAGCCAGCGCATCGTAGCAAGCCCCATCTTCTCACCTCATTGCTCGGTGAGGATAAGAACAAAGCCGATGAAAGCCTTGCCAAGGCGAGAGCCACTCTAGAGCACAAGTCGTCCACTCCCCAAAGTCTACCACGAGAAAGAGGAGAGGAAACCGAAGAGGAGGAGCAAGGAGCAGCCGGCCATGACGACAAGAGGAAGGCGGGAGCAAGGGCATCGGCGTTAAGGCAGCGCCATCGGCAAAGAACTCGGAGAAGTCCACAACCGGCGGGAACCCGACCGTCAATAGCCACTTCTCTTTCTGGCCGGTACACCAGCAGGTTCCCTCTACTTTACTCCTAGCTCACCGCCTCGGTAAAGAACAAATGGAAGGAGGGAATGATAGGGCGGAAGCGGCGCTTGACGGCCATGGGTATAAACATGGTCGGTCGGAGCTGCAAGCTTTGCGGTGAACCGAGGGGTAGAGTGGCGTAGGGGCGGCGGCGGCGGTGCCAGCGTTCCACCACGCGCGAGAGGCGATGCTGCGAGCGGCGGATCGACTCGGTCGGCCGGCTCGGGGCGCCACCGGCGCCAGTGCCTGGGCGAGACCCTCGCCGCAAGCCACCGGGAGAAGTAAGAGGCGGGGCGGTAGTGAGGGCCACCGGCGGTGAGGAGGCGGCGGCGCCGAGCTGGCCGTGAGCCGCCGCGCCCCGAGCAAGACCGGTGAGGAGAGGAGAAGGCGAGGCGGGGGCGGCAGAGCCGTCGGCGCCGCCGAGGGCATCCGCGCGAGGCGAGCGCGAGGGAGAGAGGGTGGAGGAGGAGAGGTAGGGGCGGCGGGCGCGGCGATGGGGCTGGCGCGCGCGCCACCGCGCGCCGGCGAGACCGGCGAGAGGAGGAATGCCACTCGGCGGTTGGGGTATGAGAGAGAGATATTTGGGGAGAAAGGAGGAGGCCCATTCGGTTGGAATGGGAATGAGGAGCGGAGGCTTGGAGAAGAGGAGTCGGGGCCATTCGGCCAAGCTGGATAAGAAAGGAAGGAAAAAAGAAAGAAAAGGAAGAGAAAAAGAAAAGAAAAGAGGAGAAAAGGAAAAGAAAAAGGGGGTTTGGCACCTGCGAGTCGGGACCTTGACCCCGTACATTCTACGCTCGAGTCGAGTCAGCGCGTAGGATCGTTGATATTCATTTAAGCTCTGGATTTTGTTTTGCCGGTTGAGTCGAGGGTGACATGTACGCGGTGGAGTTCAGTCGGAGCCGATCACGCGTCATCCCGAGGCTAACCGGGCAAGTGCGTTGCAAAGCGGTGGTCGGGTAGTGATTTGGTTAAAATTGAATAATGATGCTTTGTTTACGTGTTGAGGTAAGTTAAATATTCGAATGATGCCTTGCTTACCATGTTGGGGTAAGTTGATTATACTTGAAATGCCTCTTGAAAATGCTGCATGGTAAATCTTGAGACATGCCATGTTGATATGCGTAATCGGAGAACACGCATTGCATGCATGTCATGAAAAGAGATGGCATTGGTCCACGTTGAGTGGGCGCTCCACGGGAGTGGAGTTGAGGTCCCGTATGATAATTCACAGACTCTGAGAGGTCCCCGTATGAAACAGGGCGGGCTTGAGGTCCCGCATGAAATAGGGCGGGCTTGGGTGAGCATCGGCGGTGCACACTCTGCTATCTGCAGTATAGGCTAAAGAGTTGAGATAAGTGCATGAGCATGTGCATGGGCAAATGCATGACGATCGGTTGATGAGAACCAAAGAGATAAGAGAAATGTGCATATGCATGATGAATCGTTCATCGAGCGTAGAGTGGTTAAATGGAAATGTGGTTAATGAATGAACTTTGTTAATTTCTTTGTTTTGCTCTGTACTTGCTTTGAGTCGGTGGACTCGACCTTGCTTTGTTGATGTTTTTAGGTGACCATTGAGGGCGACATGCAGGCGGGAGTAGCACATGGATAACTGGCACGAACCCGCAGCACTCTTGTATCACTTTTGTCAATGTACTTTAGCTTCATCTAGGCTAGAGTAACTACTAAAAATGCTATGATATAGCTGAACGCAGCTCAATAAATAAATTTAGTGCTGGTTTAAATTCTTCTGGTATTGTTGTAAGGGTAAGAGTTGCAAAGGTAGTAGCATCTTGGCCCAGAGAGTGGGCGGGGTGTTACAGGGTGCTCCATCGCATGCACTCCCCATGACCGCGTGGTGGTCGGATGAAGTTTTGGTTGTGAGGTAGTCGGACGAGGTGTCAACCACAATGTGGTCGGACGAAGTCACAACTGCAAGATGGCCGAAGATCATGCGAAGTCCAGCGAAAACCATGTGGAGCTCCACGGAGGCCGTGCGTAGTCCGTCTGAGACAGCATCTGCGCAAGGCTCAGCAAAGTCAGTGCAAAGTCCTATGAAGGTCGTGCGCAGTCTCCGCATGAAGATCATATGAAAACCTTGGCGAAGACCTCTTCAATGTGGAGTAGCCTTCATGCCACATGGCCCAGAGGCCATGGACACCTCGGTGAAGATCCTTCCCTCGTGGGTTGCCTTCGCGTGGCCACGACATGGACTACTTCGGAGACAAAGCCAACGGCTCATGAGCGTGGCGCCAAGGCCCAGAGACTTTGGTGAATAGCCAGTTTAAAGCGAAGGCGGGACTTTGGAGAGGCCACCAGCATGTCTGCACGGAGGCCTGCGAGGACTTCGGTGAGGCCATCGATGTGTCCGCATGGAGGTCGAGGGCGCATGTAGAGGCTGATGGGGGAGAGTGCAGGCCAATAAAGCGTTAGGGACCATGGGTGTCCCAGGCAACTCTACGGAGTATAAAAAATCACATGACGACCTCACACCTCAGTGTACTCTGCGAAATATAAAGCATTGGAACCATGGGTGTCCGAGGCAACTCTACAAAGCATAAAAAAATCACACAACGGCCTCATGCCTCGGCGTACTCTGCGGCTTATAAAGAACAGAGAACCATGGGTGTCTTGGGCAACTCTACAGAGAATAAAAATTGCACGACAGCCTCGCATCTTGGTGTACTCTACGGAGTATAAAGCACCAGGAACCACGGGTGTCACAGACAACTCTACAGAATATAAAAAATCGCACGACGACCTCGTGCCTCGGTGTACTCTACGGAGTATAAAGTGCCAGGAACCACGGCTGTCCCGGGCAACCCTACGGAGTATAAAAAATCGCACGACGACTTCACGCCTTGCCATACTCTGCGAAGTATAAAGCGCCAAGAACACAAGCTTCCCGGGCAACTCTACGAAGTATAAAAACAAATCACACAGCAGCCTAGCACCCTGGCGTACTCTGCGGAGTATAAAGTGCTAGGAACTTAGCTGTCTCAGGTAACTCTACAGAGTATAAAAGACCGTGTGGAGTCCCTGCCATGCACCCTACCAGGGAGCCCCTACCATGCATCTCACCAGGGAGTCTGCCGCGAGACAACGTCCGACCACATGGTGGTTGTAGATGCCTCATCCGACCATATCATGCTCGTTGATAATTCATCCGACCATCTCATGGTCATTGACGTTTGGTTTGACCGCATCGTGGTCATTACCTTGCCCGACCTCCTGCGGTCATTGCTTCATCTGACCACATCGTGGTCATAGACACTTTGTCTGACTACCCCACGGTCGAGACTTCGATCAACCATCGTGTGGTCATACACGCTTCGTCTGACCACCTCATGGTTGCAGATGCTCGCACACGTACGTCTTCGACTCCTCGCCAACTTCGTCTATGCCCAGACCACAGGGTGGGGATGGACCGCGCGCATGAGTTTCATCTCGCCACCGACTTTGTCCACGTCAAGTTCGAAGGGTGAGGGACGACCAGTTCGCGCGTTAGTTCAGTCTCACCACTGACTTCGTTGACAACTAGTCCGAAGGGTGGGGATGGTTCATGCACGCATTAGATCCATCTCGCTACCGACTTCATCAACGTCAAGTACGAAGGGTGGGGGATGGCTCATGCACGTGTTTGTTCTGATCGCCGTTGACTTCGTCGAGCGGTCACGACATCATTTGACCACATTGTGGTCGAGACCTTGTCCTACCGCCTCACGGCCAGGACTTCATCCGAGTGCCTTGCAGTCATGCAAAGAGCATGCTTTATGACTTCGTCCCACTGCTGGCTTCATCGATGCAAGTCCAAAGGGTGGGGGATAGAGCGCATGTTTCAAGACGTTCGTCCCGCTGCTGGCTGCTCTACCTCTGGCTTCTTCATTGAAGACTTCACACGGACTCTACCGTGCAGTCTTCACACGATCTCCGCGAGTCTACTAGGCCTCACGTTGCCTCCGCACGGTCTTCACTGGACTTCTGAAGGGTGCGGGATGGAGCGCGTGCTTCATGGACTCCATCTAGCCGTTGGCTTCATCAACAACCATCCGACCACCATGTGGTCATGACTTCATTCGACCACATTCGTGGTCGTGACTTCGTTCGCCTGCCTCACGGTCGCCCCCTTGTCCGACCACCCACGATTGTTGCTTCGTCTAACCATGTCATGGTCGTACGTTCGGCCGACCGCGGTGCGGTCGAGACTTCATCTGACCTCATCATGGTCAAAGACGCTTCGTCCGATCCTCGCATGGTCGAGACTTCGTCCGACCACATAGCAGTCATCGACACCTCGTCTGACCACCTTGTCATCGTTGATGTTTTGTCCGACTACCTTGCGGTCATTACCTTGTTCAACCACCCACAGTCATCAATCGAGACTTCGTCTGACCATATAGTGGTCATGGATGCCTTGTCCAACCACCTCGTGGTCGTTGACGTTTTGTCCAACTGCCTCGTGGTCGTTCCCTTGTCCAACCACCCAAGGTCGTAGCTTCATCCAACCACGTCGTAGTCATATAGGCTTTGTCCGATCGCCGCGCGGTCGACACTTTGTCCAACCTCATCGTGGTCATAGACGCTTCATTTGACCGCATCGTGGTTGTAGATGCTTCGTCTGACTGCCGCATGGTCGAGCCTTCATCCGACCACATAGCGGTCGGAGACGCTTCATCCAACCCTCACGTAGTTAAGACTTTGTCCGACCACATGGCAGTTGTCGATGCCTCGTCCGACCACCTCATGGTTGTCGATGCTTTGTCCAACTATCGTGTGGTCGAGACTTCATCCGACCACTTCATGGTCATACACGCATCGTCCGACCACCGTGCGGTCGAGACTTCGTCCGACCTCATCGCAGTCGTAGACGCTTCTTCGAGCAGCCGCGCAGTCGAGACTTCATCCGACCACATAGTAGTCATCGATGCCTCGTCTGATCACCTCGTGGTCGTCAACGTTTTATCCGATCACCTCGTGATCATTACCTTGTCCGACCGCCCATGGTCATTGCTTTGTTCGACCATGTTGTGGTCGTGAACGCCTCGTCCGACCATCTCGTGGTCGTCAATGTTTTGTCCGATCACCTCGCGGTCATTCCCTTGTCTGACCGCCCACGATCGTTGCTTTAATTGACCACTTCATGGTCATACACGCTTTATCCAACTGCCTCGCGGTCAAGAATTCATCCGACCACATCGTTGTCGTACACATTTTGTCCGACCATGTCGTTGTCGTAGACGCTTCGTCCAACCGCCTCATGGTCGACATTTCATCCGACCACCTCATGGTCGTAGACACTTCATCATACCACCGCGCGGTTGAGACATCGTCAGACCACCTCGTGGTCATAGATGCTTCATCCGACTCCCCCATGGTTAAGACTTCGTCCGACCGCATCATGGTTGTACATGATTCATCCAACTGCCTTGCGGTCGAAACTTCTCCTGTCCACCACGTAGTCGTAGACGCTTCATCTGACCTCGTGGTCATAGATACTTGCGTGTAGAAGTCTTCAGCTCGTCGCCAGCTTTGTCGATACCAGTCCGAAGGGGGGATGGAGCGCACGCTTCAAAACTTCATCCCATTGCCAGCTTCATCGACACCAATTCGAAGGGTGGGGGATGAAGCTCTTGCTTCAAGGACTTCATCTCGCCGCTGGCTTTGTCAATGCTAGTCCAAAGTGTGAACTCCATGCTGCGCAGCCAGCTTCCACGCCCACACTCTGCCTTCACTAAGTCTTCCCTTGCGCACCCTCCGCTTTGCTCAGCTCCGAAATGACTTCGTTGGCCTTCGTGCCTCGGGCTCTGCACACACTTCCACTGGCCTTCGCTTGGCTTCGGATGGACCTCACTGGTCTTCGCGCCGCAGGCTTTGCGCATCCCTCTGCTAGCCTTCACTCTCCCCATCGGCCTTTATGTGTGCCCTCACAGACCTCCGCACGGACAAGTCAGTGGCCTCGCCGAAGTCCTCGCAGGCCATAGTGTGGACAGGCCGGTGGCCTCGTCGAAGTCCCACCTTCAGTTTGGACTAGCCATTCACCAAAGTCTCTGGGCCTTGGCACCATGATCGTGAGCTGTTTGCTCTGTCTCTGACGTAGTCTGCGTCGCGGTCAGGCGAAGGCTACCCACAGGGGAAGGGTCTTCACCAAGGTGTCCATGGCCTTCCGGCCACGTGGCGTGAAGGCTACCCCGCATTGAAGAGGTCTTCACGTGATCTTCGCGTGGAGACTGCGCACGACCTTCGTGGGAATTTGCAATGACTCTACTGAGTTCCACGCGAATGCCGTCTTCGACAGACTTCGTGTGGCCTTCGGAGTTCTGCATAGTCTTTGCTGGACTTCACGCGATCTCCGACCGTCTCGCGGTCGTGAGTTCATCCGACCACATCGTGGTCGACACCTCATTCGACTGCCTTGCGGCCGAGATTTCGTTCGACCGCCTCATGGTTGTGGGGAGCGTGCATGACGGAGCACCCGCCGAAGACTTCGTGAGATCTCCGCTGAGGTCTTCGCATGATTTCCGTTCGGAGATTGCGCACGACTTTGCGGGACTTCACACTGACTCCACTGAGCCCCGCGCAGATCCGTCTCCAACGGACTTCGCGCAGCCTCTGTGGAGCTCACACGGTCTTCAATGGACTTCACGCAATCTCCGACCGTTTCACGGGCTGCTTTGTTGATGCCAGTCCGGTGGGTAAGGGATGTAACATGTGTTTCAAGGACTTCGTCTAGCCGCTACCTTTGTCAACAACCGTCCGACAACCTCGTAGTTATGACTTCGTCCGACCACGTCTGTGGTCGTTATTTTGTCTGACTGTCTCGCAACTATGATTTCTTTTGACCACAACTTGGCCTTACCTCTGGGAGGTCATCCCTTCGTCTGACCGCCTCTTGGCTAGCAATTTGTCCGGCTGCCTCGCGGTCATAGCTTCGTCTGACCACATTGTGGTCAGGATCTCATCCGACCGCCTTGCGGTCCTCACTTCGTCCAATCACCTCATGGTCATAGACATTTCGTTTGACCGACTCACGGTCGAGACATTGCCGCCCGGCTTGGAGGCATCGCTTCGATAGGCGGCATGACTTCACTACCCGTGTCGTATGCATCACCTTAGTGGGACGGGTTGGCTTCGGCATGGGACTTCGCTGACCTCCTTGTAGGTGTCGTCTTGGAGGGACGGCACCACCCCTGCTTTGCTTCCATGATCTGTTGGTGGACTCTGCAGTTTAAGTATGATCAGTGAACCCTCTTCCAAGGGTTGCGAGTTACCAGTTGCATTGGCTCACCAGTCAGCGCCCTCGCACTTGCTGTCGGGGGACGGAGGGCTAGGATAGGTTGTCACGTCAACTCGTCCATCGGGACATCCGCGCTTGCTGTCGAGGGAGTCCTATCGTAGGGGTAGCCCAACCCTCCATGACTGGCCCTTGCAACTGGCCCAATATGTAATAGGTCCAATAGTATAAAGAAATGTACCAATGTATCCCTACCTTATGTAATTATTATGGGAGTACGATGATAATTTTCCATCTTACCTTACTCATGTATATAAACTCCTAAGTAGGGCGTGAGGGAGGAACTCTCATTTTCCCACATATGCTCTCTCTGTTGGCTCTCCTCTCCTAGTTCTCCTCTCTACTGTTTGGTCTGTAACCACAACACCTTATTAATACCTTGTAAAATCCTAAATTGAGAAATAAATACTTGTTTGAATTATGTGATGCACATATTGTACATTTATTGTGGTGAATTCATGCAATTTTTATTGATCCAATTGTCATTATTGTTTATTGTAATTATTTGTATAGAGTTTAGGGTCACTTATTATCGGGGAATGGGACCCTATCGAGGCTCCGTTCCCCACCAGGAATAGGGAATGGGAGGAATTCTTCCCTGTGCATGCAATCAGGGATGGGGACGAGGAATGGGGAAGAATCAGGAATGGGGACGTTCCACCACTCTCCGACGGGGAATTTCGTGTTGCCATCTCTAGTATTAACTAATGCATGGAACTCAATACAAATGCTGCAACCAAGAGGATTAGGTGATATCTTTACCTGAGATTGCTCTGAAATATTCAGACCGCAAGGAACAGAAATGCTGCCATTGCCCCAATGGATGAGAAGTGCGGTTGTCACAGCATTTTGGTACAGAAATCAACAGTTTTGTTGGAAGGCGACAGGGATGACTGCTAGTTGTTAGTTGGTATGACTGTGTTACCTTGTCTTTTTGGATCCACACTCAAATGATTGGGATCCAAATGACGCCATCCAAGTGCATGTGGGGTGTTGTGGGGACAACAGCCATTCCCTGCATATTTAGTGCATGCTTGCATACTACTTGCATGGCTGCTGCCTTCAGCAATTTCTCTTTTCTTTAGTTCTTGATGACAGGCAGGCTGAGCTCAATTCGGGCTATCAGCTGTCGACAAATGTTCGACCGGAAACGTGTATTCTCACTGTATTCTTGTTAATCAGTGATGTCTAGAACCAGAATAAAAGAATAATGCACTTTTCAGCACAATGATCAGTAAGCTAAAAATCGCTTTCTTCTGAATTATTATGCAAATAAAAGGTACATTTGAAGACTGAGAATTGCAATTTCTTCTAATTGTTATTCAAGCGCAAATGAGTTTGAACTTCTCAAATAACTCTAGTGCATCAGGAGAAGTCACAGCTTGACTCTTTCAGTGTTTGCAAAAGGTATGGGATTCTTGTAAGAAGCACAAATATCAGTAAGTGGACAAACACTTGCTTTCTTCCACACAACTCCACTGCTTATTTATTCAGGTGTGATTGTGCAGATGGTGACGGTAAAATTGTTATCAGAGATATACACAAGCAGTATTGCAATACTATTTAGACGGCAGTATGTCTTTTATATTGCTGCATCCTAGACACATCTTAATTCAATCCAACAGTCCTGTATTTTTAAGACATTGGATACTATACTGTAAGACATCACTTTCTTTGCTGTATTTTGATAGATACAATGATGCCTATTACTCTTAAGCCAGCTGTTTTATCCTTAGGCATCAGTCCAATTCCCCTCTTATCATGAACACAAATTTCTTCACTGATGTTATCCTCTCCAGCTTCTTAATATGCTTGCAGATGCCATCTCCAAATATGTCACCAGATAAAGTCATGTCTAGCGACTAGTGAGGAAAAGAAATATTGCTTTGTAATTAAGTTCTGATGATAAGAATTGCGAACGAGCTTCTATCGTAGTGGTAGAACGCTCTAGTAGCACCCCAGTCCCGGTTCGACTCAGTGGGGCAAAAAAATCTCTCGCTTGCCCCATAAGCCAAAGCACAGGCCGAAGGCTCGCCGATCGCTGGTCGTTAGAGTCAGGGGCCCAGGTCGTGCGGGCCGAGCGTTAAGCTCCCCTAGGCGCTCTCATACGGGCTGATGTCGCTGTGTCAGGGTGGGGCAAGGGTTCGGGGATTTTCTCGATCTGTGAGAGGATCTTTCTTCTTAAGCTAATGCCGGGGGGTGTCTTGTACCTATGCAGGTCGAGTTTTTAATGATAAGAATTAACCATTGAGAGAACTGTGCTGAAACAAGTTGTTAATTCTTTTTTTAGCTTTCAGCGACTTCACTTTTACCTTTATCTTTTTTTTTAACTTCCACTTGGGGGGTTGCTGCCCTATCAATACTCGTTTCATCATGACGTGATTAATTAGGCACTCCACTATGCTAGTTAATGACCTGTTTTGTATTTCGAGCGGCTTCTCTGATTCTAGTTTTTTGTGATATACTTGTTTCTGAATAAATAAATGAATGTCTTGGCGTGTTCTTTTATGATTCGGAGAAGGTTGCATGTATAATTCAGATTCTGGCTATTGTATTTCCTCTGATTCCAAATATAATTTGTTTTCGATATTGATAGAGTCTTTTATGTAATATTTGACCATCGATTTTTATGAAATGTGTTGCTTCAAATAAAAATAAGAGTAAAATATATTGTGGGTCTCTAAACATGTCACTTGGATCACTTAGTTTCCCAAATTTTGAAACTGCAAGTTCATATACCTAAACTTGTTTAAGTAGGCCACTGCAGGTCCTAATGATGATTTACTACCTTGACCGCGGACGTGTAGTCTTGATCGATGCTAAGGTGACGTGGGGGACACGTGTGTCTCCACCACTCGCTCTCTCCGTCTCCTCCTCCACCACCATGCCCACCTCCCCCGAGCTTCCTTCCCTACCACCGCCTCTACCTCCCACCTTCCAGCTGCTCCACCTTCACTATGATTTCGAGCCACTACTCGCCTAGCTCTCCTCCCCCTCCACCGCCGCATCCCTCACGTCATCGTTCTCGCCGACCTACGTGCTGGCCCTAGAATGTTGGCGATGATGACCAGATCCAGTAGATCTCACTCGTTGGCAGTCGCATGCGAGAAAGATGACTGGATCTAGTCAGCGGCAACGACGAGCTCCATATCCGACAGTTGGAGGCGTGGGATCCAGCGGTTGCACTTCCACCACACAGCTCAGATCCAGTCAACCGCCAAGGAGGAGAAAGATGGTGGCGGAGGGGTTAGGGATGGGCGGATCTGGTGATAGCGGCAATGGGGATTCTGGCGTGGACGAATATGACCGCCGCTGAGGAGGAAGACAGTGACAGAGGGATCGAGGACAGCTAGATCTGGCGATAGTGGCAACACGGATGCCGACGTGGAGGAACATGAGGTAAGGGAGTGCAAAGGATCACAACTACAAGGGATTAAATACCAATTTTATTGTCCATTCGGCTAGTCACGTGAGCCGCACGTGAACCCCACGCCACGTTGGTATCGATCAAGGCTACACGTTAGTGGTCAAGCCAGTGGATCGTTCTTGGGACCTACAGTGACCCACTTAAGTAAGTTTAGGTACATGCATCTGTAGTTTCAAAGTTTGAGAGACTAAGTGATCCAACTTGACAAGTTTAGGAACCCATAGTGTATTTTACTCTAAAAATAATTATATATTATGAAAGTATATTTCATGGTGGATCTAGTAATACCAATTTCATGTTGCCAATCTTGATAACTCTTATTGCATATTGATGGTCAAAACTTAAAATGTTTGACTGACGTATATTCTAAAACAACTTACATTTAAAATCGAAGGTAGTGTATCATAGTAGCACATTTAACATGGTAATAGTTCTTTTTCCAAACTAGTTGGAAATTGAGTATATTTTATATTGCAATTCCCAAAGTGGCAAACACTTGCCACTTGCAGTTAACTAGTCTTGAATGATCATTTCGGTAACATTCTAAAGTTACTCAATCTTTCATGCATCCATTTGGCCAATCTTTCAGTATGCAGGCTAGCTTGTCTTAGCTTAGACTGTACTTTATGCTGATATGTCTTTATCACATCTTCTGTTTCTATCAAATCTTTTTGCTACTTCGTTATGTTCAGATTGAGATGAGTTCTTGCGCTATTCAAATGCGAAAAAAGGAAGCTGTGGTAAGAACACAAGCCATCAAGAAAGGTGCATAAAGAAAATTGCTTACAGCACACACCTGTGATATGGTTTCTTTAGATCCAACTTGAATTAACAAATTTAGATGCAATTATGGCTCTATGATTAAGAAATCATAATCCTGTCCATATCTGAAGTAATAAGACAACGCCAAAGGATTAAATTTATGCCAGAGACAGTTACTACTTTGCATTTGCTTGCACTCTGAACAATCATTCATCTCATTTGAGACTTGGCAGGAAGGGAACTCCACATGATAGGACCACATCTATGAATTCTAAATCCAACACAAAACCAAGTGTAGGACCGATGGCGGAGATCCGAGGGGGTGAATAATATTTACCTCTTTTTCAACTTTAACAACATCAATCCCTTTCAGCTTTTTCACTCAATTAGCTATGAGAAGCTAATAGGTTCAGATGTATAGTAGAAACAAACACAAAATAAAAGCCAACAAGCCAAGGGAACAAAAGAAGCAACAAACGGGCCAAAGCATCAAGTGACTGATTTGACCACAGGAAACACACCGGTCTACAGGGCTTGTGCTATCTAACCGCTCGCTATTCCAGAATAGAAAAATAGCCCCTCACCAAGAACTCAAAAGGGCCTAGCATCTAATCTATTCAATAAAATAACTTGGAACTTAAAATGTAGCTTCCTCATGGTCCTATGAACCTATTCCATCAATAGATCGACAAGATGCTCAACAAAGTTTTAACCTTGTCCAAAACATGACAGGTTACATCAAAACCGGGTCAAAGAGGAAGATGATAATTGGAAGGAGCTCGTAGGAGGAATCAAGTCAAGATGACTAAATATAGTTTTTTTACACTCCAAAATGGGGCAAAACCAAGAACTGACAAAGAACAAATGACTAGATAGATATGATCTGGTCTCCAAGAGATATCTCCATCACTTACATGACCTTAACATAAAGCAAGATCAAGAGAGAATAAAGCAACACCAAAAACCAAGCCAAATGAAGATTCCAACACTTAAGCAAAGAGTAGAAAGATTTGGATGAATTTAGATATCTATTGATACTTGAAGATGAATGTTTATAGCCATTCCTTAGCCACTCACAAAGCCTAAAAATGATAAAAAGCCCAAGCACAAGCTCTACAACTCATCTCTCAAGAGCTATCTCTAAGAACCTTAACCTCTTGCAAAGACTTAGCCAAAATTCTCCAAAGCTTAGCACCTAAGTCTACACCTCTCCCTTCTTATATATATAGGCTCATAAGAAATCCTAACCATCATATCTAGATGAGTTTCATCCACTTATATGGGCTAACCCGTTAATCTAACACATACCGAGTTTTACACACACACACACGCCTTTTAAAGCGACTCATCCAAGGGCTTCGTTAGTCCGAAACGCCAATCCAATTCATCAAAGCATCTCCGCATATTTTGACATGTAACCCATAGTGTCCAATGACTAACCGTCACATCTTCACACATTCAGACTCCTCCGAACTATCTCTACATGTATCGGTCTCGTCACTTGGTGTACCACATGCACCAACTTGTTTTATCGCAATCCTCATATCTTCTGTGCTCCCCGCTTGACCCATGTAGCCTCACGTGGACTTACCTGACCATACGAACCTCAGCTCTCCCACCTAGTCCCATTCCATTACCGTTGACAGCCATCACACTCCAAGCAACCCTGCACATCCAAAGACAAAAGCAGGCTGATTCCAAGCATAAGTTCCATGCACTTGACACATGTTAGCTAAACCATGTATCATGCAACACAATATAACCAACGAACGACACCCATACCGTGCACATTTAAACCAACTCAGCTCAACCCAAATCTCACTCTGAACCTACAGTGCCGATCTTGCCACTAACCACAAGCTGGTCAGATTGCCCAACAGCCCTCAAACTCACCCTGGTAACAGGGCGGTTTGACCTCGGGCCCAATGCTAGTCAGAGCGCCAACCACAGGCCGATCAGACCACTTAAGAATACCAGAAAACACTTTCTGAAATTTTGATTAAACTCTATCTAGTTTCAGCTAAGAGCTCTAAATTGAATGACACCTAGTGCAAACACATCCTTAAACACATTTACACAAGTATTTGATGTACAATTTCTAAAAGGCATATGACCGGTCTGATCGGTCCATAGCCCTTGGTTAGACCGCTCTTCACAAAGTCTGAAGAAATGCCCAGGGCTGATCTGACGTAATTGTCAAGCCGGTCAGACAAGTTAAACCTAACATCAACTCTAAAACTGAAAATTTTCAAAACTAAACTTAAACTTTAATAAAATATATAAATTAAAATCAAATACTTGTCACACACCATAGAATGAAGTACACAT
This sequence comes from Dendrocalamus sinicus, assembly GCA_036346575.1. NCBI lineage: Eukaryota > Viridiplantae > Streptophyta > Magnoliopsida > Poales > Poaceae > Dendrocalamus > Dendrocalamus sinicus. The sequence continues at coordinate 15,361,413 of CM070658.1, read as the reverse complement.
GGTGTCACACCAAGCCTCATATTCTAGCGCTGACGCTGCGTTGGACTAATGCGAGGTTGGCACATAAGACATGAGCTCAAAATACGCATCAAACTAAAGTATTAGAGATTCTCGCGGTGACGTAGCGGCGCAGGAATATACCCCCAATCAAATCCCTTGTGCCCGCGTATTAAGATTGGGATTTGGTTTCAGACCAGCAAATCTTGTATTTTGACGTTGGCGATGCGGATGTGCGCATTGTTTATTGAGTCCACTCCACAAGTATCTGGAAGAGGAAAGAGCTAGTACTTTCCCTGCATGTTACTTGATCAAACTTGTTCTCAAAACCTGCAAATTGCAGCATTTGTCGCAATCGGTGACATGTAGCTAGTTCAAGCCAATGGTAGTACAGAGAGTAGGTTTGTACCGATGGAACAGGAACAAAATTACAGGCCTAATGAACATGCCTCTAAGGTAGGAAGTAACTAAAAGAGTGTAATTTTCTCACTAAACATAATATTTGTTGGAACTATTCAACATGGGGAGGGACTGAGGGATCGACATCACCTTGTAGCGAACGAAAGTACGGAGTTTGCGAGTAGCTGTCATCACAATTCACATTATATTGCCTCACTGCATCCACATCAGTTTGCACAGATCAGCAACACCAGTTTCTTTATTGCTATTATTATTTTTCTTGGTGGATGAGAAACATCAGTTGACATCAGAAGGTTAGCTCAGGTCGGCGGCCCATGAAACCGACGGAAATCATAACTCATGAGGGCTGACGACACGCCTGTGAGGAAGGTCAGACTAGTTCTGAATGGGTGAAAGCAAAGCTGGTCGGCATTGTTCCCACACAAAGTGGCCTGACCATCATCGCATCAGCTGTAAACATTTTCTGTGGTTCTTCCTGCAGCGCTCTTGACAGTTCATAAACTAGCATCTTGCCCCCCTGCTGTTAAACAATCAATGAACCAATCCTGTTTCTTGAACGATCCTTGTGTAACCTCTCGTTTTGATCAGTACTGTGGGGGCTTAGCTATTGATGCACGGGCATAAACATCAAGACATGTCATTTTCGGCAAGGCATCTTTGCGAGTCGTTGTCGAAACAAAAGTGGCTCTGAATAGCCTAATCATATACACTTGCAGGTGTGTGCAAGCAATTAAGCATGGCCAGCGTTGTAGTAAACTCAAACCAAATTGTTACGCAACGCACTAACGTCGAACGCTCCCTTCTTTCACGAATTCCTGTTTCACTCCAAACAATTCAGCTGTTACACGCAACGGCGGAGGAACGACGAAGTAAACAAGATCAATCGCAGAGAGACACGAGATTTAACGTGGAAAACCCTCCCAATGCGAGAGGGAAAAAACCACGGGCGCCAGCCAGCAACAATCTTCACTATATCTGGGTGAGGTTACAACGCCGGGGATTTACAACTCTAATTTCATATCCCAAAACGGCGGCTTACAGGAAATATATATATCATGAAAACCCTAAGCCTCCGGCGACGGGCCTCCGCTACGCTCCGTCCAGAAGCCGGCCTTATTGATGTGTAGAATTTGGATCACAAATCAACATACTCCACCTTGAGACAAATTCCTTCCTGTAGCATAAATCAATACTTCACCCTGAACACAGCAAAGAAAAAAATACTTTCGGCGCCACACAGCCTCTTGGGCTAAGCTGTAATACCAACTAAGCTTGAGCAAAGCTCAAACTTAGCAACAGGAACTGGCTTTGTCAACATATCAGCAGGATTTTCATGAGTGCTAATCTTGCATACCTTTAACTTACCCTTTGCAACAATATCTCTGATATAATTATATTTAATCTCAATGTGCTTTGTCCTCTCATGAAACATCTGATCTTTAGTGAGATAAATTGCACTCTGCTGTCACAAAGCAGATTAATGCAAGAATCAACTCCAGCAAGCTCAAGAAACAAACCTCACCAAATCGACTCTTTACTTGCTTCACAAATAGCCATATATTCTCGCTTGGTGGTGGACAGCGCAACAACATCCTCGCAAATGTGCCTTCCACTCACAAAGACAACCTCCAATGGTAAATACATAACCTGTGAGCGACCTACGCTTATCCAAATCACCAAGATAATCTGAATCAACATAGCCAACAAGTTCCTTTTCAGTCCCGCCAAACTTCAAACAAGCATCCGATGTGCCTTGCATGTACCTGAAAATCCACCGAACGGCCTTCCAATGCTCTTTACCAGATTAGCCATATATCTACCGACCATACTCATAGCATAAGATAAATCCGGACGAGAGCAAACCATAGCATACATCAAAGACCCAACAAGACTAGCATACGGAACTCGGACATGTACTCAACCTCCTCATCGATGCTAGGACATTGTGAAGTCGACAATTTAAAGTGAGGTGCAATGGGAGTACTAACAGAGCTTTGAATCATGCATGTTGAAACGATGAAGCACTTTCTGAATATAATTTTGCTGACTAAGAAACAATAAACCAGAAGCACGGTCTTTAGTAATTTTCATACCTAGAATTTTCTTAGCAGCACCAAGATCCTTCATATCAAATTCACTGCTCAGCTGAGCCTTCAATGCAGTGATTTCTTTCTTGCTCTTGGCAGCAATCAACATATCATCAACATATAACAGCAAGTATATAGGTGATCCATCAACAAATTTAATGTAGACACAACTATCATAATCAGATCTTTTAAAGTTATTTGATAACATAAATGAATCAAACCTCTTATACCACTGGCGAGGAGACTATTTCAAACCATATAAGGACTTCTTCAATTTGCAAACATGATCCTCCTTACCAGGCACTATGAACCCTTCTGGCTGGTCCATGTATATCTCCTCCTCAAGATCTCCATGCAAGAATGCTGTCTTCACATCTAGCTGCTCAAGCTCAAGATCACGCATAGCAACAATACTAAAGAATGTACGGATTGAGCTATGCTTCACAACTGGGGAGAACACATCATTGTAATCAACACCCGGAATCTGACTGAAACCTTTAGCTACTAACCTTGCCTTAAATCTTGGAGGCTCACTAGGAGATAGACCATCCTTCCTCTTGAAGATCCATTTGCAACGCACGGTCTTCTTATTTTTAGGCAAGCGCACCACGTCCCATGTGCCATTTTTCTCCATGGACTGCATCTCTTCTTGCATAGCTGAGATCCACTTCTCATGATCTCCAGAAACAATGGCTTCGTGTGCGTGAGCGGCTCATGAGTGTTCTCCACTGCTCAGCACAACTAAGAGCATAATGAATCAAATTACACTCTTCAATTAATCGGGATCGAGGACCACAACTCCTCTTTTCTCTGCGAAGTGCTATAGGTGATCGTCTTGCTGCAAAACAGAGATAAGTGCTGAACAGATCAATAGTATCATCAATAAATTCATCTCCCGATCATCCACGTGCTCCACCGCACGCTCATATTCTCGCTCCTCATCATCGATCTGTGCGTACAATATCTATAGGTAAACCGTCATTAAACATCACGATTCATTAAAAACAACACTTCGCTCATGAAAGTCTTTCTTGTTTCAGGATTCCATAGCTTATATCCTTTTACTCCGAACCATAACCAAGAAATGACACTTAATAGCTCTAGGCTCCAATTTTCCATTATCAACATGAGCATAAGCAGTGCAACCAAAAACTCTCAGCTGTGAATAATCAGCAGATGTACCAGACCATACCTCAATGGGAGTTTTCTTGTTGAGTGGAATAGAAGGCGACCTGTTGATCAAATAGCATGCGGTGTTGGCGGCCTCTGCCCAAAAACGCTTGCTCATCTTTGCGTTGGACAACATGCAACGAGCCTTCGATATGATGGTTCTGTTCATGCGCTCAGCCACACCATTCTGCTGCGGAGTGTATGGGATGGTGTGATGCCTCACAATGCCTTCCTTCCTGCAATAATCCGGCCCTAAGCCTCCGGCGACGGGCCTCCGCTACGCTCCGTCCAGAAGCCGGCCTTATTGATGTGTAGAATTTGGATCACAAATCAACATCAGCTAGCAATAATTAAGAATAGATTCACCACATGGTGGTGATCTTTTGAGATATGAATCTCAAGTACTCAAAACAATTCAAGGGGCAAGATTAAGATTCAGGAGCAACAGACATCTGAGCATTTCAGGATAGCCTTGGAATGCTACACATGTTTTTATGTGGCAGGTAGTGTGTATAGGAAAAATACATTCTTACTCTCAGGTGTAGTTACTCTCATGTATGATATACCATATAAACCAATTTAATGTACTTTTTTATCACCTTAGGTATACTATATGGTAATTCTAAGATATTCCATGCCAGCCACATGAAATATTACAAGGGAGCACATAGTTTTTGGCATATTTTCCTAATACCTTCGTATTCATACATAAATATGAGTATGTTCAAAAAAATTGTATATACCACTTTTAAAAAATATACATATAACTTAGATAGTCTTATATACTTGTATACTATTTGTACATATATATATATATATATATATATATATATATATATATATATATATATATATATATATATATATATATATATATATATATATATATATATATATATGAAAAATACCTTTTACTCCTAGGTGTAATTACACCTACCTCTAATATACCACCTAAACAAACTTTAAATAATCCTTTATCACTTTAGCTATACTTGTATACTAATTATAAGATACTCCAATGTGAACCACACGAAAAAATTGCAAGGGAGTCTATAGCTTTTAGTGTATTTTGTAAATATCTTCATATACGCACGTAAAAAGGAGTATATAAAAAAAATATACATACCATCTAGATGGCCTTAAATATTCGTATACTATTACATACATATTCTCCGTTACGCGAGATACTCCCTACGTTATGAGATACGACATAGGGTATAATTACATCTGGGAGAATAAAAGAAGCTTTCTATACACGCACACACACTAATCAGCGCCTATGCGCAGAATAAGCGCGTGCTCCTAATTGATCCAATCAGCCAACCGCTTCACCATCCCACTCCATACTCAGCTAATAGCATTTGTTAATTATAGTAAAGTTACTATCATATATATATCAAGTTATTATCCGTAATTCATGAAGTTACTGCCATGTTGTGAAGTTATTATCATCTCCATGTGAACTTTCGGTAATAGACCATATCTAGTTGGGATAATAACTGATGTTTGATCTAACTGGTGGCTATAAATTTATGTTTGTTTGATGATAACTTTCACATTGCAATATAACATAAAGTTAATGTCGAATCATCACTCATGCATCAGAAAACCATACAGTAAGATCTGCCCATAGCGTGCGCGCAGACGCTGAGTCCTGACTGGCCCATGCCTGGCACTCGTAGTCTCAGGAGAGAGGATGATCCGGCTAAAAAGTAAAAATGCTAAATCTGATTCGGTTTAGAAAAAATAGCAAATCTCTTTGAAGGCTTAGTTTACACAACATGTCAATCTCAACCTAGTGATGATGATATATCTATCTGCATTGGGAGCAGAAATAAACGCCCGAGTGGCCCATGGCCCATCCGAGGAGGGGAATTTAGAGGGGGAAAAGTGTTCGCAGCATGGCCGTCATAGTGGCTGCAGTCCGTGTCAAACGGCAGGCCCATGTCCTGCCAGGCATGTGTCCGTCCGCAAACAATTAGGTCATGTCTCTCTTGACTCTCTCGCCGACGTAACGTCAGAAATCCTCTGAGAGCTTGCGTTGGATGGGCCGGGGTTATCTGTTGAAGTATAAGTGAATTGCCTATCTTTTCTCATCAGCTTAAGCTTTTGAGTGAACTGGCTGGTGCATGAAACTCAAAATGGTATCAGAGCCAAGAGGTCCCGAGTTCAATACCTGGCTGACGCAATTAAAACAAATTAATTGTAGTCCACTTCTATTCCACGTATTAGGCCTAAAAGAGCCTACACGTGAGGGGGAGTGTTGAAGTATAAGTGAATTGCCCATCTGTCCTCATCAGCTTAAGCTTTTGGGTGAACTGGCTGGTGCATGAAACTCAATATTATCTACTTATAATATAATTGATCTTTTTGCTATCTGTAAACCACATTTTTCAACCCCTTGGATCAAGATTTAGGGCGCATTTTTTTTCAGCTACAGCTGATAGCTTATGACTACGACTGATGGCTTTTGACCTTAGCATGGACGTTACTACAAATGAACCGAATGGTGATAAGTTGTTTTGAAAAAACTGTCCCAATAAGCTGCTTTGAAACGGTGGCGAAGAAGCCATCCTATTTGTTTATTCAGGATAAGCCATATGCCATAAACCTTAAGTTGAAAAGAACAGAGCCTTAGCCATCCTCATCACTCCTCTCACTTTGTATATAAACACGCCTCCTCACTCCTGACCCTAATGGCCTAATCACCACCCCCTCCAAGCCACCACCTCCCTCACCTCTTCCTCCGCATCGCCTCTACCACCACCTAAGGCGGCTGCCAGAGCCAATGTCACATGCCTCCTCATTCTCAGCCTAAACTTCAACTTTCTGTCGGCGCCCTCCTTTCTCATCTTAGCAGAGGTGCCACCTAATCTACCACTACCTCCCCTTACCTCTCCTCAGGGGCGCAACTAGAACAAAAATGACCGGGGTTCACCACTTCACCGTATATATAAAAACATATATAGTTTTCAAACAATATTGTGTTAAATAGTAATGTGTTCAGTAATTTTTAGCATCAATACTTTAACATAACTGTCAACAACATATAATGATAAAGAAGTAGTGATCAAAATACTTACCAAAATAAAAAAGCCCGATAATAATATTGATTAGTTATAGCAAACTGAAGGAACTAAGGGTGAAACCATAGACAAAAGTTGGTTGGTATTGATAAAATACATCATTCAACTACAATGGCCAGTTAAAAGAGAACAAAATTACTTAAAATTTTCAAATAAAAATAGTAGAATGATCAAATGTAAGCTAATGCACTATCTTTTAGTATTTATGTTCTTTCAAGTTCATAAAGCGCCGAACCATAACATTATTAGTAATTTTCGTCAATTCTTATTTCTCCACATATTATTTCTCCATATAGTAAATAAGTATATGATTCATAAAATTATCACCAATTAATTGAAAAGTCAGTTAGATATTTATATGTTCAATAGTTTAAAAATAATATAATAGAAAATATGTTCAATGGCTCACTTACTTGACATTACGGTCAAATACTACAATTTTGCCTTCGATTTGCAACGATCTAGGCTGGTATTCCAAAAATTAAAACCCTAAGTCTTAACCCTACAATTCAACAAAAATCAATCAATAATCATTACATTGAAACCCTAACTCACAAATTGGAATAATTGAGAGAAATTTAGAGTAAAATACATATTGATCAGGTGGACCTAAACTTCTTTTGGTCGGTGAGGGTGTGAGGCAATAGGGACCAGGCGATGCCACAGTGAGATGTAGGTGAGGGTGGCCAATTTCACCTATTCTCTGGTGACTGGTCGCTACCTAGTTGGGTGCGACTGTGTGACGGATGTGGTGCACATCTCCTAATCGACCATGAGAGACGAACAAGCATCGAGGGTTGCTGCGAGGTGACATGCTTGAGATCATCAAATGGACACCGTGGTTTGTTGTAGTCCTCCCACTTATCCTGGCTCAAGGGCTGCGTTAGCCTGCTGTAGTTGTCTCATGGACTTACGGAAGTGGAGGCTTCTCGTGGACTACTACTAGCCACTAGGAATTTGGGCTGCTAGTGCTACCTTCATTGGGTTTCAAGGAAAGAGCCGGGTGTACTGAGTTTAGCCTAGAGGGTTCACACATAGGATGAAAATGCTAATCCCTACTAAAAAATTTTTGGACCTGGTGTCCTTTGACACCAGGACCCAATATGTGATTCTGCCTCTGCCTCTCCTTCCTCTTGTTGAGATTTTCTCAATTATCACCATGCCGCCCACTGCTGCTTTCTTGTGACAAGAGATTTTCTCAGTTGTCACCATGCTACCCATTGCCACTTTCTTGGAAATCCCAAGGCCAACAACACCAGCACCGCCCATCGCCGAGATAGTTGGGTTCAGTGAACTTGATCCCAAACCCTAAGTCACTCCCACCTGTGAGGATGTCACCATTTGAAATGAGGAAGGATTACGAATCACGAGGAGGATCAGATCACTACCTCATCATAGACGGTTTGAAACCGTCATCATAGACATTTTCTGAACCATCTGAATTTATGTGTTTGTGATAATAGGTGGTTATCACAGATGGCTCTCAAACTGTTTGTGATAATTACAACACAGACGATTTTTCAAAAAACTGTCTGTGATAGCTATTTAAATACCTATATTATTTCCTGTTTTTTGGCTAGCCTTAGGAAATACTAGCCATGCCCTCTAAAAACAAGCAAACAGATCACATATATAGCACACGATAATAATTACACATATCTCAACTAAATGATATACATTTGAATGAATTATTTGATTAAACACACTTGAGTAATTATAATTGTATCAAAAGTTTCACCACCTAATCATAACCGGGGTAGAACTCTTCAGTCTTGTTTATGACCTCTGCTATCAAGAATTGGGAGAGCTTTCCTCGAATTCCACACGCTGTTGCTAGGACGTTGAAATGGGGCACATGGTGTCTGGGCACCAAGCCTCCCTGCCGTTCAATTACTTTTAAATGCGTGCAAGTGTAATATATCAGGCAAACTTGTTAACATTCAACAATTCGAAAAGACGTTGATTTGGAAAGGAAGTCATTGGTTTAGCATGCTGAATCAATCATAGATGAAAAGTCTCAATCATAGAGCCTGGGCACCATGGTGCCCCTGTTATTTATACTATATATATATTGATAATCACAAAATAATTATTGATAGGTTGATAAACCTCTGGATCATTCGTCTTAGTGTTCATGATTTCTCCCATATGGCGGCAAAAATAGAATTCACATACGTTGCCCTGTAGCTGCTGGTGGCACTACAAAAATAGAATTACATACATAGATATTGTTAGTTCTAGAGGTATTATAATGAAGTGTGATATAGGATTATTGTGTTGTAGCAGGTACCGAAAATCGGTCCTGTGTCACAGTGTGGCATTGGATTCCTTGTGTCTCCCTCCGTAGGCAACATAAGCGCTGAACGACCTATGTGATTCCAAAAAACTAGCCTCGGTCATTGCAAATGAAGGGAAGACTACAATAAAGTTATGTATGGAGGAAAGGAGCTTACCTGTCAATTGTTTGTTGCACACGGGTAAAGTCGTGGTTGCTCCTAAGTAGGGAATCAATATATATTACTTTGCTCCACTTTGGTACAATCACAATCAGAATTCAGTGGCCCCTAGTCATGTATATCGCCATAGTGATTAATCTTAAGTTCATGTTGCGTATAGAGTACAAATGAAACTTGTTTGGTAACTAGTGAAGCACTTACCTCTGGTTGAAGGGTACCATGATGTAGTCCTTGTCACTATGAGCAAGCAATCCTCTCTATGTAATATTGGATGAAGGATCGGTTATCGTTGATGGATTGCTCAGAGACCAAGTGTGGATTGAGGAAACCCACTTGTTCTCGCCATCGACGGACTTGTTGGATCATGGATCTATACATAAACAATGAGTTACGACATTAATCGATGTTATGTGAATGTAGAAATTGATTATGCATCACACTTAAAGTGTCGAGTATCGTAGAAGTGAGGCGTCAAGTTCGTCGAGGTTGAATAGTAAGAATAAGTCTTCGAAGGTCATGACAATGTGGCCTGAGTTATAGAGGAAACGTGCCTCCGTGTATCTCACGGTGAATCCACTATGTCGGTTTGGCTTCATATTGGACCTCTGCATGTACTAGGTATATAAAATCCTGTAAACCAGTCCAAAACTGGATAATTGTGACCCGGGGACCAACGACGCTCTGAGCATGAACTTCCATTCCCTGGGAGTCGCCTTAATCTTCTTCGATTCAGCCTTGGCGCCTCACTTGCAATACATTTTCGGCATCGCCTAAGGCGAGCTGATGCGCTGGCCTTCTAAAGAGGATTTTGAAGTAGAGTCACAGAGCGTTCTGTTTGATAGGCATGCCTTCACGGGAGCCGATGTGCTGGCCTTCTAAAGAGGAGCTTGAGGTAGAGTCATAAAGCATCCTGTTTGATAGGCATGGTCGTGTGGAGATCGCGTCACGAAAGGGTCCAAGGTGATGTCCCTCTTGAGCCACTGGACGAATGTATGGACGGCATCCGCTAGTGTTATGATTTCTCTATTTAGGGGCCTCTCCAGCAGGATGGCCCTAAAAACATCATTAATCCAGTCCACCTGGACCTTCACAAAACCGGTCCCTAGCTGGGCACCGTGCACCAACGCCCTTGGCAGGCATGGATACACCAACCCCCACTCGCCGTCAACGGGAATGGAGCCAACAACCCTGAATTTGAGGATGCACAGCGTGACCTTCTACAAAATGATACATGATGAGCTAAGGTATCCACCAGATCTATCCATGTAACATTCTAGAGATGTACATTACCTGTCTGTCATTGATAGGTAAGTGAGCATTGCTATGTTTAGGAAGGGGCGCGAACGCGCAGCAACTCCGACGTTGAAGGGGGCTGGGTACTGTAATAACCGTCTGTGAATTATTACAAAAGATTATTGGTACAAACCGCCTGTGATATTTTGTATTATCATAGATAGTTCGTATTAATAACCACTGTAAAAGTATCACAGACAGTTATACGTATGAACCGTCTGTCATAGTTGCATATCACAGACGGTACATGGTCATGCTTGTAAAAAAAGTATGTGATAATTACAGCACAAACGGTTCTCTATGAACCATCTGTAATGTAGCCGTCCAGTATAGCCTCTTTTGTAGCAGTGGATGGTGAGCAAAAGCGACTTAACCATAAGAAATTTTCACATGACTGATGAATAGCAAATCTGATAAGTATAACACCCTTCCCCTTCTTCCAAGCTAACCGAAGCAATAACCTACACCGAGCGGGGCGGACCTAGGATAAAATTTGAGTGGCAGTATAAATGACTTTTAGTTTAAATTTCTGTTTTTTGGACTAATTTTGCTTTTATTGAGACTAGTAGAAACACAAATGATAAAATTTTAACTAATATAAATATAGACTAAAAATTAAGTAGGACCCGTGGCTCCACCCCCTATACTGGCTCCACCCCTGCACCGGTGGCATGAAGGAGCTGTAGCGGCTTTTACCTCTATGTGCGTCCATCACATCACCATATACATGCAACTATGCAAGCAACCATGAGTGCGCCACTTGGGACGGAAACACGAAACAATGTGAAAAATACATAAATAAAAAGGGTTAAGGGGCAAACTTAACCCTGAAAAACATTGTAGAGGGACATTAAAACGAAAATGAGTTGCTGGAGGGGGGAGGAGGGTATTGCAAGAGATTGAGACAAGTGTTGAGAGAAAAACTATTGCTTATCCCTTCATTCTTAATCTTTACATTGTTTTATAGATGATGATGGGGTGGCAAGAATGGTGTCTGTACATTGAGTAACTGTACATTGGGCATCTTTTTGGTTGTAACTGGTTTCTAACACTCTTCCTTGACCAATGTGTCTTCATATGATCACCTTGATTCATCATCTTGGAAAAACTCCTCCAAAACCCTGTAGGGAAAAATATGAGGAGAACCGATAGAGTAGATATGCCATAAAAACTCCTTTAAAACCCAGTGGGAAAATTTACGGAGAAAATGATATGGCATATATTTGATTATATCTCCTTAAAACCCCTTTGGGGAAAATAGAGACATAATATATTTATGATTACGTTGTCATATTGCCTCATTAAAAACCTTGATGAGAAACCTTAGAGGAAAACTCATAAAGGGAAAAAGAGTACAATATTTATATTTGAACGGGTTAAGTCTTAGGAGATTTCTCCCCCTAACATCTGCAAATCACGTAGTCTTCGCATACCAATTCCATAACACATTTTTGGAATGTGGAATTTGGTAATGACTTAGTAAATAAGTCTGCTAGATTATCACAAGACTTAGTTTGCAGAATATTTATTTCCCCACTCTCTTGCAATTCATGTGGGTAAAATAGTTTAGGTGCAATATGTTTTGTGATATTGCTATTTATGTAACCCGTTTACATTTGAACAACGCAAGCAACATTATCTTCGTAAATAATGGTAGGTGATGCAATAGCACCTATACCACACGATTGTTGTATGTGGTTAATCATTCTGCGAAGCCATACACATTCACGTGATGCTTCACATAATGCAATTATTTCAGAATGATTAGTGGATGTAGCCACTAGAGTCTGTTTTGAAGACTTCCAAGAGATGGTTGTTCCACCGTGTAAAAATACAAAGCCTGTTTGAGATCTGGCATTATGGGGATCTGATAAATAGCCAGCATCTATATATCCTATTAAATCCATATTTTTATTCTTCTGGAAGAATAGACCGAGATCTTTAGTGCCTTGAAGATATCTAAGGATATTCTTCACTCCTACCCAATGTCTTTTGGTTGGAGCAACGCTATATCTAGCAAGTAGATTTACTGCAAATGCAATATCTGGCCGGTGCAATTTGTAAGGTACATAAGCGCTCCGATGGCACTGAGATATGGAACCTCGAGTCCCAATAGCTCTTCTTTGTCATCTCGGCATCTAAATGGATCTTTATCCCTGTCTAGAGATCGAACAACCATGGGGGTTTTCGATGGATATGCTTTGTCCATATTGAATTTCTCCAATATTTTCTGGACATAGGCTGATTGATGCATTAGGATGCCTGTATGAAGGTGTTCAAGTTGTATACCTAAGAAAAATTTGGTTTTACCTAAATCCTTCATTTCAAATTCCGTCATAAGATGATTACGTGCTTCATCTATATCCTGTGTGTTACTAATGATATTAAGATCATCAACATACACAGATATAATACAAAATCCTATTGAGGATCTTTTGATGAATACACATGGGCAATCATCATTGTCGGAGTATCCCTTTTTGGTTAGGAACTCACTTAGTCGGTTGTACCATATTCTACCTGACTGTTTCAAGCCGTATAAAGACTTGTTCAATTTTACACAATACATATTGCGATTTGCATTTGGATTCGGAATTGAAATTTCATCAGGAACTTTCATGTATATTTTCGAATCAAGTGACTCATAAAGATATGCAGTCACTACATTCATCAACTGAAAAGATAGATGATTTTTTACTGCCAATGAGATTAAGTATCGGAATGTTATTCCACTCATTACTGGAGAATAAGTTTCATTGAAGTCAATGACGGGTCTCTGCGTGAACTCTTGTGTTACAAGCCTTGCTTTGTATCTCACCACCTCATTGTTTTCATTCCGTTTGCGGATGAAAACCCATTTAAAACCGACAGGGAATACTTTGGGAGGTGTATGTATTACATTGGTGAATACATCTCTTTTCTTGAGCGAGGCTAACTCCGCTTGAATTGCATCCTTCCATTGATTCCAACCCGAGCGATGTTTGCACTCTGCCATGGTCTTAGGATCTGGATCATTTTGAAGGTTATTTGCAATTGTTGTGGAGAAATAAATGTCGACAAGTGTAGTCTTACGATCATATGATTCTCCAGAATCAATATAGTTAGTGGAAATTTCTTGGACCCCTGGTGACTCAATGTTATTTCCCAAAACATTTGAGTCGGGGTATTCCGATGTCTTAGGATCAGAATTTGAGTGCACTGTTGATCTGGGTTCAAGGATCCTTGGGTGTCTATCAACTTGAGGTTGATCTGCATTTACATTCTTTTGTTTCCTTTGTTGCTTGTTAGAAGCTGTATCCGTCATTTGTACCGTACTTCTCCCCCTCTTATTTTGAACTGGGAGTTGAGTGATATTTTGCGGTACCTCCACTCTTTCAGGCACATTTTTGGCAGGATTATAGGATTTTGTGACACCCTTATAATCAATAAATGCATCTGGCAGATTATTTGCAATGTTTTGCAAATGAATGATTTTCTGAACTTGAAGTTCAGTCTCTCTGGTACGTTGGTCTGAGGCAGGAATGCCTTGTACATTCCAATCAATTTCCTGGCACTTAGTTTGGTACTTGTTGTCTTCCTCTAATGCCGGGAAATGTTCCTCATTGAATATGCAATCAGCGTCTGTCAGAAATGTGTCCCTGTTAGGGGCTCGAGGTATTTTATAATTGACGGAGATTTATACCCAACATAGATCCCAAGTTTCCTGTGCGGTCCCATTGAGGTACGCTGCAGTGGTGAGATCGGTACGTATGTAGCGCAACCGAACTTTCGCAGATAGGAAATATCTGGTGGATTTTCACGTACTAATTGTAGCGGGGAAGTGCTATGATAGGCAGTTGGACGCAATTGGATTAAGTCAGCAGCGTGTAAAACTGCATGATCCCAACATGATGTTGGTAAGTTGCAATTCTGTAGTAATGGTCTTGCAATGAGCTTGATTCTCTTGATAAGAGATTCGGCTAAACCATTTTGTGTATGGACATATGGAACAGAGTGTTGAACTTGTATCCCAAGAGCCATACAATGGTCATTGAAGGCATGGGATGAAAATTCAGCAGCATTGTCCATTCGAATTGATTGAATTCGATATTCAGGATAATTTGCTCGTAATTGGATAATTTGACCAATTAACTTAGCAAATGCATGGTTTCGTGTGGATAAAAGACACACATGTGACTATCTAGTAGATGCGTCAATGAGAACCATGAAGTATCTGAATGGTCCACACAATGGTTGTATAGGACCACATATATCTCCTTGAATGCGTTCAAGGAATTTAAGTAGTTCAGCTCTGATTTTAAGACCAATTTTTCGGTGGCACAGGAAGTGCACACAAAATCTAAGGATTCCGGAAATTTTGTTTTGAGGTATGTATGACCAATTGAATTGCTAATAATTTTTCTCATTATTCCAATGCCTAGGTGGCCAAGGCGATCATGCCATGTTTGGAATATGTTAGTGTTTTCGAAAATTACTTTGTACGCAATATGTTGAACGTATTTGATGTATGTATAGTACAATCCGGAGTTTAAAGATAGAATTTTTTCTAGTACTTGTTTGCCATATCTGTTGTGTTTGGTTAAGAGGAGATATTCCTCTTTGTTGTCATTTTGGGTTTCAACATGGAAACCATTCTGACGGATATCTCTATAACTAAGTAGGGTACGTGTTAAATCGGGATACAAGAGTGCATCCTCAATTTCCAATTGTGTACCCATAGGGAGAGTGATAGAGACGCGACCAAAGCCTACTATCGTTGCATCGCGTCCAGCGATGGTTAAAATATTTCCTTTCCTCATAGTAAGAGTTAGGAAATATTTTGTGTCCCTAAGTATAGAGTTTGTGGTACCACTATCCACAAGGCATAATTCCTCCTCCATTGGATCGACTCCAAAAAATCTATATACACAAAAGAAGAATTTAATGAAATTCTTATAGTAGTATATATAGAATACATACAAACTTTATTTTACAATACCGAATATGTTCGATGTATGATTGTAGCATACAAGCTTACAATATAGATGACAACATTGGTTTTTATTACAACACTATAGTACTTAGTAGCTATGGAACTAGGAGTCTAACTGAGATCTCCAAACATGTCTTGAGAATGAACATTTTCAAGTGTGTCCTCGATGCACATGAGATCATCCTTCTTTGTAGAATCACATGTGTCTTTGAGTTCTTGAAGGAACTTTTGAGAGCATCCGGCTTCATCATTGTTGGATGTGAGATTGAAGTGTGCTTCAAATCTCTTCTCTTGAACATTCTTGCCTTGAGCCAAAGACTAGAGATAGAGGTTCACAAGATGCTTCGGGGTGCGGCATTTCTCGGGAGGATGGTTGTAGCAACCACACTTTTGACAAATTTCAGTTTTGTCAACTCTCTTACCAGAATTGCCTTTACCTTTCTTGAATCCACTTGGTTTTTTGCTTCTTGTTGCATTTGTGTTTACCTTTAAAGTTCTTTGAATAGTCTTTTGAACCACTGAACTTGTTGTTATTTCGATTAGCATGAACTTCAGGAAGTGGAGCATGCTTCTCTGCCTGAAGCATAGTATGCATAAGATCAAAATAAGTTTGGTAACTTGCAGCACGCCATTGCTGCTGTAGGACCCTGTCAGATGGGAGCATAGTTGAGAGAGTTTTTTCTATTTTGTCCGCATCCGTTGGTTCCTTTTCACAAAACCGCAATTTGGAGCAAATAGTATGAAGGGCATGATTATAGTCTCCAACAGATTTGAAATCTTGGAGTCTAAGATGTGCCCATTCATGATTAGCCGCAGGTAAGATAACAGCTTTCTGCTGTTCATATCTATTTTTAAGGGCTAACCATAAAGTGAGTGGATTCTCCTCATACAGATATTCAGCCTTCAAATCTGGATATATGTGATTCCGTATTATACTCAAAACGGAATATTTCACAATATCCGGAGGAATTTAATCATCTGGAGGATCAAATATCACCCTTTGCAACCCACGTGTGGTTAGGTTGATCTTTAGGTCCATAGCCTATGTAGGGTAGTTGACACCATCGAGAGCAAGGGGCTCAAAATCTTTGGTTGCCATTTAAAACCTACATGAAAAGTACACCATAAATGATTAATTTACATGAGGTAAATTAACGTGTATGGTAATGTTGTAATAAAATGCAAAATATGTGGAAAACAATATGAGTATTGTAATCCGAATGAATATATATACCCAAATTAAATATAACATGTGGTTATATTTATAATACCATGTAATCACAATATTGGTGGTGAACACCAATTTATTGTATGGTATAGCATACAAATAAATGTAGCAAAATGCCATAAATTGTAATTATGGTATCTATTGTAGGTATAATATTTTGCAAAAATTCCAATTTATTAAGTACAATGGTACTCACTAAATGGAAATTTTAATTTTAAATTTGCTAAAGATAACAAATTTAAATTTGGTCGCAATTCATATTGTAAGTAAATTGCAATAAAGTAGTAATTCTACATATGTAAAAATTATATAAATGTGGTTGCACATTTATTTAAATAATTACATAATATTCAGGTCCTGTAGGGACTGAAATGCTAATTTATAACAGTACAAACTGACAGGTACAATTATAAATAAGCACAAGGACTACACTGCAAATATTATAATATAAATTTATTGAAAAGAAAATTCTGCATTTTCCATGAAATATAGGGGGGAAATGCAAAATTGCGAAAACTTGGGATGCAGCCCATTCGACCTTTAGGCCCAAGTGGGGAGGTGGAATGTTTTGGGCCAAAAGCCCATTTATTTGGCAGCATATAAAAGGGAGGGAGGGGGGAGTTAGGGTTTCCCTAACTCCCAAAACCCTAGTCGCCTCCTGCCCATTTGGGCGCCGCCGCCGGCCATGTGGGCGATGCGCGGCGCGGCGCGCGCGCTCTCGCGGGCTGCCGCCTCGGTGCCACCGGCCGCGGTATTGCCGGCTGGCTGCGCTGCGCCGGCCGCGCCGCCATCGCCGCGCGCCGCCAGCGTTGCCGCGCAGACGCCGCCGCCGCTTGACGCCGCTTCCACCCGCCGCCCTTGGCGCCGCCGCCTCGGCTGGTCGGGCGCGCCACGGCGCCATGCGCCATCGCTGCCGGTTGACGCTGCCGGTGCCACGCCGCGCCGCGCCGCGCTCTCGCCGCGTGCCACGCCGCTCGCGCGTCGTCGCGTCCTCATGCCGCGCCACCGCGCCGCACCGGTCCCCCTCCCCTCTTCTTCTTGAGTTAAGTAGAGGAGAATGCCTCCTCTGCTGAGGAGGCCGGTGGAGGCGTCCGGGCGCGGATATAGAGGCCGGGACGGCGGTTAGCCGCCGCGGAAGCGTGCGCCTGTCGCCGGTAAGGTCCATAGCGTGGAGCCCGCGCTGGTGAGAAGACGCCATGCGCCTCCCATGGACGACGACGAACCGGCCTAGAGCCATGGCCGGTGGCGATGACGGTGGTGGCCGCCGGACGTGGTGGTGCAGGCTCCTCATGGAGAGGAGCAAGAAGAGCGTGCAGTGTTTCGCGCAGGGAATCAACCAATGCAAGCACATCCAGAAATGCGTTTCGGTGTTTCTCACAAAGTGCCATTACCTTTGTGTTCTTCTATGTTGTGTGTATGGATGTGCTGATAACGTATTGCAAGAGATTAACAACAAGTGTTTGAGAGAAAATGTTGCTTCTAATTAATCATTCTGATTCTGTACATGGAGTTTTATAGATGATAAAAAGGTGGCATAAAAGGTGTCTGTTTAGAACAGACATCTGTACATTAGGCACTTTTACTTTTTGATTAGTAACTGTTTTGTAACAGGGGTTTGAGATTCTCGGTGCTTCCATTTTTTTGTGACCAATACACATGGCTTCAAAAATTACTCTAGAAAACGTGCACTTTCCTTTCTAAAAGAAACAAAGAAAACGCTCACTGGCTGTGGTTGACATGTTCTTGAACAGTAGCTGTATACTCTTAATAGTCTCTAAATATCTTGCAGATACTACATCTGTACATGAGTGAGTACATGTACAAAATTGCAAAGTTTCACCACAAAAAGGACATCCAATAATGTACAATATACACATCAGAGGCAGAAGCAAAACCAGAAGCTCCATATCTATGGCTATGGCTACGATAGTCTGACCAGTGACCGCTTATTACTCTCTGCCAATATCTCCATATCTAGTAGTAGTAGTAGTAGTAATAGTAGTTCAGCTCCAGTGCACTAAAGTCTACTTCTCATTGCAGGACAGGTGCTCAAGGGCGGCCTTGATCGCTGCTATGGCCGCTAGGTACTTGCTCCTGTGCTCTAGGTACCGCCCCTCCTGCGCCAATCGCTGCGCGGTGTCGTCCAAACGAAGCAATTGTTGCTGCTCTGAGTGATCGTCGACGAAGGATCTCGCGACGATGAAGGAGAAAGAAGCTGGAGAATGCATCCTGCAGAGTTGCCCAGCCTGGTGATCTCCCCTTAGTCTCCAGTTGAGTTTGTCCGATAGCCTGGTCACATTCTTCAGGTGCTCTTCCACTTGCTGCATCAGGCACCCCAGTTTATCCTGCTGCTCTGAACTGGGTAAGTCACTCAGAACCTGGATTCTTGCAATCACGTAGGGCTTCGTTCTGACGACCTCCATGACCCGGAAGCGGTCACCGCCGACGCAGGTCAGGAAGAACCGGCCGTCGACGAGCCTCTCGCACTCGACGACATGAACAATGCATCCTACATCGGCCATCCTGCCGTTCTCTTTGCCAGAGTAGATGATCCCAAACCTGAGGCCTTCCTGAAGTAGAGTGTGCATCATGATGCGGTATCTGAACTCAAACGTCTGCAGCTGAAGCGTCGCGCCGGGGAAAACAACTGATGGGTGCAGAACAACGGGGATCTCGGTTATCTGATCCTGCTGGGACTGAACAACCTCATCAACGCAATCGTGCAGATTGGCTCTGCATCTCAGGACAGGTGAGCTGTTCCGGTGCTTCTTTGCAGCGATTCTCACTTCCGGTTTTGATGGAAGTTTTGGCTGACAAGAAGACTGGGATGAACTGAAACCGTAGCTGTTCGGCCTTGCTAAATTAGATGAAACTTGCAGAGTCTTGAGGGCCATATGTTTGAACTTCTCTTTCAGTGTGACGAGCCTGTTTAAAGACATCAAAATACAAAAGAATAGATATATTGAGTAAATTTTGACCCTTGTATGCAATTTTTTGATTACTGAGCAATCTTGAGACATCAATGAGTACTAAAAGTTAATTTCGGATATCAAGCTCCTGTGACAACTGTAAAAAGATTAAATTAATAGGTCTAAAAAACAACAACATTAAAACTTGCACAATTGTGGTGAAACACATATGAGAGCTGGATGCCTTTGTCGTCTCCACCTCAGGCTTCTCCTTGCCGATGTTGATGAAGACAAGCAATCGCACGCAAAGAAAACTCAATGAGTTTCAGATTTTTGGTGCTGCTCGGATGCAGCTTTTCTCATGATTCTACTGCTCTTATATAGATACAAGTATGATTACAAAAACAGAATACCAAAACCAAAATAGAAACGGATTACAAAACCGTGTCCGTGACCTCCACGACACGCATGCGCTCTGGACGCTGTGAACTATTCAGAAACCTGAACCAAAACAGAAAGTTTTGTACAGAAAACAGAGACCTGAACCGAGTTAGATTATGCAACAGCCTTGCCTTACCGGTTGCTAGAGTACAAGGCAAGTGTCAACATTACTAATCATCTGAATCAAGATTGAGCTTATCATCCTAACAGTTGTAGCTAGAGTAGCTTGTAAGTGAAGCAGGTTCAAAATTCTAGTTAGGTGGGGTTGGATGTGCACTTTGTCCTCTGATGATTGAGATGGGGCGGCGACTGTGTGCATTAACTAGCAGCTTATTACCAGGACAATTTTTTCCCAGCTAATTAAGTAAATCCAAGTAGTTCCTACTCTTTTCCTTGAGGTGAACAAAATATTTTTTTTAAAAAAATAAACCCTTGCTTCCAGAGACGCAAATTGTCACCAGTCTCAGAAGATCGGAGAAGATCGTCTTCAGAGACGACTCAAGAACAGATAATAAAAGGAAATCCAGATCATCACAAGTCACAAAGGCACAATGAAAAAAAGAAAGCAAGAAAGAAAGCATCGTGATTAACATATACGGTTTCAGGGAGGGGTGCAGCAGCGGTGATACCTCGCTCCTCTTTCAGCAACACAGGCGGCGGCAGATGGGAGAGACAGGAGAGACCATAGAGAGCGCAAAAAGCAAGAGAGGAGGGGACAGAGCGTGGAAGGAAGAAGGCAAAGCAAAAGGGAAAGCAGAGCAGAGATAGGTGGATGGATAGAGGCTACCACTTATAATTGCAAGCCGGTCACTGGTGGTGGTCCCCGTACCTGCTGCTCAGCTCCACTGATTGAATAGAATAGAATTGATCGGTTGTCGTGATGGATACCACCTTCTCCTGGTGCTGCACGTATCACCATCTTACTATCTAGTATCTACACTTTACCTATGGATAACAGCAACGAAGCCGGAGCGAGCGGCAAACAGACAAGAGGAAAACGAAGTCTTCAGAAAAAAAAAAGAGAGCAAAACGGGGACAGGGTGAGCGGTTTTTCGCCGTATCTGTTGGCGCGGCGCTGGCCTATGGCAACCCGGCACCTTGTTTACATCATACCGTACTACGCAGCACGCCCCTCTTCTTGTGGATAAGGACGACGAAGAGAAGCACCACACAACAAGGTTTTGGTTGGATCTAATCGAAAAATCGAAACCACTTGCACATGCAATTGTATGCACTAAGCTCTATTGTTAAGAGTGCTCTAAAAGCAACTGTATACACTAGCTCTATTGTTAGTGTGCTCTAAAATTTATGGTCTGTTTTTACCTCAAAAAAAACTTTTCTACCTCGCCCTCACTCTCCTCTCTATCTCTCTACCTCACCCTCTTCGGTCCGATCTCCAACGAGGTTGTACCACCGCCTCCCCAAGCCGTGTAGCTACCCTCCAAGTCCGTTCCGCCATCGGATCCGTTGGCTCCGCCCACTGCCATCAGATCTACCACCCCTAGCCTAATGACCGTCTTCCTCAGCTCAAGTGCACCTCCACCACCCCTGGTGTGCATCTTCTCCAATGTGCACCAACCACCTTCTTCGTTCACTCCGCCATGTAGGATGTCATCGACATGCAACACTAGTGACCTCCTCCGCCACTCGGTGCACCTCCGTGCCAAATTTGGTCACCATCTCCACCTCGACTTGCCCACATGACGTGCCATCGGATTTTGGCTCGTCGATGCCAGATGTGGTCTCGTCGGTAGCCCTTTGGTGCACACTTTTTCAGTCGGATGCGTGAAAGCGCGCAACAGTGAGGATAGTTTCGAGAGATGGGACGGTTCAACAGCCAACGAAGGACAATGACGGTGGCTAGGAGTGTCAAGGAAGGAGAATGGCGGTACCTGGGAGGGAATGGGAGGAAAGAGAGGGGAAGGGAGAGAGAGAGGGAGAGGAGGGGAGAGAAAAGAGGAGGGGTTTGCGAGATGCATGAGCTAGGTGGTGATCAGTTGGGCTTAAAAGCTCATGGCTTATGGCTGAAAACATCAGAGTTGGTTGAAAAAAACATCAGAAATGTGATGAGGTTTATTTAGCATAATTAAATTTAAAAATATAAAAAAATATGTTAGCCCAATATGTATAATACAAACGAATACGGGAAAAAAAGAACCGGCAAAAAAGCTCAACAAAAAGCCAAAAGTTCAGAAAAAAAATGAAATTTTTGAATAGTGAAAAATAAGTCAGAAACTCAAGCGAACCGATCAAGGCCCTAGAGAAACGAATTTTAGAGCACAATAACTATGTAGAAGTACATAAAGTCCTATGTGCATGTGAAAAACCGCATTCTAGCTCTAGTAGTAGTTTGTTGGAGATATTTTGAAACTAGGCTCTAATAGTAGTTTTGAGATATTTTGAAACCACTTTTCTTGGAGATATCACAGTCCAACGTTGCATGTGAAAAACCGCATCCTAGCTCTAATAGTAGTTTGTTGGAGATATTTTGAAACCAGGCTCTAATAGTAGTTTTGAGATATTTTGAAATCACTTTTCTTGGAGATATCACAGTCCAACGTTGCATGTGAAAAACCGCGTTCTAGCTCTAATAGTAGTTTGTTGGAGATATTTTGAAACCAAGCTCTAATAGTAGTTTTGAGATATTTTGAAACCGCTTTTTTTGGAGATATCACAGTCCAACGTTGTATGTGAAAAACCGCATCTAGCTCTAATAATAGTTTGTTGCAGATATTTTGAAACCAGGCTCTAACAGTAGTTCTGAGATATTTTGAAACCGCTTTTTTTGGAGATATCACAGTCCAGCGTAGCAGCAGCAGCAGCAGCCTGGTAACGCCACGAATTTCTTCGTGTGACGCTGACACGTCGCGCTCTCCCTCCCTCTCTCGAGCCGTGTCTTTTGCTACTCTGCAGGCTCCTCGAGATGACTCAGATAAGATAGCGATCACTTATCACAAACACATTATAAACTAGCTGACGCTGGGCACCTTAAAAGTGTCCATTGGATTGCAAGCAACCTACTCATCCGTCCTTGTGAGTAGCAGTTCCCAGCTCTTCATGTCTGTCCTCTTCTTCTCTCGCTTCACTTCAGATAGTATACTTTAGTGGCGGTACAGTACAGTACATAAATATAATGACCCTCGCGACAACCGTATTGTACCAATAAAACAACGGGGATTACAATAGTACGAAAGAAGTTTCAGGGTTGTTACTGCAGTAAGGTGGCAGACAGAACGGCACTTCCTAGGCGTGGACAGGCAGTGTTCCTCTCCTCCCCTCGATGAGTCAAACCCAATCCTTAGGCTTTTGCATGGTATTGCGGTTGATCATTGTAGGTGGGTTATTTTTCTGTCCTTACAATTTCTGTTAAAAATTTTAAATTCTAATTATTCGTAAAAAGTATGAAGAAAGCATATAATTTTAAGAGAGAGCATATAATTTTAACCGACATAGATAAATTTAATATAATATCTATTACAAAAAGTACAGTATCTATTCTAATCGATTTAAAGACACTGTCTTGAAAAAAACATGCCGTTTGAAAGCAAGTTATTGTAACATAAGCCATCAGCAAAAAGCCAACATGAACAAAACCTAATAAAGAGAAGGCCATAATGATACATCACTCTCTTGTGCCAATTGTTTGCATCTTAATTTTCTCTGTGATTGATCTGTGTGTCTGTGATTGCGATGTTGTTGATATTTAGTGAGCAAGCAAACTTTAGATATATTGTAACGATGTAATTACCTATATTTTTCATAAAATAATCCTTTGTTACCTTATTTCTTAAAAATCACCTCTCTTTTCCCTCACTAAAAAGAACCAAAAAGCTTTTTTCGATTTATTTTAAGAGAAAATTAGGCTGCTGCCATCATAAACATCGGTATTATGAAAAATACCATTGCAAATGGATCGAGTTGGCCAGCACCATTGCAAATATAGGAATTTTTAGAAAATATCATTGCCGTCACCGAGTCGTCGGTTAAGGATGTAAAATGACCATTTTGACTTATCGTCATCCTTTTTTTCCTTCCCTTCGTTCGCTGACTTGCGGACCTACCCATGGATGTGAGTACAATAGGTCTCAGTCCCCCTCCTGTGCATCATTCGCCCACTCCTATTAGGGGGCATTCTTTTGGGTTGTAGTTTATTAGTATAATGAATAGTGATTGCTAAAAAAGTTAAAGCTAAAAACCATTTGAAAAGCTGAAAAGAATGTGGCCTTAGGGAAACCAAGAGAAATCATCCAACTAACTGCGATACTCGTCATCTAGTACCACCATTAGGGATCTGGTCAAGCGCCATTAACCTCTAATGATTAACTCGATTAATTCTAATTCACAGCAGACATCATTGGCCCTGTTCTTTTTTGTTATGGCTGATAGCTTTAGTTTGCGCTTTTCGAGACGCCGGTGGATGATGGAGAGGCCGACGTGGATGGTGCACACAGTTTTAAGCTTAGGATTCCGTTTGGAGAAACGGCTTTGATAAGACGCTTGGAGTAGTCACTCCGTTTATTTTGGCTTCTCTAGAAGCCGAAGCCAAAAGCCACAAAAAGTTAAAAAAAAAATAGACCCATTGTCCCAAGATATTTGGAGAAGAAGGAAGCCCATACCCTTCAGTGGACGTCACTATCAAGGCCAACTTCCGAAGGGCAATAACATCCTTCTATGTAAACAGTAAGTCTATAAACACTGTTGTACCATCCCTTGTAAAGGACAAGAAAAGATGAATATGGAAAAAATGAAAGATGCTATTTGAGTCTCCACTTCCCTCTTAGGGCCACGTGCCCCTCCAAAATCGTCGTCTAGTCTTTTATTCTATGGCAATGGCCTCACGACAGCGTGTGCCTTGGCTTGACCTTGTCGTCACAACATGCAAAAACTGAGGCCACTGTTGTAAGCACCACTTGGGGTCGAATCATGGGAGGCATCTATTGTATGAGAGGGCATTTTGGGCATTTTTCAATTTATTTTATTAAAAAATAGAAAGGAGATAAGGCCTTGGCCTGGATGGTTCAGCCACCCGCGCGAAATGGGGATTGTGTTGATCCACACCCTGGCGTCTCCGATGATTTGGTCATGGCCATTGGTGGCAATGTCCTTGTCTCTTTCCTCATATATCTAATCAGCCTCTTCTCTCTTTGGTAGATATAATCCCCATCTTCCTTCTCTACCTTCCATCTCCATCGATTGCTTTTCCTGATTAAATCTGGTTGCTGCTGAGCTCTTTTTCTTGAGTTGCGTTGGTGCTGGTGTCCTTTGTCTGGTCCTCTCCTCTTGCAACTTGGAGCCCTGTCATCTTTGTCGTCCTCTCAGGTGGGCACCGATAGTGCTCTATAGAAGGCAGAGCCATGAAGCGCTGGGCCTAGGTGGTTGTTGTGCCGACGAATCATCAGGCATCTAGGGCTCCTCCCATGACGTGGAGGTGCTATCGTGGTGGTATGAGGAGGTGTTGTGATTTTTAGTCTCTATTGGCTATGTTTGGGTGTTGACCCTGATTCATCCGAGTGCTTGTAGGCAATTGGTTAGTATTGTGTCTTGTGCGGCATTCTCTAAGCCTCGACTTCGCATACTTGGTGAATCCTAGTACATGAAGTCGACTTTGTATCTCCGATAACCACGTCGGTTACTGTGGTTCAAGCGGTGGCGATAGGTTTTCTGGGTCGGCGTCATCCTCGATGTGCCTAGCTGAGTTACTTCTAAATAGCTTTGAATGCTATCCTAGTTATGAGTACTTCTGTTGGCTTTAACAACTATTCTCAATGTGTCATGTGCGCTATATTAGTGAATATCTTCATTTGTTTATCCCTGATTTATTTCATCACTAGTATTGGGTGACTTTACATGATTAAATGTAGGATAAACAATACTCAATGAGGATATTGAGGCCTGACTAAAATAACAATGACAATTTGATCAAAATAACAATGACAATTTAGAAGCAATATGCTAGTTTTGAGTATTAGTGATTATATTACCTGTTGTTCTGACACTTATCATAGTATTAACTTATCTTCAGTTCATTCTATTATTGCAATTCAATTGATACTATAATAGTTAAGCTGATGTTGAGAGTTGAGGTAAAGTATACAAGTGAAAACTAGCAGATTATTTGGAACTGTCACTCTATTTCTTGAAGTAATTTGACCCATTTAGGGGTGTTAATCAGATCCAAATTATCTATTTTATCTGGTATTCGTATCCAAACTATTTGATTCATATTCGATACAATGAGACTGAAATAGTGTCAATCATATTTTATTATCCATTTTATCTGGCATCTATATTCGAACTATTTTATTTGTATTCGATCCGTCGACACCCCTAGACCCATTGTGTCGAGGGGGGTCTTGTTTAATAACAAGTGCAGTCGACATCTAAGAGAACCAATTTATTAATTAAAAATGAATATATTGTAGATTGTTTATCACTTATCTCTACAATGATCAGTATAATATCATGTTTACATGACTTGAGGAAATTTCATGTTTTAATAAACATTTTAATAGAGCTCTTGTCTATGCTTTTGGAATTATCTGTTAAATTCAATTATAATTATGGAACTATTGGTAAATTATTGCTAAAATAGGGTATTATACAACAGCGTCGACTAGGTGGAACGAGGCATCTGCTCCAGGTGTCGTCGCTGTCTCTCGCCTTTGCTCTGCTCAAGCACCGCATCCCACTTTGCTTCCATTGTGCCAAACGGCCGGTGCCTTAGTTGGGGTGTGGTGCGGAAGCCTACATCCAAACAGTGATACGGCTTGACGCCAGTGGTGGTGCAGCTCAAGAGGCTAGCAAGTGGGGGCAGCATGGCATCAACTATGGCCGCCCACCCACCGATGAGGACGGTGGTTGTAGTGACCCGGATTTAGCAATCTGAAACTTCTGTGTATTCTGAGTTAGTTCCTAGATCAATAGCTAGCTCACACAATATAATAATGATGAATATCATATCCATACATGTGTATAAATAAAAAAGTACTTAATATTACATAGACAATCATAGATAGATCTTATGATCATGTTTTATAGGACGGGTCGATAGGCTAAATGAGTTTGTTCATATAAACCACTAGGAAGTAAATAAACCAAAAAGACCTCCGTGATTTGCCATAGGAAATTGACTGGAGCGAAACCTAGTCCTAGCCATCGTCTTCAGCATCATAGCCGGAGGCATGGAAGTATCCATACACCAGGTCATCGCTTCCGTCATCTAAATCTACAATTAAGCAACCATAGGTGCCCGTTCAAAAAAAATCATAGGTACAAAAGCACTGAGCAAGTCCTTATAACATAATACAAGTGTATATGTATATATCTACATGCAAGGCTTAACTAAAAGAAAGCCTTATGTTTCTATTAGCATGAAGCTAGTTTGCCAAATATCATACTATAGCTAATTTTCAAACCTATGACTTAGCTATTTTTAACTAAAACCAAAATATCTAGTTTCAATTAAATTTGTGAGAGTGAACTCTCTTCACAGTTATCCACCATGTCTATTCCATAAGCACCTTTCTATATCCCTTTCTATACCAAGATACCATATCCATTCCATAATCACCAAATGAATTACACATTCATACCAAGATATCGTAACCATTTTCTCATACCTTCATCCATAACCACCATTAACTAGTAACCATTATTTTATGAAAACTACACAACCGTGGCATTTCTACACTTTGCCTATGACTATGGGCATGGCTATTCGAATAGATTTTTAACTCATAATATTGGCCACAAGATATCGGCCATTATATGCTTCCATAAGCGTACGACTAAGAAAATCATAACAAGGCTTTTACAATGCTTCCTCCCACTTCGGAGGTAAGACCCCTCAACATTAGGACAGTGACTATTATAGGTCACCCCTAGACGCAATCATTATGGGCAACATTTTCAATAAGAGACCACTATTGTTAGGGAGTCTACGGCTCTTCACGTTTAAACAAATTCATATAGGGGTTGTGACTAGCGTGGGTCACTCCCCAAATAATCACAACAGAAATCTAGAAACCCACCCACCAATCTAATGTGCAGGAGCTCACACCAAAACTAAGTAAATTAGTTAACTATGTCAATCTCATACTTGACTTGTAGTTACATGATTTGGGTGTAGAAAAAGAGAGGCACAAGATTTGATCCTTAATTGACTAAGGTGAGATAAATCAACAAACCCATATCTTGTGTGTTACGACTAGTCTTATCTCAACCACTCGCCCGAGTCTCCACTAATTTATAAAATATCTTCCTGTTTCCAGTGGTAACCCGTGTTACCATTCCAATTGTTATACAATGTGTCCAATTTTTGTTGGCAATCTTTGTGGTGTATTCCAATATACCACTAATGCACTTTTAAGCATAACCATTGTTCATTAAAGATTAAAAGTGTGGAGTATTGTAGTAATTATCCTAGGACGACATGTTAAGGATAACATCGACAATCAAGGAAGGGGATAATACATAACAAATACATGGTATAACTAAGCATCGACATTTCACATAACCTTTAATTGAATAATAATATTAAGCATGCAATTTATAATTTGAAAGCAAAGTAATTGCATTTGAAAATTGGGTTCAACATGATCAAACACAAGGACTTGCCTTGGTCAAGTATGGATAGCATAGGATTTTGTTCATCAGCAATGGGAGCGTCCGAAGTATCAAATTGTATAAATATGCAAGTAACCACATTCAACACAATCTCAAATAAAATTCAAATGAACTCCAAATGATCTCTAAAAATTATGATTTTGATTCTACTGGAAAGATCTTGAATTTAGATGAATTTTGAAATAAAAACTAAGTCAATTAGATTTAAAATGAGGGAGAACAAGCTCTCTAAAGTTTGAACCAAGAAGAAATTCCAGAAAATATGAAAGTTCTAACAAGTGGGATCAGGCAGGAATTTCTTTTCTTTTTAATTATTTTCTTAAGGAAAAGCTTGGTGGCAGACAGGTGGGGTCCAATAGGGTTTTAATTTCTTTTTCATTCATTTTATTTAAGGAAACCACTAGACAATGGCTGGTGGGGCCATGGTCCATGTGGACTAAGTCCACACGATGGTCTACGGGCAATGGGACCCACGTGTAAGAGATAGTAGTCCACAAACTGGGTCTACACAATGGTTTTAAGGGTGTGGGGGTCCACATTTCAGTGACTCACATTCTAAGCCGGGGCAATGGACATTATTATGCGCACAAAATAATTTGAATACTCCCTACAATTTTAAGCCAAATTCAATACAATTCTTCATCCATTTGTACCAATGCTAAACTGGGAATTACAATCACACATTAATACAGAATGAAACATTTCTTAGTACCAAATCAAAAATATGGCACTGGAGGGAGATGGTGGTGACATGGTCATCGATTATTACCTCCACCGGTCCGAAGATGCAAGCGGGGAGGAGGCCGGTGCGGGCGGAGGCTGCTACATGCACGAAGGAGGCTGCTGGGATTAGAGGCAGGTGGCGGGGCCACCGGGACTGCATTCGGTCAGTGAAGGAAGGAATGGCGGTAGGCGGTAGGGCTGGAGGCAGGGGCGGTGGGGTTGGAGGCCGTCGGCGGTGAGGGAGGCGAGTGGCGAGGCTAGAGGTGGGCGGTAGGGCTGGAGGTAGGTGGCGACGATGGAGGCAGGCAACGGAGCAGGAGGCTGGCGGCGACGATGGGGGCAGGTGCCGGGGCAGGAGGTGGCCGGCGTGGCTGGAGGCGAGCGCCGGCGATGGAGGCGGGCGGTAGAGACGAAGACGGGAGGCGGCGATGCAGGCGGGCGGCGGGGCTAGAGGCGGTGGTAATAGATTTCGGGATGAAGAAAACGCGGAGAAAAATAGGAACTAGAGTGGCGGCTGCACTTAAGTCACCCCTTTTACACCAAGTCTCGTGACGTGACAATACAAGATTATCATGCCATGAAGTATGGCGTGACAAAGGCCACGCAACCCATCCACGTTGGCACGACGCGTGGCCTAGGGCTTGCGTGGCAGCTTTACCCACGCCTCTATGGGTGGCGTGACAGAACGTTCTGGCCACACTACAGTGGTGTAGCCAAAAGGGTTAGAATTAGAAATAAAGTTGGCGAGAGATTAACTTTAAAATATTTATACAAAGGATTAAATAATAAAAAATCATTTTAGGGTTCCTTTTTCGCTTTTGAGATGGTGGTGGGTTAAGTGGCACTGTACCAGTGGTTGAGTTATACTCTTATTGGGCTGTCATCCTTCTTTTTTGGGCCCAATGGAACCCAGGTTATATGCTGGGACAGCTCCATATTGGTGGATGCATGGGTATTTGTTCTTGTAACCAGACTTGGGGCCAGTTAAGCACACTGGCAACTTAAATTTCGTCTGATCAGATCAAGAAACAGAGCGTTTGTGATCCATGTCCTAAACCTGCATATAGAGGTGAAAATGAATCAAATATGGATCAGATAGTATTTAAATCATATTTGTATCTATATTTTTTTTTCTCGGATTCGAATACAAATCGAACAAACATCAAATATGAATATAGACTAGACAAATGTCAGATACGAATTTGAATCAAATATCTACTCAATTCGATCGGATCTAGTTATACTCATAACTTATGTAGTATAAAGATATTAATGATATTTTATCCTCGTACAATAACACTTAATCATTCTAATTCATTTACTTCAACTAAACAAACACGAATTCATGCTCAAATAAAAAACTTGTCTAACTAATTAGTCGTATTGTAATAAAATATGCATATTGCTTCGTCGAATACGAATACAATTACGAATACGGATAGTCCATATAAAATAATATTTCAGATGGTAAAAGGCCATGCTATATTCGCATCCATATTGTTTATGCGAATTTCAATTCGAATACGAATAGGATAGGAATTGTTAATCAGATGAAAAAAATCTATACCATATTCGTATCCTATCGAATACAATAACCAGATAATACGAATAATTCGTATCCACTTTTTCACCCCCTATCTGTATAAAACTGCCTAATGTGCCTCCTAAATATTGGTAGAGAAAAGGGTAGCAGCTAGCTAAGGCACTGCGCAGAGGGCACTCTAGCTTTTGCTTCTCAAAAGTCAAAATAAACAGGACAGTTTATTGAAACAGATTCTCTAAATAATTTTTCAAGCTCAAAATCGTGTATACCATTCTCGTCAAGACGTTGTCTGCAGTCTTAAAAAGCACATACAAAGATCATCAATCGCAGCCAAAACCTATGGGGCCCAGCATAAACAAACAGATCATAAGCTAGCCTCAGGCCAGTTTGCATTTGTTGCGCCGTGATATTCCAATACTTCTGTTTTGGCTCAAAAATAGGGGTTGCTATGTAGCAAAAGATCAAACTATGATTGCTTCGGAACCTATGTAGTGCCTTACAGTAACACGTTCGTTGATACAAATTTGGGACAGTTTTCTCTTCAAATGTCCATACTGTTGTAAGTGTATTTCATTTTGTTACATGTAAATCTATCAAGAAGCCCGTCTAGCTCAGTCGGTAGAGCGCAAGGCTCTTAACCTTGTGGTCGTGGGTTCGAGCCCCACGGTGGGCGCTGCTTTTATATTTTTCCCCTTTTGGGCCATGGCCACTTTTTTCCCTTCTTCCCCACTTTCAGTTTCCTTTTTGAGATCTTCGGTTTGTGCAAAAATATTCCACTCAAATCACCGCCATTAGCTAGTTAGTTTGAAACTGAAGAAAAAAAGATTAATTACCACCTACGTTCAAATGCTCCATATAATCTGTGACTTGTACACATGGATGAACTGAACCAGGACACTAGCTAGTTGAGTTATATTCACCTCATTGAGCATCGATCAGGTGGGCTATGGTTTATATCTTTTGGCTATGACTTATTAGTCTAATGAACAGTGATTGCTGAGAGAAGTCAAAAGTTGCAGAAAAGGTAAAGACTATGCTCTTTTCAGTTATGGCTTATAGCTTATAACATCCATTGAACAAATAAATAATACAGTTTATCTGTCGCCATTTCGAAGTGATTTATCGGAATAGCTTTGTTTAAATGCTCCGACATCTACGTTCAAATGCTTCATATAATCTGTGACTTGTACTCCGCCTTGCAGCCCTCCTCTAGTGCCTCACGGTCGCCTGCGCTCCCGACGGCCGACGTCACGGTCCCGAGTCCCGACGATGGCGTGGTGGAGGTAGACCTGAGGGACTCAGACCTTGCCTTCTTGTGGCCGTGTTCGCGCCTCCGCGACCGCAAGGTACTAGGGGAGGGCTGCAAGGCGGAGTTGGAGGCGCCGAGGCCATGCTCCCCAGCTAACCGTCATCACCAAGTCTTGGAGCAACACGAGATCCCCGAGGCCAAGATTTGGCTCTCTGCCAGTCTCTCTGCCTTCCTTTTCCTCAGGCAGGGGCGGGCCCAGTGGGTAGTCCATATAGGCCCAGGACTACCCTGCAACAATGCAATTTGGCCCACAAAATCCCCTGCCCTAACCCCAAGGCAGCACGGCGCCCATCCGCCTCCACCACTCCGCCAGTCCGCCTGCGCCTGTGCCTCCGCCACTCCGCCGAGCTCCTCGCCTCGCCTCGCGCCTCGCCTCGCCTCGCCACTCGCCAGCTCCTCCGCCCGTCTCGCCTCGGCCTCGCCTCCGTCTCGCCTCGGCGCCTCGCGGCTCGCCTCCGCTGGGTGCGAGCGCGCGCACCGACGCTGGCCGGCGAGCCTTGCTCCCGCCGGCTTGCTGTGCCTTCACCTCCTCGTCGGTGGTCCTCCCGTGACCGTCGGCTTGCTTCGGCTCCACGCGGTGGTGGCTTCTCGTGGTGTTGGAGCCGATCGAGAGTGTTGGGGCAGAGCAAGCGGCACCGGCGAGTGGACAGCGACAGGCCGCCTCGCCGCGCTCTCCTCCACAGCCGCGAGGTCCCCTTCCCATCCTCGCCTCTCTTCTCCACCTCGATCCCTTAGGGTTTTCTATCATTCAGCTGCAGCTTTAATTCGTATTTAGGCTAATCTTAGCCTAGTGTGAGATTTGCGTTATCTTCGTGGAACGTTGTCGCCTCTTGTAGATTGTGCTTAATTACCAACCTTCGCTCTAGTTTCGGGATTTCTAGATGATCCATTGTTTGAGGCCATATGTGCAATAGGTTAAGCCTTATTGCAACATAGATCACATTAACTTGTTATATTATCAATTTCTGGAACATTAGTGATAGCTTGGAACATGGGATTGCAAACTCTTTCGCTTAGATGGCTATACCTTATTGCGCATTCCTGAATTTTGGTAGTCGTGGCATGGTTGATGATTACTATTGACTCCATTGAGTTTATCAAAATGAACATAAGTTGTCATGATCAAGGCATATTGATTGCATATACAGCGGCACATGTTGTGATTACTGGATGACCATTTTTTACGTTTCTCTTAGTTGCTTATAGTGTGTCCTTTAACTTACAAAAGTTACATCTTTCTTCGTTGCTTATAGTGTAACTCCTTTAACTTACAGAAGTTAATAGAGTTACATTGGTTCCATAATTAAATTTGGATAGTGGAAATTATATTACATTTGAACAATTTATATTATCCGTTATGCAAATTTCGAACTTATTTGTTGAATTTAAGGTATTATGAGATCTTTTAGATATATTATGTTTTTTACCGAACCGTTTACCGAATTTTTGTATTAGATTATATCATATTGGATACTAATTTTTTAGTTAGGCATACCCTGGATTCAAATCCTGGGTCCGCCACTGTCCTCAGGTCGACTATCGACTAGGCGACTGGCCAAGCCACCAAGCTAAGGCAATAATCTTTGATAGTTTGATAGTTCTCTACTTTGCATCTATTATCTTTCATGCCGACTAGGAATGATCTTTTATGTTTGAATTTATTATCTTTGATAGTTTGCTACTTTGCATGATATTAGTAATTAGTAGGAATTATCTTTTATGTTTCGAATTAGTATGAATGATCAGATGAATGACATATATTCAATTTTTTACATTTGCTATTTAGAAACTAATTATTAAGGTTTAAGGATACAAATTATAAAATGAAGAGGAGCATTAAGCAAAATTTTCATAGTAATGATGCATTTGTGATATGTTTTTTTTATTATATCATAATATAGATCTTTATGGGTCGTGTTTAATGTATCTTTATTATGCTACATTTTTTATGGTTTGATATTATTTCTTTATTGTGATTTTTGTTGAAGACTTGAACTCTTGAAGTATCGAGTATTAAGCAAAATGTTCATATTAATGATGCATTTGTGATGTATTTTTTGTTATACCATAAAATAGTTTTAGACTTCTAGTATGTTAGACCCTCCTATACTAATGCTACAGCCCAGTCTTCCCCGAGCCTGTCGCTGCCTCCCCAGACTCCAGCGACCCTCCTCCCCCGCACCCGGTGCCCTCCCCCCGAGCACGCTACCTCCATCGAGCCTGACGCTGCCTCCCCCGAGCCCGGCTACCCTACTCCCTCGCACATGGTGCTCTCCTCCTCCCCCGAGCACGCCGCCTCCCTGAGCACTTCGCCTCCCTCGAGCATGCCGCCGCCCCCCAAGCAC
Source organism: Dendrocalamus sinicus (assembly GCA_036346575.1). Classification (NCBI taxonomy): domain Eukaryota; kingdom Viridiplantae; phylum Streptophyta; class Magnoliopsida; order Poales; family Poaceae; genus Dendrocalamus; species Dendrocalamus sinicus. The sequence goes on along the minus strand of CM070658.1, from coordinate 15,326,809 downwards.
ATCTCCTCCCCCGAGCTTGCGCCTCCCCCGAGCCACCGTGATCGAAAATCAGAAAAATGAGACTGTGACAGAAGTTTTTTATTCATTCGAGATCCCGGAAGAACACAAGCCTCCATGAAATCACATGTGTTGCTAGTGGCATGCAAAGTTTGGAAGAACTTCAAGAACCTGCTTGTCAAACAATATATGGAGAATGACCTGACGTCTTTCCACAAGTATCCATTCTTGGAACCGTAATGGCAAGAGTTTGTAGCGATGAAGATGACAGATAATTTTAGAAGTGAAAGTGCGGTGCACAGGGCCCTCCAGGCAAAAAATACGCACCTCCACATACTCGGCACCGCTAGGTATGCAGGTAAAATCCCGCAATAGAGGAAGGAGGATGAACAGACAATTCTACGGAAGATCTCCCCGACATTTGCCGGGATCCTTGATGAGCGCGCCAAACTGGATAAGAGCGATGTCATCTACCTTGTCGGGGGCCATCTCCTTTCAAAACCCCACTGGCGAGAAAGTGTCCCACCGCCTGCAAGCGCTGAGTGTAGAATCTTTCCAATGTTCATTCCATGCAGTTAGGGAGCAAGATTTACTCTCCATAGCCTTGGAAAACAAGGAGCACCCGTGTAACATCCTGAAAAATCAGAATTTGAAAATATGAATTTCTTGAATTATTTTTGCAATATATTCTATTGGAATTTGGATTCTATGGTGTTTTCCCGAATTTGGTTGAGCTTCCAAAAATTGAAGAAATTCATAAAAGACAAAGACAAACATTAGTAATACCAAAAAGAGAATATACAAATAATAGAAAAACTAAAATTTTAAATACGAATCTGAAAATATGATCCAGTATAAGGAGAGAGAAATTTGAATTAAAATACAAAGTCTTACTTTGGAAATAATAGCATAATTAGTAATGTAGGGAAATATAGATCCTAATGAATATTTATATGGATGTATTTAGATATACATAAAAATAATTCTGCAAAATTGTGCACCTACAAGGGTTAATTCAGTAATAAGGAGATATGAATATGGAAATTATTTGAGCTAGCAAAAATGAATAAAACCACCCCCAAACATACATAAAAAGAATTAAATATATATACATGTATGCAAAATATGCATATGCTAGAAAAAGGGACTGGTAATATAGGAAATAGAAATATAAAAAAATTCGGAGAGCAAGCAAAATAAGCAACCAATAAAAATATATAAGTGCAACCTTGCATATCAAGAAAAATAAAAATAAAAAGGGGGATGAAGCCAGGCCGGCCGAAACGGCCCGGCCCAACTCCACCCCGCGCCCCTGCCCGCATTTCTCCTCCCTCCCACTGCCCGCTGGGCCCCACGCCGCCCCCTTTTTCTCCTCTTCTTCCCCAGGCGGCCGCGCCTTCTTTCTTTTTTTCCCCTCCTTCCTTCTCCCGTGGCCGTGAGATCTCCACGTCGCCCTCTCCCCTTTTTCCCCTGCTCCATGTCTTGTCCCGATAGCCGACCTCTGTCACCTCGAGCCGCACGTCGCGCCCATCTCCTGCCCCGCCATTCCCCATTTCTCCCCGCGCAACCCTCCTCTTTCCCCTGTTTCCTCCCCCGTTTCCGCCGTGCGCAGGCTGCCGCCGAGAGATCCGCCTCCACCGGCGACCCCTTATCGATTACTTGCCGGGGGAGCGCCGCCCCGGTGCCCTGAACCTGCCCCACCCGCCGATTAAGGCTCCCGCCACCCGAGCTCCATCCCCGCCCACGCTGCCGCCCATGCATGGTGCCGGCAAACCTCGGTTCTTCTCCGGCTCGGGTAGCTCGTCGGTAAGCCTCCCCTACCCTCCCTCATACTCATGCGCGCGCCGCCCTCTTCCCTATCCTTCCCGGCCACCGGCGCCTCCTTTCCAACCCCCGCCGGCCGCCTAGCTCCATCGCCTACCCACCTCGTCGCCGCTCCGGCCAACGCGTCACCGCCCAAAGATCCCCTACCCCCTGAGGTACCCATTTTAGCAGTCACCGGCCCACCCCGTTCGCCACCCGTCGGCGATGCCGTCGGCCGAGCTCCGCCCGATGTCTCCTCTGTTCTTCCTCTGCTTGGCCACACCAAACTTTCACTTCTTCTAAATTGATCCCACCCCCAAAATCACTAAATGGCCGTAGCCCACTTGGTCACTAGCGCCTGTTGCCTACCATTCGCACTATGAGGTCCTAGGATCGATCCCACCGACCACCCCATTCTCCATTTTGTTTTATTACAATTTTGAACCTCATTCTAGTTAGTAAAGACTATGGAAAAATTGGGAAATAATCTAGGGAATATAATAAATTTAGTTAGGATGTAAAATAAGGTTACTCAACATTTTGTATCTGATTATTTACAGCATGAGCAACTAGGGTGGTTTAAATCTTTAATTGGAATCTAATTAGCAATTAAAGGCATTAATAAAGATGGCTTTGGTTAAATGTCTGAATTTAATAGGAAGCCTAATTAAAATATATATGGTATATATATGTATATACATATGTCCAAGTTGAATTTAAGGAGAATAAAATTTATAACTTTAAAAGCAAGGTTTAAAAAAATATTACCCTGGATTATAATCAAATACATACCCTAATATTTAACATGTCGTTATTAAAGAAATCTACACGTTAGATTTAATTAAGGTAGCTATGTTAATATATAAACCCGTATGACAAGCCTAGACAAATAAAATTGACTAAAGATAAGGCTAAGCTTAATAGTAACGAAGGTGTACACAAGATGATAATGGTGCCAGTGATTAAGTCATAACATTGGATTTAGTAAATAATGATGTTGAGCATGAATAAATGTAGCCAGCTAGGACCCGAACCAATGGATCCTAATTCAAAATAAGTTATGTCTAGTAATAACTAAGTGTCCATAAAATGTCGCACCACAAAATGCTGTCAACCCGGATTCTACAATTAATTCGGTAAGCTAAAAATTGTATACATCACATATAGCATATGCCATGAATATTAGCGCTTGACAAAATAATGCTCCACTAGTCTCGTGCACCTAAATCGACTCAAGGAACTTCCTTGATAAATACAAGAATACTAAAAGAGGTTAGTAATGAAAAGATCGAGTCATCTTAATCTTCCACCGACCTTGCCTCAGATCACTCGAATCACCCATTAACTTATAATAAATCTAAAATAAATTTGTTCGGATTTATTTGGGTTTCTTGAGTTATTTGCTTTTATTTGAATTCAGTTGTTTATCCCGTAATTAGAAATTGGGAGTCGTGAAGAATCAGTGGATCAAGCGAGATCAAGCCCGAAGTGAAGATAGAGACCCAAAAGCTCAAGAGAAAGCATTGTGTGAGCTCAAGACCGCGGTAGACCGCATCAGGCGAGTCAATACTTTGATCATGTTGAACCTACATTTTCTGCAAATTACTTTGGTTTAAATTATCAAATTGCATGCTGTTATTTTATATGTAAATACATGTTTAATTTAAGATTCTAGTTATATGCCCATTGTTGCCTTGAATAATATTACACCTCCTTTGGAATACTTGAATATGTGAACACTTGTCGCCCTAGAAAAATTATAATGGTAACTTTTCAAAAGTAAGTCTGTAATTATACGTCATGCTTAGTACTGCTTAGATACTCAGGGGCGCTGAAATGCCCCAAGCATCATTAACATTTACAATCATGAGAAACTGGTTTAAGCAGTCATGGTGGTAATGACTGGTATATGTTGGTATGATTATTTTATGCTCCCAAAACTCCAACTTGCTTTAATATCTGGGCGGATGGTTCGAGGCTCTGTGTGTGGTGCAGTGGAAGCACAAAGTGGGTAGTGGTAGAACCGCCCAGATACCACTAAGGAATGAATCTTGTCATGACCTCCTGTGTAAAACAGTACAACCACAAGTCTGTAAAGTACAACTTGGCTAAGTAAATTTATCGAAACCCCCGGACTCATCTCACCGGTAGTGGATGGAAGTGGATACGCAAGGGCAATGGGAGGCCTAAAGGGACACCAAGTGGAGGGTGAAGTTTCCCAGCTGTTCTAAGTGTTGCGGGAAGTAGAGCCTGGCTGCGTTAGTAACTGTGGGGAACATTCCGTGCATAGATGGGACTCATCGCAAGTGGGAGAAGCCCATAAAGTGAGATGACAAAAGGGACTAGATATTTTGAAAAGTCACTGTGATGGTCTGCTCAACCACATGACTAAGGAATCGTGTGGGGCAACGAGTTGATTGTCTCTTGTGGGGAAAGTGTACAAACTCTGCAGAGTCAAAACTATTCAAATAGCAGTGCCCACGGTCAAGGGCGAACATGGGAACTTAACCAGATGTAGTTCTATTTTAAAAACTTTGTGGGTGGGAATGGAAAAGTGGAAGGGCAGTGAAAAGCCCTGATTTGTGTTGCCCTGGGTGTCGTCCCAGTGATAATGTAAGCGGCTATAACGCTGAAGGTCTAGCATATGGTGCAGAGACCATGTAACGGTGGATGGAATCTGGATCACTATTACTATTGCATTCTCTTACACATTATGTCTTTGGTCAAAACTGTTAGGTCTCAGAAAATTTTTATGTATTATATTTCAAATAATGACACTTCTGTTCTTCCAAATTAAAATATAGGGATGAATAAATAGAGTCGTGTGTAAAGAAGATGGATGTTTGTGGTAAACACATAAAGATATTAGTGGACTCATGTCGATCATAAAAAGGAAATGATAATGTGGATTCTGGGAGAAATAAATTGGTGGAGCTTAAATGGATATATATATATATATATATATATATATATATATATATATATATATATATATATATATATATATATATATAGTGTGTTTCATGCACCATGGTGCCTAGGCACCAATATCAATACCCGTTGATTTGCTTTGAGATTCGTAACGTTTGATGTGGGTATCTTTATATACCCATAAAAAGTATATTTGAGATGTCAAACTCAAAAAATTTAAATTCAACTTCAGTTTAATTAGTTTGAACTATTTTTATGGTATATACTCATCAGTAGTTGCATTGAACTCAAAAGTAGTTCAAACTAATTTGAACTGAGTTCAAAACTTACTTACCATAAATATATCAAGGGTATAAAACATTTTCATACCCAAACTCAAAAAATTATCAATCATACACGTGTATCGGATGTTGGTGCCTAGGCACCATGGTATATATATATGTATATATATATATATATATATATATATATATATATATATATATATATATATATATATATAGGCTAGATAGATGATTTACATGATTTTTGGAGAATAGGGAAGTGCAAAGGTAATGGTTGGATTATAACACTAATATTTAATATAAATTCTTGGAAGATATTGGCGATAATGGGATTAATAGGATTTGATCAAATACTAGATGGATGAATTAAATTTTTGGGAATTGGGATGAATAATAACAATTATTGGAGTATAATCTTGATCAATGATATTCTTGGTGGATGTATAATAGTGAATCGTAGACTTGATTGCTGATATACTTGGTGGACTAGTTAGAGGTGGATAATGGAAAATAAGATTGATTATTGGAAGAGCAATTCATGGTTTTGGATCAATACCCAAAAGGATTGAATGGTTAGGGAGTCCTGATACAAATGATATCGGCGGATTTGAAAGTAATTATGTTAGAGAATCATTAGAATTCAGAAGAGAGGAGCTGATGAATAGCAATTACAAGATTGGATTATTAGGAATTTTAAATACAAAGTATGATCGGTGGATTAAATAAATGATGACACTTGCTGTTTGGAGTTTTAGACAGCACTCGATATAGAAAGAGAATGATCGGTGGACTAATTAAATGATGTCACTCGCTGTGTGGAGTCTTAGACAGCAATCAATAAAGAAAGTGTATTTTCGGTGAGTTAAGTCAATTATGGCAATCGTTATGTGGAGTTTAGGTGGCAACAATAACACTATAATTAAATAATAATAATGCTACTAAAAGCGATTTTGGCAAATAAAATAACCCGAGCCTCTCCTTTGATAAGCCATGCATACTATATATTTGCATCTCAGTATTGGCTCATGAGCACGGTGGTTTGTGCTCACACTCGCCACAATAAATCCGAATCGAATCGATCACTACGCTTCAGCAACACTATTGGTCATGGTGGCAAAGAAGACGAAGATGTCAAGGGCTAGGTCGCGAACCTCCAGTTGGCTGCCTGTGGGCATGTCCTGAAGGCCCCACCTATGTGCTTCGTTCTTTCGCTGCTGCAATTTAATGATTTCGGCCTAATCGGCCCATGAGTAAGTCTAATATTATATTTACGCTTCCGCATGATATGTACTTTGATATCCAGAACTGTAAACTGTGAGCACTATCTACTGATCCAGTGAATAGTGCAGTGGAATCACAGAGGAATCCGGATTGTAAAATCTGGGTCCTTACAACCCGGGTGGCACGAAAGACTTTGGTCTATACATTCCTTGGAAATATGGTTTCGCAGAGGACTCTGAAGCATATCGGAGTAGGAAGAGAGCCAAAGCCGAGCGCGAGGCACAGCTACGAGAGGACATTATGGCACAAATCAGAGATGAGATGCAAAGGAATAGAAAAAATCAGTAGGAAGCCCCTACCACTCCTGTGCTAGGTAGCCCCCCAACCGTCAGAGTAGTTGTGCGTCTAACCCTACCTCGGAAAGCGATTACTGATTTTCTGTCGATGACATACTGGTAATAATTATTATCTCTGAAATGCTCGATCCATTGATAGACCTATTGGAGTAACTAATTTTAGATCGTTATGTAGGTGGCTATGAAGTGCAAGCTCCAAGTGAGATACACCTCCGTTGCCCTGTGTGCTACTTAGGGTCAGGCGTATCTACCCAGGCTCGGGGCCTTGGTGCACGGTGTATCTCTAGCATCAGGTTTCACAAAAGTGAATGTGGACGGTGTTCATGCCAATTTTGAGGTCATCCCACTGCAAATGCGTCCCAATGATGAGGTCATGACTCTAGAGCAAGCTATTGAAACATTCATCCAGTGCCCCAAGAAAGATATCTGTCTGGAGGCTCCTGCACCGGTACTAGGTCCACGAGAGTGAGATATCTGCTTGGAGGCTCCTACACTGGTGCTAGGTTTACGATAGCCATCTGCACCGGTGCCAAGTCCACAGGAGCCATCTGCACCGGTGCCAAGTCCACTCAAACTATCTGCACCCGTGCCAAGCCCACAAGAGCCATTTGCACTGGTGCCAAGTTCACGGGGGCTATCCACACCAAAGCTACCTATACAGACGTAGCAAAGTCACAGTGCATTTATACCTTGTGCCCGGTCGACTACCGTGATGTTGACCTACAGCCGAGGTGGCAAGGGAAAACTGAAGAATACCAATGATGAGATCCCCTACTTGCCGTTAGCCTAGAAATTCATGCTAGACGAGCCATTGGTCACCCTGGAAGAGCACCTCCTAACCATAGGATTGTCTTGTTAGAGATTGCATATATATTACATGGAACAGGCCAATAAGCCGGAGGAACAACATCGCTCGGGTGTCATCATCAAGTTTAGGCCGTATCATCTACAGCACGATATTCGTGACTGTGTCTTCACGGTGACCTTAAGGATTTATTCTTTCTCTTCGCACTTGACACCCTCGACGCCTCACTCATTCGATGTTGGACACAGTAAGTGTGTACAATAACAGTCTACATTTATATAATACCGATAAATATCATATATATAACTCATTACTATTGTGTGTATATATAGATACATGGTAACTGAAGCCAAATTAAAAAAATCACTGGTTGGTTTCTTTGACTCACACTTGGTCTCTATGGATACCATCAAGGAGGATGCATCCTTCGTCCAGAATTACATGACGACGGCATTGGTGGCTCACCGCAACAAGGAATTATACTTATGCCCCACAACCAGGAGTAAGTGCTGCACTAGTGGCTATACTTGTTGATTGATATTTTATAACCAATACGAACTTAGGTTTAATGACCAAGACGACATACCTGTATAGGTTCCACTGGATCCTAATTGTAATTATACCAAAATGTAACAAGATAATATACTTTGATTCCCTTAGGAGGAACAGAATCGACTACACAGTTGTTCAACAATTAATCAATAGATAAACACATTTCCTCTATAGATAACTCCATTGTAATTTTTTCTTCCTTCCCAATGACTAATGCTAACTTTTTAGAATCATGTTGGTCATTCGCCACGTACGTTGTAGAGGTACAGAAATCCAAGGGTGGGATCGACGCCCTGCGACACGATGTAGATTTCTCGGTATTCACTAGTACATATTAATCCTATATAACACTTCAGAGTAATGCCTCTCAAACTAACAAATTTGGTAGTGCCACCAGCACCCGCCGGGCAATACTGTGGATTCTATGTTTGCCACAATATACAACTACTCATCGATTCTGGGAAGAAATATGATACTTAGGTTTGCCAATCTTGCGATAATTATTTTATATTTATCAATTTATCTATGTATGCACGACATTGATCTTTCTACTGATAGGTTGCGTCCATCCCTATAACTCCGTTAAAATAAGCTGACCTCAAACATATTCGAGGATAGTGTGCGTACTTCTTGATGTCTAGAGTCGTAAAAGAAAATGGAGAGTTCCACAATGTAGAATGAATTTCACTAGGATAAGATTAAGCTTAATTATTCATGTATGTATTTGTTCAAAACTAGATAATTCATTTTAGTTAATTGATTTGTGAAATGGTTGTCCTTGTTTCTAAAATGAATGGATGTGAATTGAATGTATATATATTATGTTGATCTGTTTGTTTCAGAGGACATAGGTAGCATTTCCTGATGTTAGCCAATAAACAGAAATAGCTTTAGAAATAGAAAGGAATGTCATAGATGATTATTAACTTATAAGCGTCTATGATAATTGACAATCACATATGGTTTTTAGTGTAAACCATCTGTGATATAGATATATCACAGACGATTTCAACTACAAACCATCTATGATAGTTTAATATCACAGACAGTTTGTAATTGAAACCGTCTGTGATATGTCATATATCACAGACGGTTTATACTAAAAATCGTCAGTGATTGTCAACTATCACAGATGGTTTTTAGTAGAAACCGTCTAAGATAGTCTGTGTCACAGATGGTTCGAAAACTGTTTATGATAACCTCATATTATTACTGACCCATAAACTCATATGGTTCACAAAACTGTCTGTGATGACGTTTTTGAACCATCTGTGATAACCTTTTCTGCAGTAGTGTTAGGTGGTCAAGACCTTGCCAGAACCCTAGGATGGATGGTAGGATACAATGATATAGTGTAAACCTTGGTTGAAACCAGAGCATGCAAGCTCGCCAAGTTGCCAGTGAATTGAGGTAGAGAGCCAGCAGCCAGGCCTACGTACGGTTCCATGGTAGTTGGTCTCGTTCTTTCGGGTTTTTAACTTTCGGTTTTTAGCTTCTTTAAAAATCAAAATAGACAGAAATTTTTGAAGCCGGTTTTTCAAATAATTTTTCGAGTCTAAAATCATGTCTGTCGTCTACGTCAGTATCTCCGTTATCAACTGCTATCTTAAAATAAAACCATCAGTTACAATCAAAACCCATCAATCATGGCCAAAAAATGCGATCGAGCGTTTATTCAGGTGGCTCGGCTCGCCAGTGGGCAGCCAAGCCGCCCGGCTTCGAAGCGCACGCATTTTTGGAGGGCACTGTTTACGTGAACATTATCCCTCCGGCACTGTTTATGTGAATAGTGCATTTTGAGTACACGCACACGTGGGCGTATTCAGTGGTCAAAACGCGTACCCACGCTTCGGAGACTCTTGAGTCTCCGTCTCGTTTGAGATGTGTGCATTGGACATACTCACATAGATATATGTGGATGTATGATGTTATATGTATATGTGCATATATGAGTGTGTTCTTGTTGTATTCATGTTTTAAAAAAAGCATGGCCAAAATACATATATGATATTCTCATGATTTGATCAAACCTGACCAGCACCAGAAAGATGCCGCGTCGGGCCGTTGATTGACCGACTTGGGCGAGCAAGTCAAGTCTCCCGGCCGTCTTCCACGCTGCTTCGGTCCCGTCGCGCACGCACACCGCACGTTCGTGGCGCCGCGTGAAGCCTGTGGCGCGTGAATCCTTAGCGCGCGGCCGCTTTACTCCTCTCGAGCCCACCCCAACGACGAGATGCGGACGTGGACCTCTGCGGTGCGGCCGTGAACGAGGGAAGCCGTCCGATGAGCGATCCAAGGGCCAGGATCGTACATCGTCAAGTCTTTTCAGTCTTCGCCCCCTCGCCGGCAAGTAGTAGTGTATATATATATAAGTGAAGATCAGCAGCGGCTAGCTCAGCCCGATCTCGTCGCAAACAGCTACGGTCCAGCCAGCAGCGCAGCCAAACCGCGTGCGTGTCCAAGGCAATGGAGATGGAGGCCAAGATCGCGGCGCTGCTCTCCCTCCTAGCCGTCCTCCTCCTCCTCCTCCTCCAACCGCCGCGCCTCCGGGGGCCCGCCGCCACCCTCATCACCGACCTCTTCACTCTCGAGTTCGACGGCCGCCGCCTCGTCGAGCTAGTCACCCGGAGGAACATGATCCTCCTTTGCCACGCCATCCTCTTCATAATCCTCAAGGACGCCGGCCTCCTCGCCACTCCAGCTCGTCGCTGCGCCGCAACAACCAGCACCGGCTCTAGTACCGCCTCTGCCGCCGCCGGTGGGGGTGCCTCCTCCATGGCTCAGCCTCAGGCAAGGATGAGTGTCGTTGTGTGGCAGAACAAGGCTGCCAAGAACGCGATCATCGCCGACTGCCGTCGGCTCGAGCGTCAACCGCGAGGCCCTCGGCCGGCCAAGGCGACGGCGCGGCGCGCACTGCCATGGACAGAAGCAGCAGCAACCGAGAGGGACGAGGCCGTGGTCCAAGAGCTTCCTCTCGTGGAAATATCACACAGCTCTGATTGCTTCCACTTCGATCAAGCTGCTGTCAGGGAGATTGTTCCAGTGGAGGACAAGCACATTGATCAAGCTGCTGTCTGGGAGATTGTTCCAGTGGAGGACAAGAGCTCTTGTTTCTACTCTGAACAGATTGCTGATCACGAGGAGAGAAACAGAGGAGAGGAGGACATGGCACGAGAGGAAACAGAGGTCGAGTGCAGCGACGATGTGGACGAGATGAACAAGAGGTTTGAGGACTTCATCGCCAACATGAGGAGGAAGATGCAACGGGAGAGTACCTGTTGCTCGTGATGTACAAAACTGACATCTTAATAGTACTAGTCTAAATTTCTCATTAAAAACCTTACGGAGAAACCTCGAAAAAACTCGTCAAGAGAAAAAGAGTACAATTCATTCAATTTCATTTAATCTTCAGTATTTATTCTTTAGATACTTGATCTTCGTGATCAAATTTTAATAATGAGCTTGGGAAAAATCTCCCTCTGAATTCAATATTTCTGTAAGTCTTATCATTCTAATTCCTCGTACATATCTTTCAAAACTAGATGCTGGAGATGACTTAGTGAATAAATCTGCAATATTTTCCTATGACTTAGTATCCAGTATCTTAATTTCGTCTATCTTTTGCAATTCATGAGTATAGAAGAACTTATGGTTGATATGTTTTGTGAGATGACTTTTCATATAGCCCGTCTACACTTGTGCAACATAAGCTGCATTATCTTCATAGATAATTGTGGGAGCTTGCATGACATTCATCCCACATGACTGCTGGATGTGGTAAATCATTCGTCGGAGCCAAATACATTCTCATGCGGTTTCATACAGCGCTATGATTTCTTAGTGGTTTATCGAAGTCGTTATAACACTTTGCTTAGACGATTTACATGAAATTGCAGTTCCATCACATAGGAATACATACCCTGTTTGTGACCTTGCAGCATGTGAGTCCGACAAGTACCCAACATCTGAATAGCTAGTTATATTCAAATCTTAGTTCTTTATGTAGAACAACCCAAGATCTTTACTTCCTTGTAGGTATCGGAAGATGTCCTTTATTCTCTGCTAATACCTTTTGGTAGGTTCTGCACTATGCCTTGTTAATAGGTTTACGACAAATGCAATGTCTAGTCTAGTACAGTTCGCTAAATACATAAGTGCTCTTACTGCACTTAAGTATGGGAATTTCGGTTCTAGGACTTTCTCCCCCTCTTCCCTAGGTCAGTACAGATCCTTTTCTTGTTGTAAAGATCTCCCGATCATCGGTACTTTTGATGGGTATGCCTTCTCAAAGCCGAATCTTTCTAACACCTTCTGGGCGTAGACTAACTAATGCACTAATATTTCTTCAAGGACGTGCTCGAGCCGCAGGCTTAAGCAATATTTGGTTTTACCTAAATCTTTCATTTTAAATTGACTCCAGGTAAGAACTTGCTTCTTTTATATTTTCCAAGGTCCCGATGATATTTAGATATCTACATATACTGAGATTATACAAAATCCATTCTGGGATTGTTGTATAAATACACAGGGACAATCTTCATTGTTCGTGTAGCCTTTCTTGCATAGAAAGTTGCTTACGCGATTATACCACATCCTCCCTGATTGCTTAAGTCCATACAGTGATTTCTTGAGCTTCACACTATACAGACTTCTATTTGCTCTGTCTTGGTTCGGTTCGGGTAGGGATACCTTCAGGTACCTTCATATAAATTTTTTATGTGCATGGATTCCCGTGGTTTACCATGTAATTTTCCGACAATTTTCATCAAGGGGTTGATTTCCTCCCTTTAATCTCCTATCATGGGTTCTAAATATCTGATTATGGATGTTGTCTCATAACCAACGTATATCCCAGTTTTTCGAAGAGGACCCATTGCAGTATACTATGGAGGGGGTGTATGTACATAAACCTTACATCCAAACCTCTGGATATGAGAAACTTTCGGTGCTGACCCTCACGCTAGCTGCATAGGTGAATAGATATTGTAGGTAGACTCATTACAATAAGTTGATAGAGCAGTGCATGGTTATGGTTTAATTAGCTAGCTAGGAGTAGTTCCTAGGACTTGTGCCTCAAATTGCAGTCATCTAAAAATGCGATTAGAAAATGCCTAGCACAACAAAACACTAACGTCATAAGTGTGTGCTTGAGATAAATCGAAATTATTAGGAGAAATCAAAACTACCTAGCTGTGGCCTCACCGGTTCAGCTTGACCCTTGACGGCCCATCGATGGATGCGAATTGTGTTGAGGGGTGGCCGGGGTGGGAGCCTAGGATTGGGAGGTGACCGCAACGACGTGGCCTGCACCTCCTCCAGCAAGCCACCTGGCGATCGGGTTAGGAGTCGAAGCGGCATCCAAAGCCCAAAAGAAAAGGCAAGAAGCGAAGGAAGGAAGCGACTTGGGCATTCACACTTATTGATGCAAACTTGATCATGCTTCCTTTGCAATGTTTCCTCACAAAGTCACCAATTCACAATGCAGCCTGCCATTGCCAACCTAGGCCTCACTTGGCTGCACCCACGATACGGATCTCGCGCTTGACGGGGCTGCATGCTAGGTTGGCCAGCTGAATAGGGTTGAGGTCATGGCTCCGGTATCTCTAATGTTGGGCTGAGGATGTCACACACTATACTACATATGCTATATCTAGAAAACAATAATTTTAGACCTGATGTCCTGTGCTCCTGGGTGAGCTTGAGTGTATCCACCCCTGGCTCAACCCCTCCTTGGAGTAGCACGGCCTTCTCATCTCTCTCCTCTCTCTCTCTCCTGTTGGTGTGTGAGAGAGAGATGTACATCAACTCTGTAATCAGTTTACGTAGAATTTGTAAGAACACCAATTACACAAGGCATTCATAGATGTGGCCCATTCAAAGGTTAGATGGGGTTATGTGCTGGAAATGGAATAATCAACAGATCAGTCAATACACCATCTCTCAACCGTCTGATCGCGCAATGCAAGCACCTGATGTACAAATCGCTTTGTGCCACGTGGATGGCATATTCCTTCGTGTCTATTTTACCCTCCCGCATTTCAATTAGCAGAAAGCAATGCGACATAAGAAGATGTTTTGCACACTAGTGTAGCCATGGAGGCGTGAACCCGTCTCTGTATTATTAGATATAAGTTAATTAAATTTAGGTAAAAATAAAATAAAACATCAAATATTGCAAACGCAATACTTCTAGAATTAATACATTTATATAAGAATATATTAATTACATTTCTGGTGAGAAACCCTAGTTAAGAATTCTATCATAAAAGCAACAAATTACAACATACGATGGCTACAAAATATGAAAGAAAAAGTGCTCTTAACGTCGCTGATGGATGCTTGTTCAGAGAAGTTTTAATTTGATATAAATAGCGTGGCATAGTATTTATTTTTAAAGAATCTATGTACACACGCATCCACATGATTAATGCACTTTTTTTTTGCTCTGCCGGTAGTATTACTAACATTGCATAGTGCTCATAAATATTGAGCGCTTGTATATAGCGTAACCAAAGCGAATGCTTTTTTATGTCTATATCACTACTAACGTGACATAGAATGTATGTACGTAGCGTAACTGAGATAAAAAAATGATTTATTTTGTTAAGTCTGCATTAGTACTCACGACATGGTATTCACGAATAAAGAGCCCATGTACAAAGTGTAATGAGATAAAAATCATCTATTTCTCCTTTTCATTTCTACCAGGATTACTACTAATGACATGGTGCTTAGTATGGAGCCCATGTGCAAAATATAATCAAGGTGAAATTTATTAATTTGTTTATTTTAATTATGTCTGTATTACTACTCATGACATGGTATTCACAAGTATGAAACTCATTTGCGGAGTGTAACTGGAGCATAATATTTGATTGATTTCCCAGGCATATTATATTTTTGCAACATGTATCCACTCATTATCCGTATCCACTTAAAGGAACGAACATAAGAAACGGGGTCTTCATCCTTCTCATTCTTGATTTGTATCCATTATAGAGGGCCGAACCTAATAATGAGGACTTCATACATCCCATTCTTCGTTTGTATCCATTATCGAGGACCAAAACTAAGAAATTAGGGCTTCTTGTCTACCTTTGATTTATATCCATGCGTAGGAACCGAACCTAAGAAACAAGGTAGAAACACTTATTCTTGGTTTGTATTCACTAACGGGATTGAACCAAAGGAGGCAAGAATGGCAAAAAGGAAGAGGGTAGGAAGAAGGAAGCTCCTTAATTTGTATCACCATGACTTAACCTAAGAGCGAAGGGAGGAAGTGAGCGTCTCACCTTTTCTTCAAAACACCAGCCTGCACTCCCTTTATCTTTCTCTCTACTTCTTATCTTTCTTTCTACTTCCTTCTCCTGATCTCAAGTGTTTGCCGAAGCCTCTCTGAAATTTTCACAAAGAGAATTCTGAGAAAGGATTGCATGTTTATATGTGGCTGAATTAGTGGGTATGCTACCTATTTATTGAAAAACAAAATGAGATTTTTTTTTTGTATTTTTAAACTCCCAAACGGCTCTAAAACGACTGAAAATTTGAAAAATCTGATTTTTTTTTGGCTAAACGAGCCACATTCGTGCCAAACAAGCAAGGCCGGCCCTCGGCCTGGGCAGTAGGGGCAACCGCCTAGAGCCCATGAAAACTAGGGGCCCCTAGTTCAAGCCTATGTATATATACAACATGTATTGAGATTATCTGGTCCTGCACTCTTGCCGTTCAGCCGTGAATTTGTGATTGGGCCAACCGGCCAGCGGAAGACAACGGCCCAATCGCCAATCCATCCGGGCCTCGCTGAGAAACCAGAGACCGAGAGACACTAAGACGCAATGATGCATCGCTCCATCTAACGGCCAGTCGTCCATCAGCCCTATCAATGCACTCGCCGTCACTCCCACCATCTTTGTTTTCTTGATGCCTTCACTCTGGTTTCTTTGGCGTCTCTTTTTCTTCAGACTCTAGGCTCTCTTGCATGTGGCAGACTATATGGCTACTTCTGGTGGTCTGGGAAACTAGATATTGAAGCTTCGATTTATCTTATGATGTGAAAGCTTGATTAGGACTTTGGAGCAACTAGAGCAAGGTGATGATCATTTGGGCTTTTTTTGGTGGTTTATAGCTGAAAAGTCTCAGAATTTGGTTTAAAAATATCAGAATGATGAGAGCTTATTTAGCATAATTAAATTTAAAAAAAATTAAAAAAATATAAAAAATATGTTAGCCCATTACGTATAATACAAACAAATACGGGAAAAAAGAACCGGCAAAAAAGCTCAACAAAAAGCCAAAAGTTCAGAAAAAGACGAAATTTATTAATAGTGAAAAAATAAGCTGGAAGTTAAAAGCTGAAGCCAAAACGATCACAGTTATTCCCTCTCTTTATAAAAGGTGTTAACTGTCGCCCTGATTCCAACTAGACAAAATTCCATTCAACTTTGCGTGAGCTAGTAACCGCCGGATCTAAATTTTATATGAAACATGGAAAGTATTGCACATGTTTTTTTTCTTTTCATTTGTAAAATATTGGTTGATTAAACATGGAAAGTGTTGCATTAAATTTGCAAATACTTTTTCTCGAAATGATTCATTTGATGTTGAGTTAGATGAACTTTTTTTCTGAATTAAGAATGCTACAAATGACTTTGCCAGATGTGTCAATGTCTGCTATTGAGATTTTTTGAGTTTGTTAGAGATATAGACTGCTATCCAAATGTTTCAATTGTTTATCAAATCTTGTTTACTGTTCCTATGACTGTAGCATCAGCTGAAAAAAGCTTTTCAAAGTTGAAATTATTAAAAAAAAACTATTTAAGGTCATCAATGTCACATGAAAGGTTGAATGGTCTAGCCACTTTATGCATTGAGAAGGATATGTTGGATCATATCAATGTTGATACTATTGTCAATGACTTTGCATCTAGAAATGTTAGAAGAAATTGCTTTATATGATTTTGTATTTTATGATGTACTAAGTCTAATGATTATTGTATTGAGCTTTAGCTTTTGCAATTGAAATAAAATGTATTATTACATATTTACAGTAGAACGATAGGGCCTCTACTTTTATTACGCCCTAGGACCCCCTAAATTACAGGAACGGCCCTGCAAAAAAGTCATGCACACCATACCATGCTAGGCTAACCGTGACTAATGGTCAAATTTTCGTGTCTAAAAGGCTAACCGTGCTACCGAGGTTAACGTATCTAATGAGTTACTGTGCCTCTTGGGTCAGGTCGTGCCAATCGCACCCGTGCTAGATCGGCACACTGGGCTGTGGTGGCGATCTAGACATGATCTAGCTGCTTGTGTCGTGCTAGCCCGACACAATATAATAGACTCGGGTTATGCCGTGCCGGCTGTGGGCCTGCCCGGCAGGGACGGCCGCCTCCACCAGTAATGTGACTAATAGAAGCGCTCGTGAATGTTTTGCTTAATCGAACAGAAAAAGGAAAGCAGCAGCGTTTTGGAAACTATTGGACCGACGTGACTCGGCTGAAAGTTCATGGGCATTGTCTTATCAATAGTTGTCAAGCTTTAGTATTGGGCCGGTACATGTCGTGGTAGCTTATTTTAGTTTAGCTTTTTTTTTCGGGAAAATAAAAAACTTCGACGGCTGACCTATACCAAATGCACATCTCATCGGATTCTCTGGCTTTACAGAGGTAACTCACAAACGGTCCGAGTCACAGCTCATGAGAAATTGAATATCTCACGATAAATTGGCAATTTATCGCTCATCAGATCTCAGCCGTCCGTTGATTTTGTTAGGAAACTGGGCCCACGGCCAGACTCCTAACATATTTGGATACCCCACCGTAGACTATAAATAGGGACCTATACCCTCTCATTATGTACACCTGATGCAATCAAAAGCAATAAAGAAAGACCAGGAGTTCTCTCTACTTCTCTGTGTTCAATCTATTGTTCTGTGATTCTGTGATTGATTCGTTTTTGTTTTAAGCAGAGCAATCGATCGGACTGGTCGCCAAGAACAGATTTATCCGATAGCTCCCTTCGCCCGTATGCTAGACTTGCCTCTCTCTGAAGTCAAAGAGGATCCGCATACCATGCGTACCAAGGACTGATCCATGGGTTTAGTTGCCGTTTCTGGTTTCTGGAACACATGGTTTTTTTTTTAGTTGTCGTGTGTACTCCCATATCTTCGTTCTTCCCAGCATCTCTTCTCTGCAATGCTGTACTTGTGTTAGGCACTTAGGATAGCCAGTTTGGTCCAGGGTGAAGATTAAAGTTTGGTGTTTGTTAAGCTTGCAAAGTTCAGTTTGGAATTGTTTTCCATTTCAACTTTGTGGGATGGGTTAATGGAAATTCAGGGCATGTTTGGAAACAAGAAAAGACTGGAATGAACAACAGTGTTGAGTGAAAAACTACGGGATTATAAAACAGAGGAATTGTAAAAAAAAAAAAAAGTGATCTGTTTTTACCCCTATGGATACGAAGTTAAAATTGTAATATACAGAAGGACTAAAAAGACATATAGGGCCTATTTGGAATGTAACAAAAAGTGTAGAACTTTATTGTTGGTCATTCTATTATTTTGATACAAAAATCACCTATTATAAACACTAGTCTTTCCCTTGAGAAGAGAACATATCCTGTAGTACAACAGGAAATTTCAGATGTAGTGCCTGTGTACAGGAACATGAGATAGATGCATGTGGATGTGGACTTTGAGCTTTTTACTGAATAGTGGGCAAGAAGATCTAAGCAAGAACCATTCTAAAAAGCATCATTCTTTTGAACCCAGTTGTAATAAGGAACCATTCTGCAAGTGAATGAGATATTGTTTCCTATCAAATCAACAGATAATAGAATAGGATGTGAGCAAGCGACAGCTTCATAAAAAGGAAACTGAAAGGGTCATCCTATTCATCACTAATCCTAAACAAAGTGTAGATTGCTTTGTGTACTGTCAAGTAATGTTAACTATTGAGATATCTTCGTTTCGAAGCTTCAAAATTAAATAATGTGCCATGTCAGAATTCTGGGAAATTTCAACTCTTTTGCCAACATGTTGTAGTTAGGCAAGTTGGAATCTTAGACCTTTTTTCTAAAATACCAGTTGACGCGTTCCCTTGTTCCCACTGGCCACATCACTTACAATAATTTTAGAGTTAAGAATTCCATAAACAATGAGACAGGCTGTTGGTGAAGGTAAATATGCGTTTCTTTAGGGAAAACTCTGCGTGCACCAAAGATCATTCACAAATTTTATGAGAAGTAAACTGTGAAAATCATTTTTTTTTCCATTATAAACTGATGTAGACAACGATCACATAAATATCTGCAAACGCAAATTATACTTCTTTTTTGGACTTCAACACATACATACTTCCAAGCATAGGCAAATATTCGAGAAACTGATTTTTACATTGTTGCAACTTTGAGACGCCCATCCCCACCAATGTGTTAGCAGAATGAAAAAGTACCACACTATTGTTTTACAAATTTAGAGCATAACAAGTATATCATGCGAACAAATATATCATTTCACATTATTGAAATATGTTTACAAATCAACAATAGTTTTCCCCCAATGTGTTAGCAGAATGAAAAAGTGACACACTACTTTTGTTTTACAAATTTAGAGCATAACAAGTACATGCAAGACCAATAAATAAGCACCTTATTTTTAGCAGTGACCATAATATTTCTCTAAATTCCAATTATTGTAAGCTTTAGTTCCGTCTCAAAAATTAAACGACTTCTTTAATTCTTCTCTACAGTAACATCACGTATTGGGTGCTTCAGCACGACTAATATACTATGTCAAGCAACAAAATTTTGGGTGCCTTAAATTTAACTTCTTTTGTTTCTAACTTCAATATCCTGAGTACACCCTCGCAAAAAAAAAAAAAAAAACGTTCCTGAGTACACAGTAGCCCGTGACTTGAGCATGTGAATGTGATAAACAAAAGCTAAGCGATTCAGAAGGTAACAAAAGCTAAGCGATTCAGAAGGTAAAATAAGACCTTTAAGCTTAGATAAGATGGTGCGGTGACAGCGCAGGGAAATTAAACAAATTAAACCTGTCCAGTTGCTATTAGAGCATGCATTGCGTCATGGGGTAATGCTGGATGTGGGTTGTATTACTCACACCAGTTGATCATAAACAATGTTAGGATTTCCTTTTTCAAAAGTGTCCTTAAAAAGTTGAAAGTTACAATGAAAATTGCGATCATAACTCTGTAATGGCAAACTAATAGATATTCTTTTTTTTTTTGGAAGAGGGAGCAGGAGAACTGCTCCCATTTCGGCAGGAGAACTGCTTCCATTTCTTTAAGATTTTTCACATACTAGTGCAGGAAGAGGGTATAATGGTTATGTTCTTTTGAGCTACGGATTATAGTTTTTGGTTGTTCATGAGAGAGTACAGAGAGATAGAGACTCGCGTGCAATTTTAACCGATATAAGTGAAGTCGTTAGAATGCATATTACTATCGACTTATCGACTTGTAGACCCCGTCTTCAAAAAATTCTATTTAAAAGTTAATTACTATAAAAAACGAATTTTAAAAACTGAAAAGAAAAGACCCAATATGGTATCCACCAAATGATAATATCAGTCCTCTTCCAATACCCCTATCCCCTAGGTAAAGTGTGTGAACAAACCACAACCATGCAAAAGAAATTTTATTTAGGAATAAACATTATGATACGGCTCTATTAAAAGGAAAAATGGAACATGCATGTATTTTTTCAATGAAAACAACAATTTTTACAACTAGGCATTTTTCTTGGGAAATGATTTGCTACCGTCTAAGGAATACAACATGTGTTTCGCGCTTTTGGATGGTGCATTCAATGATCGATTTTGCTAAAACGCGGACGTCTGCTAGAATATTATCTAGTGGATGTCAGGTCTGTTCTTTAAGTCAAAAGCTAGCGGCTTTTGGCTTTTGCTACAGTATCTAACTTTCAAACGGAGTATTTTCTTAAGACGGGGTCTACAAGTTAAACGATCCACACGTTAAAAGCCCAGCATCTGTACCAGCCAAAATCGCAAGTGAGTATATGTCTCTCCGTAATCTGTACCGTAAACAGCCAAAATTCAAAAAATTCAGCCAAAAACCATAAGCCGCAGCCGAAAAGAACATGCCCGACATCTTAGACCATTGGATCCAGTGGATGTCATCTTAGACCATTGGATTAGACTTGGGCCCACCATCTCAACCCCAAAGGTGTCTCCTAATTGGGAGGCGTCAGGGGCTAGGTCGTCAAACCAACACGACTAGAGATGGAAACATGTTTTGTAAACAAATATAAATTTAAATATTTTTAAATACAAATACGAATCAAATATTGTAACGAATACAAATTCGAATAGAATATATACTCAATTCGGTCGGATCCAGATATTCTCATAACTTATGTAGTATGAAGATATTAATTACATATTATCCTCGTACAGTCACGCTTAATCATTATAATCTATTTACTTTACATAAAGAAACGCAAATTCATATTAAATTAAAAACTTGTTCTACTAATTAGTCATGTTGTAATAGAATATGTATATGGCTTCATCGAATATGAATACGGATATAAATAGTCTGGATAAAATAACATTTCAGATGGTAAAAGTCCATACCATATCCATATCCATATTTTTTTATACAAATTCGAATACAAATACAAATACAAATATGGGAGAAATTATTAATTGAAAGAAAATATCTATACCATATCCATATCCTATGGAATACGATGACAGAATAAAATGAATAATCCGTATCTATTTCCCACCCCTAAACACAACTGCACACGTCTCCTCTCATGGCTCCCCCATTTTCCTTGTGCCATCGACAAGGCCATTCCCCTTAAACCCTAGGTGACCAACGCTCAACCGTACACCATGCACGTCATCTATTGGCTTCCTTGACAATGAGGCTCAGTGGCTTCCTCTTCATTCCCCGATTATAAGTTACGAAATTTTCCAAGTCGAAAAATCCTCATTTGATATTTTACAATCCTAGTTGAAGTTTTTTTTTTAATTTCTAGGTTGATAGATGGATTTCTTGAATTGAAAGTTGAAATTTCTAAGAGTTAAAAGTTAGAACTCCAGAATTGGAAGTTAACATTGGGCAACATGACATCGGTGTCTATGTGGGAGGGTCGGCCTCCAATGGAAGAGGCATGCCGTCAAGATGACTATAGCAGATGACAGTGTATTAGCCACCCTCTTCAACAATTTAGGTAAGAATCTGGTTGAAAAAAAATTTTGCTTCTTGTTTTTTCCACTGTCTCAACTCGAATCCTTCACTGAAATTTTTCTTTCATCGAATGGGTCTTATAGCTCGTGGACTGTCCTCAAATACAACAGATTCATTCATAACTGAGAGGAATAACCATTGCACCGCAATTTTCATAACTAGTCACTCATTGTTTTCAGATTTATATCGTTAGCGACTGTGAGAAACATAGGTATTTCATAGAAATTCTATAATGAAAAAACAGAGCAAGTGCTTTAAAAATTCTTGTGCAAATGTTTGTGGGTTCCATGGAAGGAGTCCTAAATTGTTCTTGCAGTTGCAGAGGATGCCTTTGCTCCTGAAGGTATATTGCCCTGCGGGTAATATCTTGCAGTAGCCTTTGGTTAATTGCATCTCCCAAGGATGTTGTCACACATGACACGCCGGCAGAACAAAGGACTGATCATTAAAGCTGGGCCTGCCTCCTCCTTTTGGCTATCAGATTCTGGTCAAGTGCTGCATGATTGGAACCAGGGAGGCCTGCCAGGTAAAAGATTTCTTTTCCCTGTTATTTTAACTTTTGTAATCTGTATTTTAACTTTCGCACAGAACTCTGCATTTTCTTGAAATTATGAGAAGTTTCTTAAAATCATCACTAAATTAACAATGGTGCGCTGAAGTTACAGGCTTTTCTATTGTTAAATCACCCAATACCTGCCAACATTTTAGGCATCTCTGCATGAGGTGCTTAATGTCTGTCTCCATGGTTTGCAATTCGGATAAATACCACGACAACAAAGTTTTGCAATTTGAAAGATGGCATTGCATGTCTTGCTTACATGCCGACCTCATAGCCGATGGCAATCTTCAAAACTACAGCATTTGCAATGGTATTTATTCGATTTCCCATAATAATTCACTTTTGGATTTTGGGCTCCTTGTATTTTAATTTTCTTCTCGGTTTTGCCATATGTGCGTAGATAATTGGAAAGAGCCCCTCAATGATCGTTTGGAATATGGGTACATCAACACAGTTAATAATATATACATTTGACCAGTAGTTTTTCTAGGCATATGTTTGTAAAAAAAATTATGTAAAATATAATACTTTTGATGACAAAATTACTATCAATACCATTTTCATGTGACTAATCCGAATATCGGCAGTCAAAATTTAAAATTTTCACTATAGATTTCCCAAAACAGCATCAATTTGGTACTATATATATAAGCGAATATAAAAGCTAGATAAGTCCACATTCCATAACCTGTTCGCAATTTCACAAGAATCGACGGCCGTATGGAAAAGAAGAAAAATCCAATCATTTAACGGATCCTACTTTTTTATATACTAGATCAAAATGCCCTAGGGGAATCTCATGGAGAACCCCACATCGGCTTAACAACAGTCGCTCTCTGTCCAAAAAGGACTGATGCCATTGGGGAGAAAAAGGTTCTTTCTCATTTTCATGTCTAGGAATGGCTGATGATAAAGCCGTAGTGTTTCTTTCGGCGGCTAGTTTTTTTGTTTTTTTACTGATTTAGCTGACGTGTGATTGTTGACTGCATCGAGAGCATAAAAATTAACACGCATAATTACATACGAATTGCAAAGTACCAGGAGATCATGTACAGTGTACAAACGAACATAGGCACAGGCTTTGACATGTGCCTGCGTTCATTACATGTATACATACGCAAATATAAACATACATGTAAATATGCGGTCGTACATACTACATGTGGTCGTAGAAGTTTTCATTACATGCCACTCGACGAGAGCATATATGCGGTCGTACATACTACTATGGCTCCGAAGGAGTGTGGGTGCAACTTTGGATCCCTCAATCCTCGTGCATAGTACTAAAAGATGGATTCGTTGGCTTCATATTGTTTACGGACATGGCGTAACTTATTTACATAACAAATCATATGGTAGGTCACAAATTGAGGGAATTCGTGCCTACTCGGCATCTCACGAGTTATGAAAGTGCAAGAAAAGATACTAAATCTCGTCGTATAAGCAATCTAGGATATGATGAAACGTCGGGCTAACGGTTGACCCTGGGTATGCAAACCTATTGTGAACTTGGGTGTTGGATTGTGGCGCACCTACCATCCATAAGAACATCGTCAATGCTTCCCTAGAGGTCATGCATGGGGATGACTGCAACCCATAATGTTTGACTAGTGTATTGTGCAACATCTGGAAACATCTCCTCCCCATCATGAACATGTCGTGGCATAATTGAGATGAGGCAAGCTGCTTGTCAACCCACTTAAGTCCAGTCTGCATAAGCTCTCTGTGAGGCCACCTGGATGACAATGGGCCCATCTCCAAAAAAACTCCTAATAATAGCCATTTCAAGCACTGGGGGTGGGATGTTGTCGTTACTACCATCCCCTTCGTGGCCCGACATGGTCTGCAAGCAGCATGTCAACCAGTCAACATGACAGTTACAAACAAAGCAATGACACTAGTAAATTAGAGTAACAATGTGCATAACATTAGTACATATAAACAAGCTAAAGAGCGATAACCACCTTGAAAATAACAGTGCAACATACGGATGATGTACTGTCCACGAACAAATGACTGCACAAGAAGAAATATGTAAACATGCACACCAAAGAACTCAACAAATATGAAATCAATGAAACACTGGCATATCGTTATGAACTCAACATGCACACATAGTCCATTATGTGGACAGAGCACTATGCACATGTATGAACTCAATATGAACATGTAGGCACGATCATAGGCCACCTCTTGCACCGCGTGTCTAGTAGATCGGCCACATCTGATGGAGCCAACCACCCGCCCCTTGGGTGTTTGTAGTGTTAGAAACACATCCCTATATTTTCTCTAAGTGAGCAACGCACACGAGTAGAAGTGCTGTCCTACCTCCTTTCACATCGCTTCCTGCTCGGCAATTGTAGAGGCAATGCAACTAGTTATCGATCTCTCATACACATCACACATGCACACCATGCATTCATTGGCCGTGTTGCCGCAGGACTTCTTCGACTCAGGGCCAGAAGTGGTGGCAGCCTGCTTGCCCGCCCACTTCCACGATGAGCTTGTTGAGCCAAACTACTACGGGCCTAAGTCGCCATTCGAGCTAGAGTCCACATTGAGCCTACTCACTTGAGGAACTGACACTTGCCCATCTGTGCAAAGTGCATCATGGAATATCACCTCCATCAAGTCCTCGTGAAGCAATGGTGAATTTTTGAACTTGATGCAACCCATCATTGCCTACAATGGAAAAGCCATTCCATCAGCTAAACCTAAGGTGAAAAATGAAACCAACACAAACTAACAATTCACACATAGTTCCATACCAAGTTTTGCTGCTCCCACTAGTCGTTGCCAACATCGATCAACCCAGTACAAGGTCACTTCCCAACCCTTATGCATTGAGTTTGTGTTTTCCACTAAATGTAATCGCATTTCAGTGCATCCTAGTGGTTCTTGAACTATTTCTTTCTTGGACTTTCTAGCATGCGATGTTTGAATTTCCTAATTAGATTGTTGTAGCCACATCTATTTAAACAACCCATGGGACAGTTGTTGGCCTCCACTTCCTCATGACATATTTCAAACATGGTGATGTGGACGACATCATCCCAAACGACAGCGGAGAACATGAATTGTCCATCTGTTGCAATTAGGAAGACTAGAGAGCAAAGACTAACGACCATAAGACTGCAATGAAGGAACCACATGAGCAGCATTGTGACAATGCATCGAGCAAGAACGGAAAAGAAAGTCTATAGAGAATAGAAGTAGGCGGTTACCTTGGGCAGTACAGGGAGTACGTCGATGGCGAGAGAGGAGGCAATCGGCAGCTTCGGCTAGATGGCACCGGCAGTGAGGGTGGTGACAAGAGCGTCATCCTCGGCAATGCCTCCTTGTGAGGTCGGTCGAACAAGAGGACGCACCACATCGGGGCTTGGGATGTTTGATGACAATGGCATGTTGGATGCTGACTCCGATGTAGAGACAGATGAGGCATCCGAGGAGTAGGCAGAGGTCAAGGACCTCTTGTGCGAAGAGGGAAGCCTAGATGTCAACACCAACTCCGAGGGGGACGCTAGCATGGCGAGAGAGGGTGCCCGACATAGATCTAGGTGAAGGCAGCAAGCCGCGTAGGGGCCCGGTAGGTGACGGTGAGGATGTGGTGGGGCAGGGGTCGATAGAGTGGGGGTCAGGCGGGGGGCCCAGCGGAGGCAGTGGCTGACCTGTGACGGCGCCATGCGGGGGTTAGCCCCCGCGAAAACCCTAGCGGGGATGTGAAAAGAGGAATGCACAATGGGGATTGGGGAATCAAGTGTGGAGGTAACAAGCGACTTGTATAAACCATTGGGGAAGCAATGCCATTCGATCCAGAGCCGATCTCAAAAGTTGGATCGAACAGGCCTACAGATTTTTAGGGGCATAAAAGAATGCAATCATCCAGTGCTGAATGGCCGGCCTTAATAGATTTGTAACACCCCCATTTCTGGGAACAGGTCATCATACATCCTGCAACAGCCTAGGAGTTCAGTTGCGGAC
The DNA here is from genome assembly GCA_036346575.1 of Dendrocalamus sinicus. Lineage (NCBI taxonomy): Eukaryota > Viridiplantae > Streptophyta > Magnoliopsida > Poales > Poaceae > Dendrocalamus > Dendrocalamus sinicus. The sequence goes on along the minus strand of CM070658.1, from coordinate 15,300,083 downwards.
AGAAAGAGTATTATGCCTGCTTACAAACATTTAAAAAGGGTTCATTGGATTAAAATATGACCTAGCGGTCAACTTTAACAATTATAAGGGTGTCCATGCCCAAAACTTTAACTTACATTTAGAAGAATCGAAGAAACTTCCACAGAATGCTTGAGTGCAGTCGTAACCCTAACACAAAAAATTGTAACATCTTTTCTTCACCTGACCTCTGTGTTGGTGGAAAATAAAGTAAGACTGAATACAACCAACTATACTCAATAAGTCACATACAAAAATGCTATATAACTACTTGCCAGTATTTTCAAGAGATGTGGATATATGTATTTTTATCATTGTCTGTAGATACAATTTTTGTTTTACAAACATTTTTAGTATAAAATAAGAAAACATAAACTTCTTAAGGAATTGGGGTTTCAACATCTTGATTACCACATTTCAACATTTCTAAATCATTTTCAAATATACTTATGCCTCACGGTTGGAATCACCCATTAAACACAGCTTTATTTACCGGAAGCATGGCATATTCAAATATCATTTATAAATGACTTTGCAGAGTTATCTAACTTTACCCACAAGATCTCTTAATTCTCATGACTAAGTTAAGAAAATAAGGTTGTTTCACTGCTCATTTCTTTATATAGCCTTTACCCAGTAGGTCTTGATCCCAACAAACTCAAGTGGCCCATGGCCTCGCCCAATTTGAAGTAGCCCTGCTATTGTTCAGTATGGTTATACCCCCTCTCATAACAACTATTCTTTACCTTCGTTCAGTATGGTTGTACCCCCTCCCATACCAACTCTTCTTTACCTTCATTCAGTATGGTTGTACCCCCTCCCATACCAACTTTTCTTATATAGCCTCTACCTAGTAGGTCTTGATTCCAACAAAATCGTGTGGCCCGTGGCCTCACCCGATTTGAAGCGGCCCTACTGTTGTTCAATATGCTTATACCCCCTCCCATATCAACTCTTCTTTTACCTTGTAGAGATTCAATCGATTTGAATAGCTACTAGACCAGTTTTAACAAGTCAAAACTTGTGGTTGAACGATTACTATATTCTTCACTTAGCATAAGGTTCTAGTCTTTACTTTTCATCAACTAGGTAATCATTCACAAATCAATAACCCAGTGCACTGTGGCACTATCACTATTAGTGTAAAACAGTTGAATTTCCTAAATTACCATAGTATATTTTATAGTAATTTATTATTACAAGAGCTTGCCAAGGTGAATATTGCCGTCAATTAAAACATGGCTTTTTGGTGGTAGGATATAACTAAATATCATGTTATTCTAAACATTTATTGTATATAAAATAACAGTGCACAAATAACATAATGAAAATACTGATAAATAAATAATTAAAGGAATGTAGGTTCAATATGATCAAAAACATGTGACTTGCCTCTTTGTCCATAGTCTCTGATTATTTTATTGTAGTCTTCAGGTTGAACACTGACTTCTATAATTGCTCTTGTAGCTCTTATGTTGACCAATTCGCTGGGTTCGAATACTAGCGTGGAAGACAAATACAAATAAGTTCCTGCTTTGCAGAATACAAACTGGGAACAAAATATAATAAAAATAATCAAAAATATATAAATAAAATGGGTTAGGGTGGTTAGGGTTTAGACAATGCTTGATTTGGTTGAACAGAGTTGGAAATGGGCTAGGTAGACTTGGGACGGTTGAAAAAGAATGAATGTATTGTATGGATTTCTGTGAAGGACAACGGGTATGATCGGCAATGGGTTTGGAGTCAGAATATCATCTGGGTGGTTATGAGCTTTATCAAAGTCCAAAGTGGTGAAATGGGGCTAGGAATGGTGTAGACAAGCTCAAGATGATCAAAACAGGTACATTATTGTTTTTAGGATTTTGGTGAATAATAATGGCGTTGTAGTGTTGGACATGGATTCGGAATAGCATATATCTGGCTAGGGTTTGTTAGAGCATATTCGGTCTAAATAGAATTGAAAATAGACTTCACGGCTTAAAATGGCTAGGACGGATATATACGTTTCAACAAACAATAAAAGTTTGAATCATATTGGGTTTAGGGTTTAAAGTAGTGTTTTGGTGGTTTTGAGTTTTATCGGTTTGTGATATGGGAAAACAAAGCTGGAAAATGAGTAGACGGACTCAAGACGGAATAAATGGACATATCTTGTGTTTTTTTGGGTATGGATGAACAGTAACATGTATTTTGCTTTCATCATGGATTTTCACTATTTGAACTAGGTCTGCTACTGTTTACGACGGGTAGGGTTGCTACATTACGGGTCGGCGTTGTTCATCTTCCTTCTCCTGTGCAGTTACTGTAGCGGCCGAACAGGGGATTTTTGCGATGGCAATTCCCATTGCTACGATTAACTCCGGTGAAAACCAAGGATATGGGTGGACTTAGGGGACTGAGGAGAACTCATTTTGGGGATGCTACAGACAAAAGTAATTGAAATGAAATTGACTCTACCAGAGGAATTGAATTTGAGGCTTACTTGGGGAATTCTGGCGATCGATAGTGATGCGATGACCGACGAGGTGTGTGTGGGTGTCTAAGGCTAACCTGGGTGCCAATGCTACTCAATGGAGGAGTCGGGTGTTTTATAGGCGAGCTAGGGCGGTTCGGTACAGGGGAGGTGTCCGCTCGAGTTTCAGCGCGTGGCTAGGGCGGGAGAGCTCGGAGGTTTCGGGGAGGCTCGTCATTGGCGGCGGGGAGGTCAGCAAGTTGAGTGGTGTCTCGATCCAGGTGTTTCCTTGGGTGGGGAGTTACGGTGGCCAAGTTGGCCTAGGCGCCTATCGATCGTGAGAGGGAAGGGTGTGGTGGCAACGAATTTGGTCTTGGCTTCTTTGACACGTGGACAGGGATGCAATTAAGAGTTGTCAGGGGGCTCGGCAGACAAGGTGTATGGTCGCTGACTCGGGTGCAGGCGTGGCAACGGCGGCAAGGTGGAAGGTGATATTTTTGGACTGTGAACAGTGAGGTCGGCCAAGACGTGGCTCAAATGGTTAGGAAGGATGGCAAATTTAGGGAATGGGAATGCTAATGAGTGAAGAAGGTCGTGAATTAGGCAGGGATTGAAATGAAATTGAAATTCAAAGCAGTTCAAATCCAATTCAAAATCCGAGCTGTTTCAAGATTTTTGCAGAAATTGATGATGTTGCGAGAGAAAGACTTCGGGTAAAGAGAACGCTAGAAAAGGAGCGACAGTCGCAAGCCTGAAAGAAAGGGAGAATAGCATGGAAAACAAGGGACCAAAGCATTTCAGGCAAAACGGCTCAATCATGGAAAGTGCCAACAGATTCTAGGCTCACAGAAGCTATTGCTATCTCTGACAATGCAAACCAGAAATGAAATCATGAAAAAAAATGTTAGTATAATTTTGAGCAAATCAGGTTTCATTTTAAAAGAATTTGGAACCCATCATGGCATCATATTTGGTCATCTATCCCAAACGGAAACCAAATTGTTTTCTTCTGGCATTTCGAGTGAAAGATGTAGGGTAAAAAAAAAGTAGTTTTGACCTGCGAAAAGGTTTCCTCATCTCAAGTGGAACTTTTAGAGCAAGCAAACAAATGAAGTGGCGTAAATGCACCGTTGCAGATAGCTACTGCCCCAGCACTTGAGAAGGAGAGCAGAAAAAATCAAGCATGATAATTTCAGATTGGGTGGAAATTCAGAGAACTGCTCACTCTCTGTGTTGCATCATCCTTGCAGTGTTGCATCAAATCCATACCTCATACTAGCTACTAACAGCAACAAGAAGATTAACAACAGCTACAAGAAGAAGATAATAGAGGCATTGCTCTTACTCATATGTAGAGTAGGATGAGGACTAAATTTATAGATGGATACAAGAAGAGCACAGCAGCAGCTAGCAAAGAGCTCCCTGGTTAGTCCAGGCCGGATCTGACCCTCTTGTGGCTGGCCTGCCGGACGGTGCCGACCGATCCCCCCTCTGACGCGGCGCGGCCGCCGCCCGAGGAGGCGGCGAAGAGCGAGGAGAGGTCGGCGTAGAGGTCGACGGCGCGGCGGATGTTGTTGTTGAGCTCCCTGATGAGGCCGACGTTGCGGGAGAGGTCGCCGGGCACCTTGGACTCGTGATTCTGGTTGATCTCGTTGATGAGGACGCGGTTCTGGTCGAGCAGGCTCTGCACCTGCACGAAGCTCGTCTGGAACGCGTGCAGCACCTGGGTGTCCACGCCGGCCGCCGCCGCGGCGCCTCCGAACCCCGACAACGTGTCGCCCTCCATTGACTCCCTTTCCTGGCTGCTCGCTTGCTTCTGCCCCTAGTTCTTGCCTTCTTCTTGGTGTGCAGCCAGTAGCAGCAGCTAGTAGCTACTGCTGCTCTCGAGTGGGTGGTGTTGCAGCCACTGGCTTTCCTTGCTTCAACGGTTCAACCCTGCAGAATGTGCAAATGGACCAAATGTGAGATGGATGAAGCTGAATTGAGTTCTTGGAAGGGATGGCTATGTTCTACATATAAAAAGATTGCTTTTTTATTTGGTTGTTGTTGCTTGGGTCATCAAGATTTGGCTTTTACTGCTGGGCTGAGCGAAATTTGCAAATGGGAGCAACTGTTGTGGGAAAATTTCACTGTTGGGACATGGGACGACAAAGTACTGTGGAACAAGATCAGATGTACTTGACGAATCTTTCTTGCTTGGACCCAAAAAAATTGATTAAAATCATGAAATCAACGCAATGTTTTATTAAAAAAAAAAGATAGAGAACTCCATCCAAACAAGAATTCCAAGAAATACAAAGCGCATCAGATTTTGGGGAGAAGGAAGAGGATAATAAAGGGGAGGAAGGTTTGTGCTTCAGTGCTTGTGTAAGAAGGGACGGTTAGGGGAATTGTTGAGATCCGGCGTTTGCTATGGAATTCTCTCGGGAGCAACTCGAGATGAAAGATCGCGAGGAGGGCGTGGAATGGAAGCTGCAGAGAAAAAAAAATCCCATTTTTCTGATGTGAGATAGGGTTTTCAACCAAAATCCGCTCAACTGGCAACCGAATTTGCAGAAGGAATATGTCCGAATTGGCCAGAGAAACGGGGAAGCTGCTGAACTGAAAAATTCAGCAACGCACAGATCAAAATTCTGAATTGCGACAAGAATTTGCACGTGAAATGGAATGAAAATCCATGCAGGGGGGAACGAGATTTTTTTTCTGTTTCTCTTTGGGTCCTTCAAGAGACCAAGAAACAGCAAGAAAATCCTACTCCAGCCAACCCAACCTAGGAACAAAACCAGAACAAGAATTAAAACAACTTTGTCCAAGAAACAAAAAAAGAGGGGGGAGAGAGAGATCTAATACCACAAGAAATCAAGAACAAACCAGGAAGCGCACCCAAGAACACCAGACTCTTGCAAGAGAAACAGGAGATCCCATGCCAGAAAACCAAACAGGCTCTTCTCGAACAAGTCCAATTCCCAATACTTCTTTTCGTATCTATCGGGAGAGGGAGATGTTGAATAATCCACCTCATTCGTCATGTTAGTTTTGGAGTCTGAGCGTGGCCATATTTTTTTGGTCACATGCGTCTGTGTGAGTCGATCAAAGTGAGCGTGATGGATGTGGTCGTGATTAAAGTGATCATGTTCATAGTAATCATGGTCAAAGAGTTAGTCATAGCGGTCGTGATTAAAATAGTCATAGTCGATATGGTCAAAGAGTTACTAATAATAGTCAAAAATACACGTCGCGTGCTTAGTCCATGCAAGAGCATGTTTTCTGTTTTGTTAGCGTCGTATGCGTCATGGCCTGAGTTCGAGGAATTGTGCGTGTGGTGGCGCATAATAAGGGTGGCTTAACCACCAGAGCAAGGCTAGGATTTTCTTTAAATAGCAGGCTCATACAACAAAAAATGCTGCCTAGTTTTTCATGGCGCAAAACTCTTGTGTTCTTGCTCTGTTTTTGTGTGTGTGTGTGTGCTCAGTGTGTTAATCGGCTGGAGTTCCTAACATTTGGTATCAAAGCCAGGGAACGCTGATCCGTGATGCAGTCGATTGATTCTGTGTCGCCCCGATGCTCCCAGTCTTCAAGGCCCCCGTCCACGGGTTGTAGGCCGAGGACCACTGAGGAGTCGAAGGCGTGTTTTTGCCAAAGCCTTTGTTGTCCTTGCCCTTGCCTTTGTTCTTCCAGGAGCCGTGAGTAGTGTTGTTGGTGATGGTGCTGCCAGTACGTGGCGGCTGAACAGCAGGTGTGTCAGTGACCAGGGCTGTGGCCTGGCGATCTTATCGCTGTGAACCTCTTTGAGTCCTCCAGAAGAAGAAGGGAGCGAGCCTGGATGAACTCTGGGAACGGAGTCATCATAGGTAGAAGAGTCGCCAAGTTCCGATACTTGGGATTCATCCCCTTGATCATTGTCAGCACCAGTGTCTGATCGCTGACAATTTGCCCGACGTCACGAAGAGCGTCAGACAAAGTTTTGAGCTTGAGGCAATAATCCATAGAGGATAAATCACCTTGGGTCAGGCCAGGGAACTCAGCCTGAGGTAGATGGCGTGAGTGGTCTTGTTGTCACAAAAGAGATTTTCAATCGTCAACCAAACTTTCGCGGCTGTAGTAGCAGGAACCATGATGATGTCCAAGATCTTCGGAGAAACAAATCCGTAGATCCAAGAAAGAACGGTGTAGTCAATCCGCTTCCAGTCGGCATCAGTCGAGGCAGTAGAAGAGCTTGCCGCCAGGAGATGATCTTCAAGGGCAAACTTGCCGACGACAACCTCGAAGAGAGTACGCCATTTGGAGTAGTTGGACTGCAAGAGTTCGAGGGTGACAGGAACAAGGGTTTTGATGTTGGCACTGATGGCTTGTGCCCAGAGCTGGGCTTTAGCAACCCCGATGGCCGTAGCGGCGTCAGTGCCTTCGGTTCTGGCACCCATGAAGGAAGGTGGCGCGTACAGTCAAAGAGACGAGTACACGGAGACTGGAGGTTGTGGGTGGAAGGATGGCAGAATCAGGGGAACGAAACTGCATCTGATACATGTAAGACTAAGAGAGAGGTATTTGGAAGAAGCCACGCAACATGAGCTGTCATTCATTGATTACTTATACACTGTACAACGTGAGTTAACTGAATACACGAGATAAACACAAAACAATGGTTATCTGAATACAAGAGATAAACATGACAACCGCTAGAGAAAATATAGGCAGGTTGGTTAGAATTGGTTAGCGGACGCCTGCATGGCATGCATGCATCTAACAATCACCATGTCCCAAAGACCGCGCCGACGGCAGCGGCTGTGCTCTGGTAGTACAAAGGGTGGTGAAGGAGGTCAAGGGATTGTCGGCGTATCCAACACTCACGAAGACAAACTATGGTGATTGGACCTTGATGATGAAGGTCATTCTCCAGGCGCGCTAGCTCTAGGATGCCATTGACGCTGGCAACCTTGACTTCCAGAAGGATAGAATGGCGCTGGAGGCCATCCTGCACGCTGTTCCACCAGAGATGATTTCCATGCTTGCTGTCAAGGCAACCGCCAAGAAGGCACGGGATACCCTGAAGACAATGCGCGTCGGCATTGATCGAGTGCGCAAGGCCAATGCTCAGAAGCTCCACAAGTAGTTTGAGAGTATTGCATTCCAGAACGGGGAGTCTATCAACGACTTTGCGATATGGCTCACAAAGCTGGTAAACCAGCTTAACACTCTTGGCGACCCGAAGCCACTGCACAAGGTCGTTGAGAAGTACCTACGTGTCATCCCCTCCAGGTTCTCTCAAATCGCTCTTTCAATTGAAACTCTGCTTGATCTCTCGATGCTCTCGGTGGAGGAGGTGACCCGGAGATTCAAGGCAGTGGAAGATTGGCTAGACCCGGTGCCCGTTGTCGACACGAGTGGGAAGCTTATGCTCACGGAGGGTGGTGTGCTCAACTGAGGGAGCGACAACAGAGGGAGGGATCCTCTGGTAGCTCCATGTTTGGCCACAGGCGTCGCAAGCCGCCACAATGATGGGCTGATAGCAGCGGTGCAGACAAAAGCAAGGATGGGCAAAGATCTGGTGGTGGACGCAAATTCTCGAAAGACAAATGCCGCAACTGTGGCAAAATAGGCCATTGGGCTAAGGATTGCTGCAGCCGATAGATGTGGGCCGAGGCTCACCTGATGCAGGGGACCATGACGAGTCCACACTCTTGATGGCTAGGGTTGTCACCATCCCCAAGTCATCAACACCACAAGCCGCTATTTCCAATTCCCCATTACCGTGATGCAATCCCCTCTGACTGGTCGAGGTGAAGGTGTTCGCGTAGTTGGATCGGGAGGAGGCACGCGACGATGAGCTTTGGTACCTCGATACTGGTGCTACCAACCACATGACTGGCTCGCACAAGGTCTTCTCTGAGGTCAGCTCTGAGGTGGTCGACAGAGTGAAGTTCGGCAACAGCTCCATCATCAACATCGAGGGACGTGGGATGATCCTCTTCACGTGCAAGACCAGGGAGCATCGCGCCCTTATGAGGGCTCACCACCAACCTCATCAGTGTTGGGTGGCTTGATGAGACGGGTTGCCGAGTGCTGATTGATGTCAGGATCCTAAGGATATGCATGGGTAGCAGCGTCTGCTGGCGAGAGTCAGGCGCTACCCCAATCAGCTATACTGGCTCCAACTCAACATCATGCAACCGGTGTGCTTATCGGCAGGGAGCTCGAAGGAGGCATGGCAATGGCATGCAAGGTACGGTCATCTAAATTTCCAAGCCTTACGTAAGCTCGCGCAATGCGACATGGTGCGAGAGCTGCCGCGAATTGATCAGGTGGATCAAGTCTATGATGTTGCCTCATCGGGAAGCAACGATGGGCCTCTTTCTCAAAGTAGGGAAAATGTCGAGCGCGGGATGTCCTCGCCCTTGTCCACAGCGATCTCTGTGGGCCGATCACGCCAACGACGCCATGCAGCAATAGCTACTTCTTGCTGCTTGTGGATAACCTAAGCCACTACATGTGGCTCAGACTCCTTGCAAGCAAGGACCAAGCTCTAGCATCTATCAAGCACTTTCAAGCCATGGTAGAGGTGGAGTCAGGGCGCAAGCTCAAGGTGCTTTGAATTGACCGTGGTAGGGAATTCACATTGGTGGAATTCGGTGAGTACTGCGCTACGTGCAGTGTACAGTGACAACTCATGGCCCCTTATTACCTATAGCAGAATGGGGTCATTGAGTGCTGCAACCAGACGGTGGTCACCATGGCGCGTAGCATGATGAAGGCAAAGGGGCTCCTCGGGAGGTTCTAGGGCGAAGCCGTCTCCACTGCCGTCTTCATCCTTAATCGTTCACTGACATGAAGCATAAACAGGAAGATGCCGGATGAGGCTTGGCATCGCTAGCGACCAGCGGTGCACTTCCTCTGCACCTTCTACTGTTTAGCACATGTCAGGAACTCAATGCCGCACCTGAAGAAGCTGGACGATCAAGCATGCTGATGATCTTTGTCCGGTACAAGTCTGGGTCCAAGGCATCAGGCATACTATGTACGTGGCGTGCATTGTCTTCGATAAATATTAGTGGGACTGGAGAGCTCATGGTGAGGGAAGGTATGGTGAGTGGACAGGAACCTTTCACCATGGAGTACACTGCCCTATATAAACCAGGGACAGTGGGGATCAGTGGCACAGACGGAGACCAGTGTTCACCATGCATGCCCGCTAGTGCGTGCTCTGGCATCACAGCGATGCCAGGGACAGACGCGGTGATGCCCGTGATGCCGGGCACAATGGAGTTCGCCTCATCGCCAACAAACCTGGGAGAGGCACTTGACACCGACCACAACGACACACTGCTTCAGTATCGCACCATCGACAATGTCATTAGGCCGGCTTTACCTCGCATTTTGCACCACACGATCTCGACTCTGCTAGGCTGTTCTTCACCACAGCCGATGAACCAACATTCTTTGGTGAAGTATAGCAACACGAGTGCTGGCGTAAGGCGATACTCGAGGAGATGAAGTCGATCGAGGACAACGGTATTTGGGAGCTCTTAGATCTCCCCACTAGCCACCAACCCATTAAACTCAAGTGGGTATACAAGGTGAAGCACAATGAACACGGCGCCATCACCAAGTACAAGGTGTGACTAGTCATAAAGGGCTATGTACAGTGGACTGGTTTCAACTTCTAGGAAGTGTTTGCCCCCGTGGCGCGCATGGAGTCAGTTCGGTTGTTGCATACTCTGGTGGTGCACGAGGGGTGGCAAGTCCATCACATGGACATCAAGTCTACGTTCCTCAATGATGACCTGATGGAGGAGGTGTATGTGGCTCAGCCACTTGGGTTCATCATCGACAACAGCGAGCGCAAGGTACTTTGGCTCCGAAAGGCACTCTATGGTCTTCACCAAGCACCCAAAGTGTGGAACACCAAGCTCGACACCAGCCTATCAACGCTGGGGTTTCACAAGAGCGTCTCCGAGCACGTTGTGTACACACGTGGTGATAGGGCACGTTAGCTAATCATCGGAGTGTACATCAACGACCTGATCATCTCTGGTACTGAAGTCGTTGACATTTGTGCGTTCAATGCCGATATGAAGAAAATGTTTTAGATGAACAACCTAGGGTTGCTTCCCTATTACATTGGCATCGAAGTGAGTCAATGGCCAAGCGGCATCTCACTGTGCCAATTAACCTATGCGCTTAAGGGGCTTGAGAAGAGCGGCATGGAAGATTGCAATAGTTGTCAACTGCCGATGGAAGCTCGCCCTGAAGCTGAGCAAATCAAGCTCTGCTCACTTGTAAATGCCACGCAGTACCGAAGTATCATCGGCAGCCTTTGGTATTTAGTGAACACATGGCCGGACATAGCCTATGCGGTGGGCTACACAAACTGGCTCATGGAGGAACCGCATGAATATCACCTGGCCGTGGTCAAGCACATACTTCGCTACATCACCGGAACGAGCAACCATGGCATCTGCTACGCAAGGAAGAGAGGCGATCGGTCACTGCTGTTAGGATTCAGTGACAATGACATGGCCGGCGATGTCGACAATCGTAGAAGCACCACAGGAGTGCTCTTCTTCCTTGAAAGCAACCCCATCACCTGGCAGTCACAAAAGCAAGGGTGGTGGCGCTATCGTCCTACGAGGTAGAATACATCGCCATGTCGGCTGTGGCATGTCAAGGCGTTTGGCTATCTCGGCTGATGGGCGAACTTCTCTGCTTAGAGCCTAGTGTGCCAGTGCTTAAGGTAGACAACAAGTCCACCATTGCGTTAACCAAGAATCATGTCTTCCACGACCAAAGCAAGTACATTGATACTTGTTTTCACTTCATTCGGGAGTGTGTTGATAGAGGGAAGATCATTCTCGAGCATACTCGCACAGAGGAGCAGGTCGCTGATATTCTCATGAAGTCACTCGGGCACGTCAAGTTCTAGGACCAGCGCGCAAGGATTAGAGTCGTCGAGATCACCAGTTAACACGGCAAGGATTAGGGGGTGAATGTTGAATAATCCAGCACGTTCATCATGGTAGTTGTAACAACCTAAGTTTTTATTAAAATAAAAAATAATATTAAAATAGAATTTGAATTACAAATAATTATTTTTGCTGCCAAAGATTTTAATTTTGGGTTACCCAGCTTTTCTGCTTTTCAAAAAGGTAGGATTTAAAAATTAATTTGAGTAAAACTCAGAAATATTATGAAATAAAAAGATATTTTGAATTTCTATAAAAATCCTAATTCAAATTACTTATTTGGATTTATTTGACTTTTATTTGGTGTTCTGAGCTTTTCTGGAGTTTAAAATCTATTTTTAAAAATAAAAAGTATTTCGAGTATGAAAATTAAAATACCAACTTGAGTTGGAAATATTTTATTTAAGTCCAAAATGTCTCCAGGAACTTCTGTGTATTTTTTGGGAATTTTTGGAGTTATTTACATATTTTTCTGAGGCTTAATGAATTTTTTAGAGTTTTCTATCAGAAAATAAAAAATTAAATCCCTCCCCTCCGGCCGCCGCGTGGACGGCTCGGATTTGTCCACGTCGCTGCCATCCCAGCCGCCCGCAAACCCGCCTCCCCTCCTCCCGGGCCGACACGTGGCCGGCCCGATGCGCGCCACGCTACCCCGCTCGCCCCATCTGGCCTGTCCGCCCACGCTTCCCCCTAGCCACCCGATTTCCCCCGTCGGCCATGCGGCCTCATCTCTGCCGCCCGCACCTTTCCCCTCTCAGCCCCGCTGACAGGCCGCGCCCGCCTGTCAGCGCTCTCTTCTCCTTCCCCGCGCCCCTTCTTCCTCCTCTCGCTCGGCCGCGCCTTCACCGCCGCCATTCCCGCCGCCCGATCGCCCGGATCTCTTTCCTTTCCCCTCTCTCTCCCCGACCCCCGCCATCCCCGCGCCCGATATCCCACCCTCCCGGCCGCTCCACCCCGCCGCGCCGAAGCTCCCGAGCCACCTCCGCCGTTTCCTCATCAACGGCCATCTCCCGTGCCCGCTGGGCCCCAAGCCGAGGTAGGCTCAACTCCCGTTGCCCCCTCTCACTCCTCCGCCTCTCGCCGCCGGCCACCGGAGCGCCGCCGCGGTCGCTTGCCCGAGCTCCTCCCCGCCGGTGCTCGCCACGTCAGCGCCGGGGGTAAGGTGGCAGCCGACGTGGCCGCCACGCGGGCGCCACGCAAGCCCGGGCTGCCACACCCCCCCTACCACTTCGGCCTCCACCGCGGTCCATGGACTCGGTCCACATGGACCGGGCCCACCTGCCAGTCAGCCCACCCCAGGGCTGATGTCATGGTGACACCATAATCCCAATTTTCAATAGAAAAATAATTCGGACGAAAAAGGAAATTCAGTGCTGATGCAATAAGTCCAATTTCCTTTAGAAAAATAATTCTAGAAAATCAATCTTTTCTTTTCTCTAATTTTATACTTCCCAGAGCCCGTTCTCCTTCATCCTAACTCCGATTTAGCCCATTCAAATTTCTAAATTCATCAAAAATTCTCCTCTATCCATTTATGGCCTTAATTAAAATATTTGAAATTTATTTGAGTTTGGTGGGTTATTTTCATGTGTAGACCTGCGACGATTCCGAAGAATTCTACGACGACGAAGCCACTCGAGGAGCAAGGCAAGTCACACACGTTGACCTTGTTGATCCCAGATTGCAAATAAAATTATGTTGATTTAAATTATATTGCATGCATAATTTTATTCAATGTATTTCAATTCAGTTTTAACTTTAGTTAATACCTGTTTGTTAATACCTCCTTTGACATTGCAAATCCTTATACCTTGTCACCTTAGAATCAAACTCTAGTTAGTACACTAGTATTGGCTAGAGAATTTTAAATCAAATGCTTAGCCCTGCTTAGACATAATTTTGATTTCGGGATGCCTTTCACATAAAATGATAAACTTTTGAGATGTACTTTTGACTTCGGAGAGTCAAGAAGGTTGATAAAATATTTTGAAACAAAATATAAAAACTAGTTTAGACTTAAGCAATTGGTTGCATGGTGGGTGCAGGCATGCTTTGTTGTTCGGAGACACAGGGTTGATTGTCATGCACGGGAGTATGTGGTCGAGCCTAAGTCAATTAAGGACCGGTCTGTGAGCTACTATTGCAAAGCCCTAACGTACTACCACAAGGCTGGTATGGGACAGTCCTGGCTGAATAATTTGTGGGTCCCAACCTGAGCCATTTCGTAGGTTGAAAGTGAGCGTGGCGTAGGCCATGAGAAGTCTCACTCGGCTCAAGAGGGGTCCTGCAGTGGATTCCTTCTGGGTGAAACCTTAGTGTTGGCTTGGCCAGGTTGAAGCCTTTGCATTGTAAAGGCCTTGTCGTGATCTCCCCGCCGCACACCTAAGGAAGTGTGTAACTCGCGTGGCAAAACGGGATGATCATGTCTTGTGAGTAAAGCTGTACAACCTCTGTAGTGTATAATCTATCCTGGATAGCCGTGCCCACGGTCATGGGCATGCTGAGTAAAAGTTTTTCATGGATTAGACTTTGTTTTTAAAAATATTTTTGAAAACCTTATAGATGGATGGAATCCATGAGAGAATAAAAACCTTGTAGGTGGATGGATCCCATGAGAGAGATTGGAAGCTTGTGGATGGATAGAATCTATGAGTGTTTTGAAACGTGTGGATGGATGGAATCCGTATGTGATCTTTTGGAAAAGATGATCCGAGTGGGATGCCCGTGGATAGGTTGGTGTTTGGTCGAAGCCTACACTGACGGTATTATTTTCAATAACAAGTATTGTTTTTACTTACTGTATTAAATTCATCAATTTCAATCTACTTATTGTATTTCTCAAATGTTGTTTTATGCAAACTAACCCTATAAGCCTTCCTTGGTTGCCTTTATCATTATGTTGCATTTCTCCGTGTGACTTGCGGAGTACAAGTTTGTACTCACCTTACTATCTCCATACAGAGAAAGATGACTTCGACTACGGTGAAGACTTGGACGAGTAGGCCGCGTCTTACTGTCGTTTGCCTGTGGCAGGCTCAATGGGCTCCTTCCGCTTCGGTTTTTCTTCCGCTGCTTATGTTTAATTTTGGCTTATGTGCCATGGATGTAAACTTTGGCAATTATGCCCATATTTAATTAATAAATGTCATTATGGTTGATATTTATCTTTGTTGTTCACTGTGTGCACTAGCTGATCCTGGACTAGTGCGATTTACACAGAGGATCCAGGAGTTGTTGCTCCAGGTTCCGACAGTAGTTTAGAGTCTGAGCGCGGCCAAGTTTTCCCTGGTCACGCGCATCTGTGTGAGTCGGTCTAAGTGACCGTGGTTGAAATAACCATGATCGAAGAGTCAGTCGTAGTGGTCAAAGTAGTCATAGCTGCCGTGGTAGAAGAGTTACTGTAGCAGTTGAAAACACTCATCGCGTGCTTAGTCCACGCGAGAGCACGTTTCCGTTTTATTAGCGTCGTGTGCGTCATGGCCTGGGTCCGTGGGATCATACGGGTGGTGGCACATAATAAGGGTGACTTAACCACCAGAGTAAGGCTAGAATTTTCTTTAAATAGCAGGCAATACAATAGAAAATGCTGTCCAGTTTTTTAGTAGCACAAAATTCTTGTGTTCTTGCTCTGTTTTCTAAATTCGTGTGTGTTCGTGTGTGTGTGCTCAGGTGTGTTGATCAGCCGGAATTCCTAATAGGAGAGAGAGAGGGCAGGTGGTGCTTACCTCAAGGACTCCGCACCATTTATTGGGAGCTGATCAGATCATACGAGCAAGAGAGACAGAGAGAGCAATAAACACGCACGGGGGGGGGGAGGTGCTAACTACGGATAGATAGAAAGGATGGAGATCAGGATATCCTCAAACACACGACATGGCTCTATGCCCCTATGTCCCTCTCTCTTCTTTCTCTTGTTATTGCTCGTAGATAGAATTTTTTTCCTAGAGAGAGATATGCGGCACATTCGGGCATGTTTCACCTCCTCCTATCTCCCCTCCTCCTCAGCTGGATCATCCGATCATAGACTGGATGGATGTTTAGCCTGATATTCATTCGGTGGGTTATCTGATCTGGGGATATTTCTGGCGATGTGGTAAATTTCCTAGTACAAACTTTGAATGTTTATGAAAGAACCCAAATTTTTTAAAATTTGAATTTATTTGAAATTTACTTGAATTTGTGAAACTTGCCAAATTTGGGAATCTTTCGTGATTTTGCACTTTCCTCTTCGGGAAAGCCACTTTCACAATTACCTTTGTGCCCTCCTACCCTAGCGCCACCTCCCTTGTTGCTTCTGCCACTCAGCCACTCACCGTTCATATGCTCACTCACCGCGTCTGCTCACCGATGCAATTCCGTCAACCTTCGCATAGCACCGCGCCACCTCATTCACTGAACATTTACTAGTTGTCACACCGCTCTTGGCCATGCGCCACACCCTTGCCACCGTCGATCTCGCCACTGTCACCTCAGTTGCTAGGCACTCGACGTGCATCCTGCACCCAAATTCGCCCTGCCAACTTGCGCGCTCGTGGCAGAAAGATGTCGTGCACCTCGCGTTGCCACCGTAGCTGCCAGCACCACCGCCACCTAGCTAAAGTTCCTTGGAGATCCATGCCGCCATCTATGCGTCAGCCATGTCTTTGCCATGCCCCTATCACCACCACCTTCATCGCGCTATAAAGCTAAGTAGAGTTGCTCACTGGCTTTCGTTAGCACTGAATTACAATAGCAAAGCCCCTCCCTCCCATCTCTGCCAACAATCACCGTCATCACCAAGCTCATGCCGGTGAGCTCCAAAACTTAATTCCTCCGATAGCCTTAACCCTAATCCAATTCCTCATGACCATAGCATCTCGGTAGCACTGCAATGCTATCCCCGACCTCGTTGACCCATCTCGTTGCCCCTAGCCCGCCGGCACTATGCGCCATCGCCAACCATGCACAACCACCGCAGATAGCCTCACACAAGCTAAACCATGTGAGCCATCACCACCACTAGGATCTCTGTGCACCGTAGATGCTTAAACCACCCTCGGACTAGCCAAAACCACATAGTAACGTCACCGTGCCATGGCTCTGCTCCGACGAGACACCACTACCACTAGCCATCTCTAGCATCCCTTCAACAGTGCGCATACCCAAAATGGGTTGCCTAGGTCCAATTTACCCTCACTGTACTACCACTCGCCGCCAATCACCCTCGCTGTCACTCAGTTGCATTGCCGTCGCTCACCTCTACTTAGGTAGTCATGAGCGCTAGTTCAAGCCAAATGGGCTTTGTGCTCTATAAGGCCGAGTAGATGTGCTAGGCAAGTCAGCCCAAATCAGTGCACAGCGCAACAAGCCAAGTAGGCCAAGCCCATTAGTTAAAGCCCGACATTGTTCACATCTAGCCCAATACTGTTTCATGGCCCAAACTCATTACTGTTCAACACATGAAAATCAGCCTAAAACCATTACTATTCACCAAACCCGATCTGTGAGGAATTGTGTGAACCTTGGTACTATTCACCTAACCTATTACTATTTACCCAAAAACCGTTAAGCCTATTTATACTCATTTCGACCATTTCGAGCCTGTCTAACCCATTTTTAACTCCATTCGATCCAACCAAGCTTAGTTTGAACGCTATCCACTCAAGTCCATCTTCTTTAATATCTTATTCGGATATTTTATTGTATTTTATTTCTAGCTTGTATTATATAAAGTAGGAATTTATTTGTATTTGTTCTTTTACGCTAACATCCAGATTGCACTAGGCATGAACTCAAAAGGAGTTTTGGATGACCATGATTAGTCTTTTAAGCTTATCGTTTGGGATGGTCGACAAAAGCCTTGAGATCTAACACATGATAAATAAAATATGAAGAAAACAAATTATAAAAAATGGTTGAAGCTTAGAAGACTGTTGTGGATGGCTCCTAGTCTAGGATTTGCTTTCATAAGAGAAGACCAAAATGTGTTTTCATAAGTTCTAATTGTGCTCAATTCCAAGAGCATGAACCAAATGATTCAATATTGAATTTGTAGCACTCTAATCGATTCAATTTGAGTTTCTTAGTTTTATTTAGCCTTCTTGATATGGTTTAATTCATATTTGGATACTCTTAGATAAATTTATCAAATTTAAAGTCTTGCTTATCTTGAAATTAATTTGAATGCTTTAAATTATGCTATCTTATCTAGATTGGTTATATCTACATTATCACGATTTAGATAGCTTTGTATATATTCTACGGCTTCAAGTAGTATCCTTTTAACTTGAACCTCACTTTAACTAATTTTTGAAGCTCTTTAGATTTTGTACTTTTATGCATGCATTCTTGCTCTCTCTTATACTTGTGCTCCTAATAGTGTCATGTACATTTTGAGCGGGATCTTTAGCCCTTGATGTCTCTATTGCCAAAAGGGATAGAATGATTAAGAAAAAGCATTGAGGGGTAAAAATTTGCATAAGGGGGAGAATATGTATTTTTGTGAATAAGTAGTATAGTTGCTTAGTATAGTTGCAAAACTTGCCCAATTGAAACCTAAAAATACTAGAATGAGATATATGAGTGAGGGAGAGCTTCATTGCATATCATTTGCTCTGAAAATACTAGAATGAGATATATCATTCTTGATTCCTTTTCTTGCTATGAAAATGTCACAGTGAGCAATTGCTTTTTTCTTTGGATCATGAGCAAGATTGATTTTTTTGTGAGATTTTAGGTGTGATTTGGAGATTTTGTAGAAAACTTATTTTTTCTTGATGTTTGCTCTATTTTGCAATTTGCCAACATGATTATAAGCTCTTCTTTCTCTTTTAAATGGACCATGTGTGGCTCTTGCAACTTCTTATTTTTCTTTTTCAAAAAACAAACTCTATTCTTACCTTTTTGGTATTTATCAATGTACTCATGAAGAGGAAGATTGTGAGACTATGTAGAGGTCACTCTGTGATTGTGATGAGTAATTGACTTTTCGTTTAAAAAATTTGCGGAGTTTGAATTTGGTTTTTAAGAGTTTCTAATAGAATCAGTCCAATCTTGGTAGCTGATGTCAACACATGAAGATGCACAAACGCTCAGGAACGACCTCGATGTAGTCGAGGATGCGGTCAGTGAAGTTGGGCTCATCCTTCTTGGACCGGACGACCGCGACAGGGGCGGAGGCAGCATATAAGCATTGAGGTCCAGTGACCTCAATGAAATTTAGCAAATTCTATAGAAAATTACTGTTTATTACTGTTCATCAGTGGAGGAGACATGATCGTGCAATGGAGGTGACCTCAATGCACTTGTCGTGTGGCTTTGCCCCACCGCGAGAAGCGCTAGCCTCCTTATTGGCGAGAGGAAGCGGTGATTAGGCTTCGTGCGTGTTGACGCGAATGGGCGAAGTGGATGAGGAGGAGAGTGGTGTGGAGGGCGCGGTGGAGGGGCATAGGAACAATGGAGGCACAAACATCTGGAGACACGTCGGTGGCGGGTTTTGCATGCTCTCTCACGGCAACCAGGAGGAGGAGGACGATAAGGCGATTCTGCCTCGCCGGTCGTGTGCCACTCCACCTTTTCCCGTTGCCACATATTCCTCATCACCAACCGCGTACACTGCTTGCCGCCAAGCCCACGGTCATTGGCACCCTATGCGCCACTTCCAGTTACCCTCTACCAGGGTTATCAAATCCGGTTTTGAATTTTTATCGGATTTGATAAGACGTTAATACCAATTTTTGGAAAATTCAGTAACTTCTAGACCAAAAATTTCAAATAAAAATAAAAATAAGCCAAAATCAGTGTAATCGAAGAAACATTGGAGTAATTAAATGATCTCGGAGTAACTCGAAGTAAACGAAATATTTAAGATCCATTTATATTCTAGGCCTAAGGTGACTGATTTTCAATTTTGGTAACCTGCCCTCAATTCCCGACCTCGTGCGGGCCAATTCGGTTCGCTTATGGGCCGTCGTCCATTCCAGCACTGCTTACAACACGTCTGCTGTGCATGACAAGTGGTCCCCGCTTCTCGGGCGTTTTAGGGTTTTGAGGCGGCGGCGGCGGCTCCGTCCCATCTCCTCTCCGCTCCGTCTCTTTAAAACCGGCGCATCAGCTCGGGTCTAACTGGTCGTTAGGGTTTTGTCGCGCAGAGAAGAGAAGGCAGAAAGGCTTCGAGATCTCCTCCTCTCGCCGCATCTCTCCTTCAGGCCGCCGCCATGAGCCGGTCGGGGCAGCCTCCGGATCTCAAGAAGTAAGCATCCGTCCGTCTCCTTCCTCCGTGCTAGATCCCGATTTCTTTCTTTACGCGCGCGGTGAGGTTTCTCGCCCAGATTTGATGGGGTACTAATTTGGATTTACCTTTCTTTGGTGCGTCGCAGGTATATGGACAAGAAGCTCCAGAGTAAGTGAAAATCCCTTGACTCCAAATCTTCCTATCTCTGTTTCGTAGTTGTATTACTGGTGGATTTCTTGTATGTATGCATCTTTAATTGTCAACTACAGTTTGGTTCTTCTCAGATCAATAGCTCAGATTTTGTTTAGAAGGTTCATTCACTAGTAGTATTATTTGAGAAGTTTGGACTGTTTCCCGTCATTTACTTGATGCATCTCAACCAATTGAGCAGAAAAAAATGTGAGCTCAAATTAAACCACAAATTTTAAATCAGTTAGTCTTTCTGCGGTTTTTGTTAGGCATTTTGGTTTCCATGTGCATATATTAGTTGTTCCAGTTGGTTCTGACCACTTCCAAGATATACACATGTGCTTTTTTAGTTTTTTGATATTTATATTCCCAATGCCCTACATGATGAACACAATTTTAAAGCTACGGATTTATCTCCAAATGAAGCTTTTTGTCATAGTTACTCTGATAGGGCATTTACTGTTATTTTTCATTTCTTATGTACCATGTAGACCAAAGTAAGTATTCTCGTATTTACTGTCATAGGGATAGTTTTTGTGTGTTCTCTTAAATCGGCAATTCTGTTTGTCATGATGAGCTGCTCTATATGATGATGATATCAGAAAAGCTATGGATTAATTTCCAAGTGAGCCATTTTGTCATAGTTACTCTGATAGGCTGCCACATTAACCTTTTGAACTTTCGATCTTTAAAAAACTTTTGAACTTTCTGGCTTGTAAACCAGCCCTACTTACACCCATGAGTCCAAAATCAGCTACCCAGTTGTTTTTTCATGGAAACCTGTCTGTTACACCACACTGTGTATTGTCCGAATAGTGTTGTCTTCTCCAGCTTGGTTTCCTGGCTAGAAAAAAATGTGGCTTGTTTGAACATGTATGGAGAATTTTTAAAATTTAGCTTGTCTTTATAAAATTGACAATCAAATTTCCCCCACTTGAAAACTCAAGATTAAAACAATACCTGTATGTTCTTTAAAAGCTTTTTTTATCAAATATGATGGGAGTTTTGCACAGTGACCATTGTGATAAGCTGATATTCACTTGTTAAATAATAAAGTGATGTGTGCCTACAGCCCACTTTGTGTTTAGTATTACTGGTCAATTCAATTCGTTTGAACTCTATTATTGATTGTTAGGCGTTAATATCTTGTGCACTGCCTTGGTGGTACCTACATAATTGTTTCTGAAACTTCTTTCTACTAGCTTAAGGCTTCAAGGTATTATGAAGGTGTGGTCCTCTGATATTTGAATATGTTAACTATACATTCAGAGCCTCAGTTTTTTTGTATTAAAAAAGCACTCCCTACACATTTGGACAGGGCTCATAACCAAGCACTTACTGTATGAGATTTTGAAGTTCTTTTTTTGGGTCACAAGGGCATGCTTTGGACATTAAGAGTAGTATTCATATATCTAATAATACTGATTTGCAGTTATGAACCCCTGTAACTGCTGTGTCCTTAGACAGTAACTCGAGTAAATTTATGACTGAAATGTTCTGTAGTGTGATTATATATGTGACATGCACATTATAAGGCTTCTTCGTCTTCTTGACCTTAGAGGACAGGGGAGCATTCATATTTGCTTCACTTTGAGTTAATTTTGTTAAAAGCAAAGTCTATAGCTAGAAAAGGTCTTTGCACTTCAACCCAATTCTGTTTTGCCATTTTGTTGTTGCTACTCATGATCTCAATGAGGTGGTGGCGGTTCAACTTTAATTTTTTTTTGCCATTGGTGGGCATCTTTAGTGGACTATTTATTCACTGTTAGATTTTTTCCCCAGTCAAGCTGAATGCAAACCGTGTTGTTATTGGCACCCTCCGAGGATTTGATCAATTCATGAACTTGGTGGTGGACAACACCGTGGAGGTCAATGGAAATGAGAAGAGTGATATTGGAATGGTGGTAAGTATTCTGCCATCTATGGTTGTTTAGTTTATATCGGTGGTACTTATCATGAATGAAGCAGTTATTTTTCGATATGCATAATATTCTGACAACCTAAAATCATCTGCAGGTTGTCAGGGGAAACAGTGTTGTCATGATCGAGGCACTGGAGCCAGTTGCCAAATCGCAGTGAATTCCCAGCAATCTTTCTGATTTAGTTACAGAGCTGGTAGTGTGAAAACTGATGTATATGCAATTGATGTTCCTGTTGTACCTTGACTAATGTTTTTCGAAGCACTATGAATTGAATGTGGAAGGTTGTCACTCTTATAAGTTGTTTGCGAGCCATATTTCATTTGTTTTGATGTTATGCATGCATTGCTATTGCATTATAACTTGTGTTGTCTTGCACTTATTTTAGTGATGCTTATTACTACTAGGTTGTCATCTTCACAGCAGGTCTGGCTCCCCCATGCCAGCTCCTGGTTTAACGGTGACTATACACATTGCTTTTTTTATGCAGCCCTTCCACGCATACTGCGAGCGATGAGTGTATTTGTTACTGTTACTACATCGCTTGTTGCCTTGGAGGGACATGTGCCAGGTGATCTAATACTACTAGCAGAGTAAGGTCTGATGGATCTGAGGTGTGCTACTGTATTATCTGTTGCAACGGAGTTAGGTGTTTTGTTGTTTTAGTTTTTTGGGATCCCTGTTGGGTAAGTCATCTATAAAGCAAACAGGTTACTTGCTGCCAAATTTGTGTCGGAAGATGACTTGGTTAATCATTAGCTGCGCCGATCAGATTTTCTTGTAGGAGGCATTGGCAATGGCCTTAAAATGTTTAACGGGTTGGCGGACACTGGCTTTTACATGTTAGGTTCCTGGATTTTTTTTGTTGTTTGGTTTGTTGATCGGTCTTAAATTCTTCAGGATCTTTGTGATAAATTCTTGAATTTTTTGATGCGCTCGTTTATGCATTTTTTTTGATTTATCATAAATTAGAAAATTGCTACCTCCTAGTATTATAGCTATGGCCACTATACTTGTACCGTGCAAACGTAAATTTGTTCATGTTTATCAGAGGTGCGTATGACGGTATGAGCAATGCTACTCTTCTGTCATTGGCATGATAAGGTGTTGTCATGGTCAGTGGTTATGCTAAGGTGTTATGGAGAGGGGGTGCTGAGGTATTTTATTCTGCAGGATTGTGTGTATCGGCTTTACGCTTTTAAGCTGTGCGTTTCTTGCCGAAAGTATTTCCTGCTATATCAATTCGAGGAAAGTGGGCAGTTGGGTTAAGCTTTCTAATCTGTTTCCCCTAACAATCATTTTCCTTTCATGCAACCTCAAACGGTAAACACTCTGATTACTCCTTGATTTTGCACTCCCAGTCAATGAATATGGAGCTACCTTGCCTAGTTTCATTTCTAATGGGAACTCGAACGCCGTGTCACTCGACGGGGAGATGTCTCGTCTGTTGTGTGTAAATTTCCCTGGACTAGAACGCATATGCATGCATCTGCAGTTGTTGTGTCAAGACTGCATTTATGAATCAAGAAGGGTGAAATAATTCGGGAAAAGATTGAACTTGTGGCAGTAGCAATTCTCAAGTGCGATCGAGGTGCGGCAGAGAGCGTAGAGCTTCCAAAACTGACGCCCCTGAAACCATCCAGGACAGCCGTTTCACGTGGAAGCAGACGTGACGGGGTGCATTCTTCCAACTGATCTCCCTCGTGCAGGTTCCGACGAATCCCGAGCTCACCGGTGGTTGGTGGAGACGTCGCTTTGCCGGAATTGCGATAACCCTATCCACTCCGGCGACAAACCACAGCCCTCCACGTCGGACTCGTTTGCTGACCTGGGATCTCCAACTCCAGCAAGTCCCTGTCCACTGTCCCTAGCTAGACTGGAACTCCCAGTACTTACCTCTCCCCTTCTCAGCGACCGCCACCTCACTGCATGTCACACCCAGTTCTCAGGCAAAGCTTGCCTCGCCGATTCCAACAATGGCGTTCGCCGTCGCTGCCGCCCCTGCCGTCGTGTTGGGCCTTAGGGCGCCGACTGCCAGCCCGAGCGCTCCTTTCCGGCCTAGCCTCGCGAGGACCGGCGCCGCCAGGCTTTCCGTCCAGGCGTCGGCTTCCATGAGGGAGAGGGCAGTCGCGGGAGGCACCGCCGCGGCGATGGCCGCGATGCTAGCTCTGCCTGACGTCGCCGATGCGGCTCCCGGGCTCAGCCCGTCGCTGAAGAACTTCCTCCTCAGCATTGTCGCCGGCGGGGTCGTGCTCGTGGTTCTTGCCGGCGCGGTTATCGCCGTCGCCAACTTCGACCCGGTCCGGCGGGGCTAGCTCGTCTCGTCAGTGGGTTGCTGCTGTCGCTACGCGTTGTGTGGTTTTATGTGTATAGCCCGGCCTTAACTGTTGTAGCTATGCCTGTAAAGCGTATGTATTGTGCTGTCTACTGTGGTTCTGATGCCACGAAAGTTCATGTACGTCGTTCAAATAATGATCATCTAGATCTCTTATGTTGGAATTGTGAATCTTTTTTAGTCGTAATTTTTTCCGTTGCCGTGATGTTTCGTCAATATGACATGATTTACTCGTTTAGCAGAACACGGTCTGAATCTGTGGGAAATGAACAGCAGTGAACAAAGATTAGAGAAACTCTTTGAAATCAAAGATTAGAGAAACTCTTTGCTAATCGTAAACATATTATCAGAGAACGTCACTTGAGAATATCGATACTATTATATCTATTTCCTTTCACAAGTAGAATCCATGCAAATTGGGAAGCTGCATTGATTAGTGCTGTTTTCCCATGCATCGATACAGACTGACTAGTCGCTGTCATGAAAATAAATCTGAAATTGGCTCGCATTTTTTTCTGGAACACACGGACGTATCATTGCATTCAAAAGGAGGAGAATAAAAGTTTGAATACAACCCACATAATCCCGTCCGTCTGACAAGCAGCGGTGGATCCAGAATTTTTTAAGATAGATATTCAAACGTAATACAAAATTGTTTAATAGAAAAGTAAAACTCTATAGTAACAAAAATTAAAGTACAATTTTCATACAAGAGACAACATCTTAAAATAATTTTGAGTAGAATGCATGAAAGGTCACTAAACTTGTTTAGATGTGTCATCTAGGTTAGTGTATTTTCAAAATATACATATAGGTAACTAATATGACATAAGTGAGTCATTGGTCCATCGTAGCTATGCATTTTGGCATATTTCATACATGTGGCATATGCTATATTGGATTCCGTGTAGTTGACAAAATATTTGTAGAAAACTCATTGTATTCGGCTGCGGTGTAAACGACGCAAGGCGAGGATGATGGCTTCGAGGTCCGAAAACAAGAGGGCTCAACCCCTTTTAAAGCATGAATGCCGAGGTGACCAAGATGACCATGGCGCGGAGTCTGGAGTGATGACGACACGAACATCAAGGGGACTCCGGCTCGGACACGGTGTGGATTCCGTCGGGAAGATGAATAGTGCTCGTGGGTCTCAATGGGTGGCACGTGGCGCAAGGGGGAGGTCGGATGGCCAGCGCACAAAATGATCTAGATGGCCAACTAGTGGCACGGGCGCAAATCGGGTGGCAATGACAAAACGGGCCGAAGAGGGTATTGGGCCAAAGGAGGGAGAAGAGAGGAAATGGGCCGCACGAAAGAATTCAGCCCACTGAGTTTTAAAGGATTTCCAAGGATTTTCTATTTTAGAAATTGATTTAATACAAATTGAACTTTAGAAAATAGCAAAATATTGGAAAATTTTCTTGCATTACAAGGAACCAAAATAAATCTAGTTTTCATTTAATTGATGTTTGCTTTATTCATATTAAATCTTTTAAATTACTAAAAATTCAAATTAGGTTTTAATTAATTCTAAAAAATCCAAATGGTTATTTTTATTTTAAAAACCTAAAAAAGACACTAAAAAATAGGATGTTATAGAGGACCTTTGGAAGATGGGTTGCGGCTATCTTGAGCTTCTTGTCATTCGTAGGCTTTGTGGTTGGCTAAGGAGTGCCTGTGAACATTCATCTTCAGGTATTAATATATATCAAAATGTGTCCAAGTTTTTCTCCTCTTTGCTCAAGTGTTGAAATATTGATTTGGCTTGGTTTTTAATAAGAGACACTAGAAGATTCTAGTTGATCAATTGTTGCATATCTAGATCACCTCGAGAGCAAGGTTCAAGATCAAGACCGGTTTGGCTTGTTCTTGGCCTAAATTTGGATTTTGTGGTCAAGATATTTCTATCCCAAATTCATATCTAGATTAGCTTGCTATAATATGTAGGAGTAGATATAGATTATCCTCTTGATTAGAAACTCCTCAAGCAAGAACTAATTTGGATTTTAGAGTTTTGGGTGTTCTTGAAACCTAGATTTGATTTGCTTCTAACTAGTGAACCTGAGCCCAAGAATCTTGTGATTCTTAATTGGTTTAGGTTCATAATATTTTGAACAAGTATCATACAAAATTTAGGAATGTTTAGATAAGATTTGAATAAGTTCTTGATATTTGAGTTCTAACCCGAGAAGTTTTGAAGTCTAGGAATAGGAGTTCGATCAGACCGACGTACGGTCTGATTGGTGGAGCGGTCAGACCGGCTTTGTCCCAGTGATTCAATTGTCCAGACCCGCTCATACCAGTCGTAAGCCTGCGGTCATACTGGCCCAGCGATGACCTGTATCATTATGTACTTCAGTTGTTTCCTTGATTATTTGGCTTCTATTTGATAGTTGTTTCCATTGTGCATCTGATC